>OU744318.1:59382676-59661071 GCA_916610145.1 Eristalis arbustorum
CCACACCATCCAATAACCATTATGACTTCACAATTTGCATATAAACCGCCGACGTCCTCTGAGGACGGCTGATAAATTTCCCGCTCACACCTTTTGGGGAGAGCGCGAGCAGCGGCCAAAAGCAAATTGTTCGCGGTCAGAAAAATGATGGTATCATCGCAATAAGCGATTCCATTATTTCACGATGCATCCTCGAGAGCGCAGGCAACCGCCGCCACTGCTGCCATCATCAGCAGCACCGCCAGCGCCGCAGCCGGCCTATGAATGAATGAAGATGCAACCATAAAGAGATAATCCAATTAGCCCAGGGAGACAAGTCGACAAGAAAAAGCACTTGTTTTCGAGGGATCCAACAGCCACTAGGAGACTCCTCGGATCCATGACCGAGGATCGCCGATCGCGCGGATGATCGTGGGCCGCGGATTGAGTTAACTTTTCAGCAGCCACGCCATTTATTTCCACCCGTTCGAGGGCAGTTGTCGCGCGAATTTGCGCTCCGAGTCCGGTTTAATGTTTTCGTAAGGAGGTGAAACCGAACATGATCTTCCAAAGCTCTCTCCGCTGCGCTGCGATGTGTTGAACAGTCACTAAATCTGCCCCGGCACCGCGTCCAGAGCCCACGGGAACTTGGGGCTGTCGGAAACAAATGGCTCGGGTCGACCAAATGGTAATTGGTACACATTTCGAAGCTGCGTCGGAATTGATGCGGTGTGGTGATGGTCGTTGTCGCGGATGCCTCTAGGGTGCTGCAGGATCATTGATTTTTATTGCCAATGAATTTGCGAATAATTTCCACGTCCGCGTTATGGTCTGCATAATTTTTGAGTTAAAGATAGCGAAACGGTCGTGCAATCTCTGGGTTCGGGAATGCGCATCGGTATCTGGCGTTGATTGCTTATTAATTGGGGGTGACCATTTCGCGTTCATGTCGATGGCCGGCGTGTGAGAATTAAGTGATTGTTGCGAATGTGAACACCGAATGGTGACTGACTAAGTGGTTGCCCCGGTGGTTAAGTGGTTCCTCCTCGGTTGGGTACCCACTCCGATTCTATGACCACCTCAGGTGACAAATCGAAACCCTGCTTCCGTCAGGCACACTGGATGTGCCGCCGAAATTCCTCCCGACAGCCAGTCAGGCATTCCACCCGCGAAGACCGGTTCGCCGCGTCAGGTGCAGGTGCTAATAACTAAATTTAATTAAATATATTGAAAGCCTCTCAAGCGCTATCTTTATGCGTTGGCTGTGTGACAAAGCAGTGACCCCTCCACCAGCACACCCCTCACAGCTGGGAAATAAATAAAATTCAATTAACCCGAACCACTCAATGCCTTACTGTCCTAATCGTAAATTATTTTAAATGTAAATACAACCGTTCTCGGGGAACACACTTTAAAGTCGAATAAAAATGCAGAACGCTAAGCCTTCGGCTGACCACAGGCTGACTGGACGACGCGCTCAGCCTCTTCAAGAACCGCCCGAATCAGGAAAGCCCCCGAAATAATAACAAATGGGATCAATTTGGACCTGTTACTCGGCCGAACCGCTCCCCGAGCCGCCAGGATTACCAACAACACCAACAACAACACTATCAGATGGAATTAAGTTGTTTGCTTTGTGCGGGAAGCGCCCGACTCAATGATTCCATTTTCGAATCTCGACTCAAACGACATGACGACGGAATAAAAAACAATTCCGAGTCCAAACGATTTAAATGTAAAATATTACATTCGGGAGGAATTTTTGTTGTTGGCGTTGGTTTCGGTGTTTGGTGTTGCCGTTGGCTTCTCCGAAGGCAATCTCAATAAACAAAGGCGACGCTCACGTTCTGGCTGCACTTCAGCGAAGATTCCAGCCGGTCGGCGTGTGTGTGTGTGTTTGCCGGGCTTGGAATTGTAATTGAGTGCGTTCGCGCGCCTGAACTGCTGTAGCGGCAACATGTGTCTTGGGCGGAAACATGTTTCGGTTGATAAGATGGGATGCTGTTACCAGTGACCTGTCCCCAAAGTGTGTTGGAAGTTGGAACCCGACTAATAGAGTTGTTGTTGCCCGGGTACATGCTATTCGTCGAGAGTAGAGAATGGGAGAATGTGCCATTCGAAGTCGATAATCAGCTATTAAGAGGTCGTAAAGAGCTTCTCAAAGGTTGTGCATCGGCACGGTGACCGTCGTCGGAATGAGTAGTCGTTTCAGTCTGCCCGAGCAAGCGGAGGAAAGTTTTACGAATGAGGAATGGGTCCCCTGTGGAAATTTAACCTTTTGAATGAGTTGTCTGAGATAATCTCGGTTTTGAGGGGCCACTCTATGACGTTGAGTATTGGAAGATATCTTCGTGTTAATCGTTGTGAGCGCAGTGGAGTGACGAAGCTCCCTTAGCATGTTGCCCAAGTCTAACAGCAAGTCTAATCATCATCTTTGAGCGTTGCAATTGCTGGTTTTAATCATTTCAATAAGCCTATATTTACGGTACCGTGGGAAAGACTAAGGGTGAGTACATCTATTAGGACATTAAGCCAACAACCAGACAAAGATTGGCGTGAAAATACAACTGCAATAGCGGCTAGTATTTGAAATAAAAAAGAAATGTTGATTCGGCGTCGTTCAGTAGCCAGAGTTTTGCATTTGGAGCTTTCTCCATATAAGATTGTACTGACGCAAGATTTGAAAACATGAGCATAGACAACGCCACGGCAGTAGGCGGTAGGCATCATTCAAACTTAGCTTCAGATGAATCCCATTTTTGGCCAAGTGGTTGCGGCAACAAGCAACATTGCTGTTATTAGAGCAAGCACAATCAGAATCCACAAGTGATTTGATGGCAGGGCTGCATCGTCGCATCGTATTTCATTCAAAATGAGAAAGTAGGTACCTTTAACTTCAAAAGTCATCTACAGAGTGATGTTAGCTGACAACTATATCCGAGTTGTAAGAGGAATTGCCAACATTAGAGATGCTATAACCGGAACCGGAAGAATTTGGGTTACAAAGCCCGATACGAACCCTCTAAAGATGATCACGAGAACAGTAGAATCGCAGTCGATGCTGAGGATATGCGGGAAACAAAATTGAGGTTGTCAGGCAGAATTAGCCATTCCACACGATTGAAAGTGACGATGGAGATCAACAATTCCATCCACCTGACCCGAAATTCAGATTGCCATGTCTAAACGAAGCCGATGGAGGTGAACAGCCATGTAATAACTTGGTAAGAGCATGCACAAACATATCTGTAAAATATGGTCGAAATCATGCCCGATAAATATAACCTCAGCATTGTGTACCCGATGCACAAAAGGATACTCTCTTACTTGCGCCAACTATAGAGACATCAATCTCCTGAACATCGCTTATACGATTATATCTGCTGTATTGTGTGAACGCCTAAGGCCATTCGACAACAACCTGATGTGTCCATGCTAATGTGGTTTTAGCGCAGGAAGTGAGTAGTTATTTCACTGTCCATGCAAGCGGAGGAAAGTTTTACGAATGAGGAATGAGTTTGAATGAAATGTCTGAGATAATCTCTGTTTTGAAGGTCCACTCTATGACGTTGAGTATTCGAAAATATTTTTGAAATCCGCTTTAATCGTTGTGAGCGTACTGGAATGAAGAAGTTCTCTTAAAATGTTGGTCAAGTCTAATCAATATCATGAAGCTACGGGTGAAAATGTATAGAGACTATATTCATTGCAACGTAGGAAAGTTTGAATGTGAGTACACTTATAAGGATCTTAACCCACCCACCAGACAAAGATTTGGGAGAAATGTTATAGCTGCCGTAGCGGCCAGCATTTATGAAGGCGAATATTAATTGATCTCCAAAGTTTAGCATGAAACTTTCTCTCGCCATGGCCGTGAGTTCGCTAATTCGACACATCACTCGACCACATCACTTCGGACGAATCCCATATACAACGAATAGTTGTTACAGGAGCAAACTCAATAACAATCGACTGCTTGGTGCGATTTATGGCATCGGTCCAACGATTATTTCATTAAAAATGAGAATGTAAACAGTAGGCACCGCCAATAGTTTTATGCATTGATATTAAGTGATTACTATACCCGAGCAGTGACTGGCGGCCCGTGGTTTTGTGGGTATGTGCGTCGATTTCTAACCACTGAAACCCACACATATTCCAATGCAACGAAGTCTTTCGTCTGGTTTTCAATCAAATAATAACTTTAACCCCAACAGTAGCCAACCAACCTTCATCAGAGCAGATTTCATCCCATCAAAAATTAGCCCATTACTATTGGCGGAAGCAATCAGATACGGCATGCTAATTCTGCAAATCGTCAGACTATTGGGATCCGTCGAGATCCCTTACCTGCCTGACGCTACACAACAACATTTTGTCTGCCTGTGTATTTCGAGGGGGAAAAAATCATAGACAGTAAGTAAGAAAATCTTAGTGTGATATAAGTTTTGTGCTGCATGGTTGTTAAATTAAGATGTCTAAGCGAAAATGTTTACCTTTTGAAAAAAGGGTCTTATAATTTCGCCAGTATTGCAAGAAATTAGAAAAAAAAGAATATTTCTGAAGAGTTTGGAATTTCGGCAACTACTTTGTCAAGTGTGAAGATTGATCTAGTTCTTCTGGTGTACATACGAAATTTAAGAAAGCTAGATCCTGTGTCCTGATATTGATGAAGCCATGATTAGGTGGATCAACGTTTCATAAGAGCATTCCACTTTCCGGACCTTTAATTAGAGAAAAAGCTGTGGAGTTTGCGCAGGCATTGGCACCCACTAATATTTTTTTTATTTAGGTTCAGAAAATGATGACTCTGACGCTGATGAAGAAGGAATTGAGTTACCAAAATTTTCTCAACTAAGCACATACTTCCACTCGATGAGAACATTTATGGAATCAAGAAGTAATGTCCGGGATGAAATTTTTTCCTTCATCAACCAATGTGAAGATTTGTCGATAAAGAGAAATTTAAAAGTGTAAGACAAACGAAAATAACGGTGTTCTATGCGTAAAATCTTTGCACAATGCAGGCGAAGGCAAGATAGTTGCGCTTGATATTTCTAAAGCATTTGAGAGAGTTTGGCATCAAGCTCCTTTGTCGAAAATGCGTTCTTATGGTGTTGATGAATCTCTGCTTCCATGGATTAGAAACTACCTTTCGAACCGTTCAATCCAAGTTGTTTTGGATGGGATAATTCTGATATTCACAAAATAAATGCTGGTGTCCCCCAAGGCTCTGTTCTGTCTCCGACACTCTTTCTCATTTATATAAATGATCTCCTGTCTGCCACTTCTAATCCAATCCACTCCTTCGCTGATGACAGCACCCTCAGCTTTTCATATTCGTTCCAAAATTCACGACCCTGCCCTTCGGACGCAATATTGGAACGGCAGCGTATGCCAAGCACATTTAATTCCAACCTTGACAGCATAATTATCTGGGTTGAGAACAACAGAGTGGAATTCCAAAACTCAATGCTGTCTGCTGTCTCTAAAGCGAACCCCTGATAATCAGCCGTTATCCATGAATGGCGGTTGTATCAACGAAACCGGAAAACTTTCCGTCCTCGGTATGTTCATCAACACAAGACTTAGGTGGAACGATCACATATTCGAGGTCGCCAAAAATGCTGCGAAATGTTTAGGTCTCCTTAATCGATGCAAGAAATACTTCACCCCCTCTGGTTTGGCTCTAATCTATAAGGCGTATATTCGCCCTAAGCTTGAGTATAACGCTCATATCTGGTCTGGTGCCCCCAAGACCACCCTGCACCTACTAGATAGAATCCAAAAGCGAGCGATTAAACTTAAAGGAGACAACGATATCGCGGGTTCATTAGACTCGCTTGAACATCGACGTACGGTGTCTTCTTTTTCCGTGGTTTATCGTTATTTTAACAAACTATGCTTAAGTGAGCTAGCCAATTGCATTCCTCCTCTCCTTGAATTCACCCGCAATACACGTCTCGCCTGGAATGCCCATCAGTTGGCCCTTAAGCCTGCTTTCGGAAGCACAGTGAAATTAAGAGACTCCTTTTTCAGCTGCACCACACGAATATGAAACGCTCTTCCCAGCTCGATATTTCCCATAGACTATAATCCGCAGACATTTAAGACCAATGTGTACAGGTATCTCCTCTCATTCTCTCCCTCTATACCTTCGTCCTGGGCTGTGTCTTGGACAATTAAGGGTATTAATAACACCTTGAGCACGCGCAAATTGTGCGTGCATTGAAACACAGTGTCTTCAAGCAGAAGTAGTAGCTATTCAAGAGGCAGCGCTCTTGCAAACATCTAGTTAACAGGCAGCCTGCAATTAAGGAACGTTGTTGAGTATAACATGACATTGTCCATGATTTTCTGGCGGCCTGAGTATCGGAACAGATGGTGATATCCCTTTTTGATATGACATTGTTTTTAAGCCAAGACAGCGCCTCTTTGATCGCTATGGTTTCTGCCTGAAAAGTTACAGTGATCAAGGAGCTTCGAGAAGATAGCAATGTCGAAATCTTGGGAATGGACACCAGCACCCACTCCTTCGTTAGCCTTCGATCTATCTGCGAAAATACGCAGAGGATCATCCAGCGTTTGCCTTTCAGACATCTAGTCCGAACTGGAGGCAATGCTGATCGAGATTTTTTTCTCGAAGATAGACTGGGGTATTAGGCGGTCAGTGTCGCTAGGGAGGTAGTTGAATTCCTTGAGAATGGTTGAATGGACGATGTTAAGTTCGGACCAGTCTGAGTGTTTTTGAATCTCAAGACTGTGCTGGCTGCTGTTTGTTTTCCGAATAGTTCAGTGGTGGAAGATGAAGGAGAATATTCAGTGCGTCTGACGGAGTACTTCTCAGTTCTACGCTAATGCACTAGCAGGCCAGTCTTTGTACTCGATTGAGTGCCTTGCACAGACTTGTTTAGTGCTGTCCACCAAACTGAGGCTCCATACAGAAGTATAAGTCTGACAATCGAGATGAAAATTCAGTGAGCGATGCGTGGTTGTAAGCCCCATTTGCATTCCATGGCTTTCTTGCAGCTAAAAAGGGCAGACGAGGCTTTCTTGACCCTTTGCTAGATGTTGAGTTTCCAGTTTAGCTTGCTATCAGGCAGCCCTACAGACTCTGGAAACACTATCGATTAATTCGCAGATGATAAAACTCTGCCTCCTATCTCTAAATGGGATAGTGGACAAATGCAACCTTACTTTGTGCTGGGTCGTTGGGTACAGCTGTGCAAGAGATCTAGAACTATCAAATTAAAGCAGTAGGTACGGTTACTGGCCATTTCTTAATTGACCATCGGCCAGGAGACTGGGAGCACCCTACAATGGCTTTTGTAGAAGAAGCAAGGTTGAAAAAGAGAAGGAAACGGTATGACACTACCTCGGAACCTGCCCGGTACTTAAAGACATAAGAGAAAAATATATGGGCACGTACAGAGAGTAAGTGCGGAATAAGTTAATCAACAACAAGTATCGACAGAAGCCGTAGTAAGTGGCAGCAGAAATGATATTTAGGGCCTAAGTGAGGCAATTTCCCTAAGGGCTCTTGCCAGACATCCACCTGCGGACCCTCAATAGTTACTATGCGAGTATTGTGAGAACATTGCTCGGCATTGAAATTTAGGGATAAATCAAAAGGCTAAATGCCTTGTGAAGGCAAAGTTTTATAAGGAAAGGTTCAAGAGTGCACAAGTTAAAGAGCAGAGTTGTATGCCTGCTGCTTTGAGTTACTGCTGGGTTGGGAACAAATGGTCCCATCTTGGGCACCTACACAAATCCTCTGGCTAAGAGAGTCTTCGAATCATTCTATTCTAAGATATGGAGATGAAGAGTGAAGCAAAAAGACACACAACTTTGACTAGACCGTCAAAAATAATCCCATACTCAGCACTGGCCAAGGAAGTAACTATGTCCATTCCATTATTGCTTGTGACTTTTGTATGTCCAATCACTCAATACCCGAGGAACAAAGTAGCACGACTCCTACTACAAGCCACCGACTCCTCAAAGAAGACTCTCGACTCGAACGAATACCTTTCTGCAAGAATGCAACAAAACATGTGCAATGCGCAAGAAAATACGTTGCCCTTCCATCATGCCCCGTTCGGTGCAAATCAAAGGCACGTCCCACATTTCAAATCTTGTCATCCACTGCGGACAACTGTGTCACCGTGTGTCCCCTGAAATCTGGACGTCCAAATGGGGTCATAAATTAACATTTTGTTTCATTGAAATCACGCAGCCTTTCAGTTTTGCTGATGATTTACCACAAGTCGGACGGCGCGTTTGGCGTCTTGGCCTCCCCTCCCACTGGACCCAGGGCTGCGTGAAAGGTGTCCACACATTCGAGAATGCATCCGATGGACAGGAGAATGCCCTTTAATGTTGCACTCGGCTGCAACAAATTGACATGTTACAGTACCGCGCTGTTGGTCTGCGGTCTTCGGCGGACTCGCTTCCTTGTTGCTCACGCTGCCCCATTGTTCGGGCGCACTGATGTTCACGTTGACATAATTTACGGTCCAGGTTGCGATTCACCGCAGCCGCAGACGGTCGACGGCGATGAGAGTTCGTTCAATTTGTGGTCATTAGCATCTTCGCCAGCATTGTCCAATCATTGGTGGTGATCCTTCACCTCAACCTCGGGGTTACGCTGTTCATGTTGTGTCGCGCGGTGCGGACCGACGCGACGTGAGTCTAATGGGCACCGCCCGTGACGTTAAGATTGGGGCTCATCACGTTCCCCGGTTCGCGCGGTTAGTTAGCAACCCACCGCGATTCGTCATCTCTGATGACGCAACTGACAGCAGTCACCGGCGAGCGGGCGCGTCGGCGCCAGTGTGCTTGTGCGTGAGGCTGAGGATGTGTGTTGTTTTATCAAATTAGTTCCGATCAACGCGCTGGCGATTGGCCGTTGGCTGGCTTCGAGCATCATTTACATCCATTACGGCACAATGGGTGTGTTGGCCAAATAGAGAGACTCCCCCCGTCGCGGTCGTCGTCGACATCAGGCTGCCACATGTCCGGTCTGGGTATGCAAATTTCGGTGTGATTTTTTTGTTTGAATTTATCGATTCTAATTGTTTTGATTAATTTTCGTAACCGGGCCGGTCTGCTTGGCTCGGACGCCGCATTACCATAAAATGTGAGCGGAATTCCCATAAAATCAGTGAATTATGGTATTAAGTGGATTTTTGAAACGAATACAAATTTGTTTCCCATATTTTGTTTTATTAGCATTAATTCTTATTATTCATAAAGTCGTCGTTTGTGTCGATTGGCTGAATCCGTAATGCGAGGTTTTAAATTTACGTGCGGAAGGTTGATTGCGGCGATGGCGTCATAAGGGTTTCCTTTGCAATCGATTTGGTTCTCAGGCCTTTGCAGCTAAACTTTGGCTTGTTCTTAACGTGTAGTTGTCGTAGGACGGTATGTTGGGAGTTGTTGGTTGACTGGATCAAGGAGTGTGCAGGTTCTTATTTAGAAGACAAGGAGTAGGCAAATGTTCACCCGGAATGATGTCAGGCATCTTCCCAGAGCCACAAAGCCTGACAGCTTTGAGTAGAGACCAAGCTAGAGTCATCACTCTCAACATCTCAGAATTGTAAGTAGTTGCAGGTGATCTTCGTTGGTGAATTGGAGTGTTCTACATACTGCATAGCAGCAGCGGCCCGGTCAACATTCTCTTGTGCAGCTAAACGATTGCAATTTATTGGTCTTCTCAGAACTGGGTTTCTTGCGAATGGATGTTTGTATTTTGAATGAGCCTGAGCCACAGCTTATAATCTGGTACCCAGGAACCCCTGGAGATCGGCCTGAATTAATTGAATTTGGCCTCATTGTGGAGAGTCTTCTTGGCAATGAAAAAATTCGAATTTGAACACAAAATATAACCTTGGATTATTACATACGTGTTCAGTAGTCGACCTAATCAGCGTGGATATCAATATTACACCGGGGGTCTCTCCCGACCAGGCTGGAATGCGGGTCCCTTAAGTCATCGAATCGGTACTTACAGCGTCCCATGACATGGGGCGTATGTGAATGATGATTTTTCTCTTCACATTATTCTTTTTGTTGGCATTTTATGACAGTTTTGATAAGATCTGAGTTCACGAGTGATTCTAGGATGCTTAGATTCAGATTAAAATGCCAGTCTCTCAGCATGCTTACGACAAATCCGTCGAAGATGCACTCTACGTGCTGACAGGCCTAATAGAAAAATCTCTCAGCACCCTTGACACCTTTGTGGACTTCGAGGAAGCTATCAACAACGTTGAGCCGAAAGCAATAACCTCAGCACTCAACAGACTCGAGATTGAAAAGTCCTTAGTGGCTTTTATTCACCAGCTTCTAATACAATAAACTACTAGCAGACCTGTTAGCAGAGGCACACCGCAAGGCAGTATACTCTCTCCTCTCTTGTGGAATTCAGTGGTGAACGAACTACTTTTAACATTAAAAAGGACCGGGTGTAAGGTCATCGCTTAAGCGGATGACATTGTTAAAGGGTGATTTTTTAAGAGCTATAGGAAAGTTTTTAAAAACAAAACACATAAAATTCAGAAAAATGCATGAAATCTTTATTTGAATCGGTAGTACGGTCCATATAATTTAATGTTCGAAGATTATTTCATGCAAATGTTGACTGCGCCTCAAATGGTCCATCCGCTTAGTCCAATTTTGGCGTATTGTTTCCAACATTTCGGCCGGTATCTATAAATGCTACAATGTTGTCTTCCAATGCGTCAATTGAAGCGGGCTTGTCTGTATAGACATGAGCTTTAACATAGTCCCACAAAAAATAGTCTAAAGGCGTTAAATCGCACGATCTAGGCAGCCAATTGACCGGTCCCGAACGTGAAATAAAATGTTTACCGAACCCGTCTCTCTATAAGTCCATTGTCGCGCGTGCTGTGTGGCATGTGGCTCCGTCTTGTTGAAACCACATGTCATGCAAGTCAAGCTCTTGCATTTTGGGCCAAAAAAGTTGGATATCATCTCACGGTAGCGCTCACCATACACGATTCGCATCATCTTTGAAGAAGTACGGTCCAATGATGTCACCAGCCCATAAACCGCACCAAGCTGTGACTTTTTCTGGATACATTGTTAGCTCTTGCAATGCTTCTGGCTGATATTCAATCCAAAATCGATAATTATGCTTATTGACGTACCCATTGAGCCAAAAATGAAGTTGGCTCATCGAGCGCGCGATGAACTTTCTTAACAGAGCACGCATTTTGATAGTAAAATTCAATAATTTGCAAGCGTTGTTCGTTTGTAAGACGATTCATGGTTAAATTATAGACCAAACTGAAGATGTTTGACAGTGAAACAAAACACGAAACGAGAGTCAGCTGTTTGAACCAGTGTTGCCAAAAAGATAATAGCTAAAAAATCACCCTTTAGTACCTGAATTTGACCCTCCCACACTATGTGGGACACCTCTAAAACTGCATGTCACCGCAAAATCCCTAGGACTTATACTAAACACAAAACTGAACTGGAAGCTGAATATCCAGGCCCATGTCAGAAAGACCTCTACGGCATTATAACGATGCAAAAGGCGACTGGGTCCAAATGGGGTTTACAAGCTCGCATACTGCTGTATGATGTCGCTATTTGGTCCGCACCTGATAAAAATGTAAGCCTCCAGCCACTCGAAAGGTTGCAAAGAAAGGCCTGTGTTTCCAGTAGTGGAGCACTACAGACTTAGTTGGTAGGCACCAAGCAGCTAACACGGCGATCAGGTTGTGATTGCTGCGCCTCCGGAAAAAGACGGCAAAACATGGCACTATCCCATTTTTTTATTTTACAGATGAAGAGTATGCAGACTTCAAGTAAAATGCTTAGCTATCAGAACAATAAGGCATCGAGTCAGTCTGTCAAACCAATTGGCCACAGTGACAGTTCAAAGTTGAATGTTTTTCATAGACCGCGTGTGCAGTACGAAGCGCTTGGAATAAAACATAAGGCATTTATGCGTGGTTTGTTTTTTGGAAAGCTAATGAACCGCGTTTGAAATGGAATCTATTTCTGAAGATTTGTGCTGACCAAATAATTGCAATATACTACAATGGGTCTTATTGGGGTTTGATTAAAAAGAGTTGTGACACTTCTTCAGTAGCTGGTTAACCCCAAAATAAATTGCACGATTTGTTTATCCGGGCAAGTCGCAGACCTGACATTTTTTTTAATTTGGACCTTAAGATATATTTAAATCGGGGCAAAAAAGATTGCGTGTGGCTTTTTGCGCCTGTCGGAATTATTCGGAATTTAGTGACACCATGTTTTTATGTCGATTTATTACGTATAATGTGGAATTATGCAAATCGAATCGTTATTGTTGTTGGGTTTTCGCTTGTGTATGTGGGATTATTATTATCGAATTAGAACAAATTAATTCTAAAATGCTCTCCTTTTTCGCGTGATTGCTGAAGTGTGTGTGTGTCTCTGATAACATGAATGAAGTTCGTGAACCGCGTAGTACAATGTGAACGCAAATCATTATTTCGTTTGGGTAAGTCGCACTACCGGATAATAAAATGTGAGCCTAATATACCTAATAGCTCCACAGAGACCTAGGTGAGACGAGAGCGACCGAGGCCGAGACCTAGACCAGAGACCTACGCGTTTACCTAGACATACAGTTGTGTTCAAAATAATAGGAGCTCGACGTTGAAATCAATTTAAATTCTTCCCTGGCAAAAATGTCTCCGCGTAGACTATAAAACTTACGGTAGTTTGCAAGCAAAATCAGTAAAAATGTGCACATCTGCACTAGCTAGATTTTATTTAATGAAGTGAGTACAAAAGGAAAAGTGCTGTTCAAAATAATAGGAATATTCTGCAGAAAAGTGTTTGATTTAAGTTTACAGAATAGAAGTAAGGTACCTACAGTGGAGAACCGATTAACCGGGATGCTCGGGATAGAGCTCATCACGGAAAATCTAAAAATGCAGACAAACGATTTTTTAGTCAACAAAAACCTTACAACTTATTCTAAATGATGCGTCCCGCAAAACTGTCGAGAACAAAATGATGAAACTAACAAGAATCAGCGAGCAATCAATCGATGAAGCACAGAAAACAATATATGTATGCATTTATGTGATTACGAATAATCTGCACGAATGAACACGAAATACGACTCTGTTTTGACTCGATTTTAGATTGCTTACCGGCTAATAGAGGTTAACCGGCTCTCCTCTGTATGTATATTTCTTTTAAGTATTCCATATTTGTGCATCACTTACGTAAGACTAGTCTCAGTTGAAATAGTTCATCTGTCCCCCTTCGGGTGTTTTCGTCATATTGGCCTAACGGCATGATATCACGTAAAACACTTATTATCTGTTCCCGTTCGCGTATTAAATACCCGAGGTAAGGCATGCCCGTCGTAAAAGGCGACTAAGATCCTGAGCTAAAAGCTAATGGTTTAGAAAATAACCTACTCCAGTGCTTGTCAAAATGACAAAATGATTTTATTGACCAGAAGCAATAGTCTGGTGCCACGGGAGATCAGGCTTATGCCCGTGAGACCCGCATAGGTCTCATACTGATCGCTTGAGGTTCGCCCCCAAGTGGAAGCGTGGTTGTGGCTGTGGTTTAAAACCCAAAGTCGCCTGGAGAAGTGGAGATATACATGCATGTCTGGGAGATAATCTTGTCTATTAAGGCTATGGTGTTAGATGGGTCTCGCCACTCTACAAAGGTGGAGAAATAGGTCCATAAGCTTATTTTTAAACCTGCAACTGGAGCTTCCTACTGGAGGCTTCTGATCATGATACAGTCTGTCTTCGTGATACATGACTAAAGGCAGGAGATAACGTTAAATACTTATTATCTGTCCACAAAGGTCGTTACTTAGCCTACTTAAAAAACATCGTAATTGTCATGCAACAATTGTGCTCTGACTCTGTGTCGAACTGGTCGGTTAACTCTTGCACTGTATTTCAAGATACATACCTCCAATAATATGTCGCTGATGGAGTCAAATAGAAAGCAGTCATTTCCACAAACGTTGCGGAAACTAACACCAAACAACCATCTTCCACCACTGGAAATATTCGGAAAACAAACTGCAGCCAGCACAGCCTTGAGACTCCAAACACTCCGACTGTGGTCGGAACTCAACATCGGCCACACAACCATTCTCAAGGAATTCAATTTCCTTCCTAGCGATACTGACCGCCTAATACCCCAGGCTATCTTCGAGAAGAAATTCGCGAGCAGCATTCCCTCCAGATCGGAATGGATGTCTGATAGGCAGACATTGGATGATCCTCTGTGTACCTTTCAGACGGATCGAACACCAACGAAGTAGTGGGTGCGGGTGTCTATTCTCAAGATCTCAACATTGCTATCTCCTTGAAGCTCTCTGATCACTGTAGCGTTTTTTAGACAGAAAGCATCGCGATTAAAGGGGCGTTGTCATTGTTCAAAAACAATGTGATATCACAAAGGGATATCACCATCTGTTCCGATAGTCAGGCCGCTATAAAATCCCTGGACAATGTCATGCTTTACTCAAAAATATCCCTTTATTGCAGGCTGTCTCTTAACGAGATGGCTAAGCATTTTAACATTCACCTCATGTGCCTCACAGTTTCCCGTGACACAAGTTCGTAGGCCGAATCACGAAGCCCTGTTGAACCACAATAATCTTCGTGATGACATAAGTCAATGGCGATCTGAGATCCCAGGTTTCACCAGGTTCAATGACGTTAATATGGCAAATAGTGTCATCGCCAATGACAGAAACCACATCATGATTTCTTAAGAAGATCTCCACGGTTTTTCTAACTCGCTGAAGAAGAAAAAGTCAGTGGTAATCGATGGTATACCGAATATTGTGCTTCGCCATTTTGCCCCCGAAGCAGTGCAAATTTACACAACACTGTTTAACAATGCGCTAAGTAATGCTTATTATCCAGAACACTGGGAACCAGCTATGGTGAAACCAATCCCTAAACGGGACGAAGATAGATCAATCCCGGCAAATCTTCGATCGATCAGTCTTCTTCCTTGCAAGCAAGGTTTTTGAAATGATAGTTATTCGTGTTCTGAAACAATAGGTTGAGGAAAATAATATCATACCGGAAAACCAGTTCAGATTCATGCCCACGAATGAGAAGGCAAACCTGAACAGGATAGATAATTTTATTAATAAGCTGATCAGAAGGATATTGCAAGGGTTATGACTTATTCCAACAGTCTGATCGTTGGAGCTTACGACCCAAACTATATGTACCATGAGCGAGTGCGTCTTACCGGCTTTATTCCTCTGGAAGTGTTCCTCTACCTCGACACAATGTAATCTTCCATGTCGTACACTGAACAGTGGACAGGCGACTTCATCGATCTCTGCTCGAGACAGGAGAGAGTCTGCCAAAGAATGGCAATATTACTGGTGGTTACACAAAAACCAGTTCCCGCCACCGTTAGCTACTCAACGTTACGAGATAGTTGACCACAGTGGCCAACTTACATAGGTTTTTGAGTTAGTTTGCAAGGAAAAAAAAATATTAATATAAAAATATAAAACAAAAATCCCAAAAAAATGTACACCACGGCGTATAATTTATATATGTTAGACCCTGGTGCACGTTTCTGTACTGTTACGAATTCATACACCAATTACACACACCAATTTAAAATGGCTAGAAGGCACCACCTGCCTTAAAACAAAAGAAATCTGGCCATCACTTAACCTTAAACGGTCACTCGCTCTACTTGGACTCATTAAGGAGTCATAACCGAGCACTGTGCAATTAGCACTCGAGTTCGCAGTATGGGTGCCCCATATAATGATTTTTGCAGAAGCAGCATGGATTAAGAGGAGGAAGAAAACACTCATCACCTACTCTTCTCTTGCAGCGCTCTGGCTAGTCGTAGGTTCCTACACCAAGGGAGCTACTACTTCAATACCCTCAATGAGCTAAACAGCGCCAGCATAGGCCAGCTAAATCGCTTCACTAGAAGCACCAACTGGTTCAGGTGTTAGGAGAAGTCAATCCGCGTGGTATCACAATGGGCCTACTCTGGACTAAGTGTGACTGTCCTTAGCAACCAAACCTAACCTAACAATCGCAAGGACGACCCCATCAGATTCTTCTGAGAAGAATTTAAGAATCCAAGTAACATAAGAAAAATGGCGACTTTTTATCCACATAAACAGTATCTGCACCAGTAGATCGCTGTTGGTTAATCCAGGTGCAGCTCCTACCATGAGGCGGTTCCTTAATTTGACGCGATAGACAACCTTTCCAATCAAATATTCACCGAAATCGTCTAACTCCGCTGTCTACTGTGCATTCAGTGAAAGAGTCTTGTTAATGTCTCTCTCCGAAATATGAAAAGTTCATCACTCCTTTCGTGTTGACTCGTCATTTTCCCAATTGTGTGCCACTCGTTATGGACGCGACCTCGTTTAAGGAATGCAGTCCATTCTGACAAATGAAAAATGCCAGAGTCCACCGTTGAATTTTGAGAACAAACAAAGCCGAGTTAAAGGCCTGACTCCTTTCATCATCGGCGCACAACCGCCAGCATATAGATCAAGTTTGCTGCACCCATTAGTTTCCGCGCTTAACGATTAACGATGCCCCGACGAATAATCCAAAGTAATGGTTAAATAAGAGCCGATTTAGGAGCTCTTATCACCTGTTTGCATGCATTTCCACTTCCATGCGATCTTAATTAGACAATTTTCCACCGCTTAACAGTCCGCACCGCGCCGCGGAACCAGTTCCGTCAATAATCATAAAATTATTTTCCCAACGGGAACTGCGTTAAAAATCAATTTTCAACAATCCTGCGAAATAAAAATGAAAATAAATTCGATTTAATTATCCCGATGAGTCCAACAACAAACAAACGACCCCCCTCCCCATCCCTCGTGCTGTCACAGTCGCAGTCAGTCATCGGCATCATCAGCGTCATCATCATCGGGTCACCGTCATCAGCGTCAAGTCAAATCAATCTAAGCCGCTCTTGAGGACTCACTCCGAAATGATTCTCGAATAAAAACAAAAAGAGATCGACGCGAACAATTTCAGTGGCTTCATTGATGGTTATCACCTCGTAAAGAAGGCGTACGTAGCCCGGTCGTGATACGAGAGCGAGTTAAAAAACCGAATTTATGACAAAATCTACTTCGGCGTGGTAATTTATCTATCGGTCCTCCGCGCCAGGTAAACGGGAATCAACTCGACGCAGCACCCAACGTCCAGAATGTGAAGTGTCACGATGCACGGACGTCGCGCGGGTAACCCACTCACCAGATACTGCGGCCGGACTGTGGGACACAGTTTCGAGGGCAACATCTCAATTTTATGCACTCGGCATCGGCATCGGCTTCGGCTTCGGCATCGGCCTCGTCCCTATTAAGCGTGAATTTGACCAAATTTATCTGTTATCTGGTTGATAATGCTCATCGAACAAAGTGAATTAAATTGCTCTTGGACGCGGATGGGCACAGAGTGGGGCTGGGGCTTGGGATCGGCTTGGATTCGGATTCGGATCTGGATTTGATTTTCTCGTTTTCGTTGTTGTGTTTTTTGTTTGGTGTGCGAGGAAGAAGACGGAATTAATTAACTTGTTCTAGGCATCGAGCGACGATGACGACCGGCCAGAGTCATTTCGGGCTGTTTGTAGCGCAGACACCGAGGGCATCGTTTCGGTGATTTATTGTTTGACTTAATGAAATTTATTGGCTCGATTTGAATGCAGAGTGGTGGATTAGGGTTTAATGGAGGAGGATGAATTAGTGATTTGTTGGTTTGTCCCTTTTTGTTTTCCTTCCTTCTTCTGAGATTTTGGGGACGGGGGGAAGGGATCTTATTTATTCGATTGTCGGTTCGTCTTCTGTTGGTCTTCCAGCAGACCGATGAGTCGTTAATTGTTGACATTCCAGAAGGCGTTAGTTAAAGGAGGATCTTAGTCTACGAGCTTCTCATTTTTATCCTTCGTTGCACGTAAGAGGTGTGAATCATAGAAATGTGAGCAGACTTTGTTTGCTTGTCGTAGTTGACGTTTGTTGCTGTTGACCAACAGTGAGTAAGATATGTGCATGCTAATATGAGTCCTTACTGGACACTGTGCGATATGAACACGAGCATTGTGTGGCCAGCCCAAAACACAATCCCTAGACTTTGACTCTAATGAGCTGATGCTTATCTTTTCACAAACTGATGAACAAGTTCAGTTAATTGAAAGGGAAGTGAGTTCGACAAGCAATTGCTCTCTCACGAGTGGAAGGGGCTTACCATTTTATGCCGACTCCGAGCGACCAAGTTTGAGAAGCTTTTTCTAGACAGGGATACTCATTTAGCATTGTAACGCAATCAGTAACTCAAAAGAGGTGGGACTGTGAAAATAGCGTCTTTGTTGTTGTCGTACAGAGCAGGAATTGAAGCCAGACGTCCAGATTCAGTAGAGATCGGCGCACATACCCGCAACGCCACGGGTCCTCTTCTTCACTTCTTCTTCGCTACAGTCTGGGGTGGACATGGGCCTCAACCAACAAGCCTCTCCAACTAGTGCGATCTCTAGCTAGTTGTCTCCAGTTTCGCACACCAAGTTGGTTGAGGTTCTTCTATTTGTGCGCAATCGGATTCGTGGTCGGCCTCTATTCGGTTGTCCACAGGTTCAGAGTCCAGGACTCTTCGGGCTGGAGTAGTGTTGTCCATGCGCTCTTCATTCGCGGACCATTGAACGCAGAACATTTTTGTCGAAAAGACCAAGGGCTTCTTCATCCGCTATTAGATAGTCCTGGCCTCCGCTCCATAGGGCAGCACAGGAATGATCAGGGTGTTATATAACATTAGCTCAGTCCTTCGAGAGAGGGCACAACTACTCAATTGCCTCTTGAGCCCAAAGAAACATCGGTTGTCAAGACTTATTCTAAGTCTCATCTCGGTACTTATGTTGTTCGTGCTATTAACTAGGGAGCGGTAGATGAAGTCCTTTAATATCTCGAGGTTGTAGCTGCCTATGGTGACGTTCTGACCGAGTCGTAGATGTTGTGTGTCTTTTTTGATGAAAGAATCGTTTTGTAGGAGGAAAATAATGTTGAAAATGATGTTCGATGGCTGATGCGTCCTGGGAGTCGGTTCGCTTGGTGGCATCACGTTGGTTGCTCTTCAGTTTTGTGTATTTCCGAAGTGCTGATTTTAATTCCTCGAGACTGTCTTCGCTGAACAAAAGTCTTTTATTTACTTCGGAGTCAGGAATACCTCTTATTATGAACTGTATTAAATCCTCCTATTCAACTTTGCCGTGCGTTGATATCTCCTGCATGTGTAGAACATATTGCTGCATTGATTCGTCGCGATTTTTCCTTTTTCCTCTAAGCTCATCGTACACGTCAGCCTTGTCACAACTCTCACAAATTCACTTCGCAAAGCACTTTGTAACTGTGTCCATGTTCGAACATTCACTGTCCTTATAAACAATTTTGCCGTGCCCTTTAGGGGCCTTTTGGCGTTAATGAACTTATTCCTCTCGTCTAAACCCAAGACCTCGGAACACTCCTCGAACTGTTCGATCCAGAAACGAACGTTAAAATTGTCGTCTCCACTAAAAGATGATACCGATTCCTCGACATCTTTAAAGTTGCAGACAGACGATGGTCGAGAATTCGATTCCGGCTCATCTAGTTGCAGCTCACGCAGTTGTTGCTTCAATTTCCTCATCTCCTCCTTCTTCTTACAGATTCTTTGCAGCTTCAGTAATTCAGCATCGAGCGTCTCTTCGTCTTCGCTACTGGGTGCAATACTGGATGCACGATCACGCGGGAGAACCGAATCCTTCAGACAGATGCTCTTGCTCGTCGATGGGAATTCTTGCATAATTCTGGCTATGTCTTCGTCTGGATAGACCGCAACCGCTTCTTCCCCCCGAATTTTTTATTCTGTTTTGGTGCCGGTTGTTTGACACTTTAAGAGTCTGAGTATACTCTTGAGTCCCGATACTATGGCAGACTCCAAGAAATTAATCCACTCTTCTGACATTATGAAAACCGCACCAAATAAAATAAATTCCGAACTATGAAAAAACGCGATTTAGGCACAAACGTACACTCGCACTGTACACTAATTCCAACACCGAGATTTGCGGAACACTTCTTCGATGTAGGAGGAAAATAATTGGCAAAATGAAAAAAAAAAACAGCTGAATGCAAAGAACAATTTAGTCTATTGACATCCCGTATACTGCGTGTTTTTTATTCTTCTACGGTTTTGCCCTCATTCATTTCCGTTTCAATAAAAGCCAACGCTTCAGTGACGTCTCGCTGCGTTCGCGTCCGCGTTAACAAGCAGTTGAACGGACATTTGGAAGACCGCGCCTCGCTTCGAAAGTTGTACTCACGTACAATGTTGTAAAATCACGTCGGCTTGTCTAAAACCTTTTTGTCGTTGAAGGTTGGTGGGTTTGTTACCGACCTTGATGGAGCAGCGAGAGTACTCCATCGTCCTCCTGCACAACCTGACGAGTTTGGCAGGAACCTCAAAACTAGACATGGCGTTGTATAGCTCATCTCTATGCACGCTGTTATATGCGTGGGTGTCGATCTGTATCTCTTGAGTCTTTTGCATGATCTGCCGAAGTGAGAATATTTGGTCGATGATAGACTTCCCAGGCTTGAAACCGCACTGACAAGAATCTATCAAGTTGTTGACGAATGGTTTCAGGCGCTCACACAAAACGGCAGAGAAGATCCTGTAGACTATGTTAAGGATGTTTATTCCCCGGTAGCTGGCGCAGTTAAAGGGGTCTCCTTCCTTGTGGATCAGGCAAATGCTACTGAGATTCCCCTCGTCGGGCATGCTTACCAGCGACCATACCTTACAGATGACTTAGTGCATGCGCCGTACCAGATCAGTTGCAGCTGCCTTATACAGTTCTGCAGACAGCCCGTCTGCACAATTAGCTTTGTTCGACCTTAGTCTCTATATCGCTGCCTTCACTTCGTCTAATTCGGAGGAACTCATATCGTCGTCCATTGGGTGGAGTGGAACGTTCTGCCTGACAGCGGTATTGGTGTCCTCTTTGCCGTTAAACAGTCTGCAGAAGTGATGCTTCCACATTCTCAGTATCGACTGCGACTTTACTGCGAGTTGTCCCTCTTATATATATACCGCTCTTCACAGGGAAGAGCTCACAAGCCGGAGCTCTTCCCTTCTTTTAAGTTCGTAGAGCTCATGAACCGCTTTTCCCTAATTTATTCAACATCGACCTGGAGCAAAATTCACACGCCAACACCAGAGCCTCCGCCAGAAGTCCGTATATTGACGTGACTGGCAGAACACAACCAGCCAAAAACGCAGTAATGCTGTCTTCAAGAAAGCACATACACCATCGACGTCTCGGAAAGAGCGTCATAACGGCCAGCAGAAACAGAAGCTAGTCAAGGACTTCGTCTGCGTCGGCTTTGCAGTAAACAGGGACAATAACACCAGTACCGAGGTCTAGCGCAGAATTACTCTTGCCAATCGCTGTTTCTTTGGGGTGAAGAGGCAATTGAGTAGTAGAGCTCTATCTCGAAGTACCCAGCTAACATTGTGTAAGACACTGATCATCCAGCGGCAAAGACAATCTCTAGAGCGGATAAAGAAGCCCTGGGTCTCTTCGAGAGAAAAGTTGCGAGCGATCATTGGTCCTGTTTGTTCTTACGAGTTCTGGAGGTGAAGATTCAACCACGAACTGTACGGGCTGTACAGCGACATGAGTCGGATATGTAGAGCGTATGGACAACTCAGCTCTGGCCCGAATAATCTTCGAATCCGAACTTGTGGGGCAACGCAATGGAGGACGACCACGTAGCCGATGGCGCACCCAACCAACTTAGTGTGCGAAACTCGAAGCAGCTAGCCACAGATCGGGCTAGTTGGAGAAGCTTGTTGGTTGAGACCCAGGTCCACCCCGGACTGTGGCGACATACAGAGAAGAAGAATAGTCTTCCTTAGACCATACGTTTCTATTTACTTTCATAAAAGATTTGCCACATTTCTTGAATTAATCTCTTTATTTTGTGGACAGTCTGCTAGAAGCAATCGCAGCGCTCCAGACCACATTTCCTCTACCTGGACTCCTGAGACTGAGTTATCAATTCAACCAAGTCAGCAGACGCTGCAGAAGAAATCTATTGATGGAAACAAAACTGCGAAGAATACCTGCTTCTGCACTCGGCAAGTATAACAAACACAATTGTCAGTGGTCACCCCGGATGTCATCTTACAGTCAATTACCGGCCCAGCCGCTGTTGTTCGAGTACAAAACTGTCGCATAAAATTTCTTTAACTGCTCTCAGGTGTGTCCACGTCCATCCACATGCACTCGCTGCGGGGAAAACATTGCAAAAAAATAAAAGAAACACAATTGTCCTGCCCCGCAGAGCCCGATAACAATCGCTGTTGACATGACATTTCATTTTGTGCTCATCATCATCAATTTAGCAGCCCCTTCGCGAGTTCGGGTTCGAGTTGCACGAAAATGATTACTTCCCCGATAAGGGTGATGTCTCCCCGGAGGTCCCGAACTGTCACACCGACAGTCGTATGCAAAACGAATTCAATTAACACCTTGTCGGACCTTCCGTTCGGCTGAGTCACCCCAAGGGGTAGTTCTGTCGCCGAAGATTGACACATACTCGTGCAAGCGTGCAAGCGTGCAAGAGCCTCATTTGCTACCGTTTCGCATGCGGCAGGGGTGAACATTTGTCCGTCGCGACGCACACCGATCACCGTGACAGGTGAACAAACCGCCGCTGATCCGACTTTTTGCTGGGGTCACCTTATTTATGTGACAAAATTTTGCAAATAATTGGACGATGATCAATGATAAGGGTGCGCAGTCACAGGGTCTGCTGGCCAGGCGCTGCGCCGAACGACACAGTCATAGACGTCGCGCAGTTGTGTATACTCAAGCGGCCCGGCCCCGCCACGTATTAAGAAGCAACTCTGAAGTGGGCTCCTCTTCGGCTCTTCATCTCATCAAATGGACCGTAAAATAGGATCAATTGCACTCAGTGCCTATCGTAATTGGATTAGGGAGCCCGAATATGATAAAAGCCATCGGCGTCGCGGAGCCGACAAATCGCCATTAAACGATCGGAAGGCTTGGGGCACGAAAGCCCCTCTCCGGGAACGATCGACCACCTCTGCTGGGAATGGGACGGCGCGGTGAGTTTTTCGGCTTATGACAGATGCTTGGATATATGTCAAATCAGCGGTGACACGATTACGCTGCGGTCAGTATTGATCGTGTCGATTGATCTTTTTGGATCGGATCTACGGGGATCCCGAATTCGGCGGAATCAATGCGCGGCAGATGGATGCCGTAGGCTTAAGCCGGATGGGCCTAGAACCCGCTGATCCGTGAATTTATCTGCGCAAAACACCAACGGTGTGTAATCGGATGTGGGTATTGTTGTTCTCGGCTCGGCTGGCTTGGACGGACGGTCGCCGTAGGTTTCGATTGCTTCCCATGGCTGGCGATGGGGTCTCTCCTGTTCTCGTCAAATCGCTTCGCATGACATTTACACATTTCGCATGGTGCCTTGGTAATTTTCTTCCCTCCAACAACCGTGATTACGACCGTCTATCGCTTCGGCGGCAGTTAGCTACATGCCGGGCAAAAATCCATAAAAAAAATTACTTGGATGCACTCGAAGTGGGCAAACGACAGCGAAACAAGCCTAACGTCATCCGTCGCCACTGGCATTGCGGGCGCCATTGGAGTTTGTCACGCCAATTCTTGCACTGAAACGAAGCAGAATAATGGGCTGTGTGTGTGTGACGGTGAGCGTCACATAGTTTAGAAAGGGTGCAGATATGCTCTTTGCTGGCGTAATTGCGGTTTGCAATTGCCCCCAACACAGCCGTGCACACCCCGGCATGGCGTCGCGGCATGGCGGCGGCCCGGTGAGAGGTCTATCTGGGTTAAATGCAAATTGTTGTTATTTGAGGTAATTAGGGGAATTTTACGAGAGTCAAGGTGTAATGAGCTCGGAGGAGGTGGCTGCCTGGCGGAGAACATAATGTAATAAGCTTGCGTGCATTTGGTCGGGACTTATCGGGCACGCTGCCGGTGGCGTTAGCACCAATCAGTGTTTTTGCGTTTTCCATTATCCCCGGTTCGTTATTTGTTGCGTATCGAATGGTCGCTTAAAGGGATTTCAGATAGCGTGGCTGGTTGGGGATCGTTGCGAAGCATGTTATTTCATTCGTTTCGATGCTTTGCATCGAGCGGAAAGACGTACCGCTGTTTAGAGGCATTTAAATGCATATACGTGACGTCTGCCCGATTGACCAGACTTGAACAGTCAAATGAGGTTGGTACAGAGGAAAAACAGTCAAAATAGAGAACTCGTACGTATGTGGCTGCACTGTTAGTAGTTGGCTTCGATTGTCGAGTGACATTGGCGATTAAGATGATGGGTAATGCCAGTTTCAAGATCTGCGTTCTCCTCTTTTTGGAGCGTATGTGTTGACGTCCAACAACCCTATGATTTATTACTAGTCAAATATAGAATATGCAGTGTACTACAAGGTCCGTCCAACGTGGCAGCGTACGGGGTCATCTATGCGTCTTAGTTTCACAGCCACCAGCGATCGTTTTATAGCTAAGGTCCAATTGGATAGAACTTAAATTGTCATTAGGTAAGTATTATTTTTGCACGAATGACATCATAGTGGACATCCGACGTGGCATCGCCATTGGCAACCGATGCTACTTCAGTATGTCACAACAACGTGAGCCCAGTTGACTCCTGACTCGCAACACCAGAGTCATGCTCTACAAGACTCTTATAATGCCTGTGTTGTTTTTGGAGTCGAAAGCTGGAACCTAAGCAACACTGCAGAGCTGACCCTTGTTGCCTTCGAAAGAAAAATTCTACGTCGGTTTTATGGTCCCGTCTGCGGGTAAGGTGAATATTGGATAAGAAGCAACCGCGCACTCTTCGAGTTGTACCAGGATGTGTATGTAGTCCGGCAAGCAAAAAGTCGACGACTTCACTGGCTCAACAAACATCAAGCGCTTGGACAACAACGCTCCAGCAAAGTGAGTCTTCGGATCGTCCCCTGGTTCGAGGAGGAGAGGAAGACCGACCATCCGGCGTATATACCAAATCATCGCAGATGTAAGACAGCTTGGCCTTGATGACTGCAAGCAGGGTGCCCAGCACCGTCACTGTGGAAGGCAGCAGTTGCGCAGATTCGTACCCTTCATGGGTTGCCGTCCTGATAAGTAAATAGGTATTATTTTTGTTTGATTGTAGAATAAGAGTAAAATAAAAATAGCTAAGAATTTCCCTTCAATTTATTGTCACTCTATATGGTCTTGCCGCCTTTTGGTCTTGCCAGCTTTGGATTTAGAACCGTCAACTTCTCATATCGATATACAGCCTAGACACACATTTCGTGGTTGGATCTTCGTCTCCAGATGCTATCGACGCATACTTGAACAACGATTTGAACTCAAAAGAAGTGCGGTTGGGAAAAGTTGTTCTGCGTTTGATATCGGTATTGGTGTTATTCATACTGTTGACTGTCGAGTGCAGAATAAAACATAAACAAAACTAAGTTCAAACTGAATGGGAATTAGGGTAAGTGCACCAGTAACCGGCCACCCAACACATTTTCCTACTTTGCCGCTGTGTAACTCAATCAACTTATGTAGTTATCGACCTCGATGTAGCCACTAGAGTTCTCTATCTCTTCTTGCAGAGTCAGATGAGTTCTCTATGTCATATGCCACTTTGAAATATAAAGAAAAGATAGTGGGGCCTCTTGGACCTTTTTCGGGATCTGCCGTAATGTGAAGTTCTGTGTGGACTTTATTGAGTTAGGCCATTAAGGGCCGAAATTTCTTGTAAATCGGGCAAACGATATGAAAAATCCCACTACATCTTGGACCATTCGCACAAAGAGATCATCTCCAGTTGCCTTCGGTATTTAAACGCACTGGCATCCTTGTTAGACTTCACTTTGTTTCTATCTCGTCTAGACTTAGTCTAGATCGGCCCAGTTGGTTTATCTAGTGGATTTACTGCATAATTATTGCCCAGCCTCCCTAGATTGATGTGGAGGTGCTTTAAGAATTATATTCGGTTGGCTGGTGGCATTGACTCTCCAGAGAAGACCTGTTTCGCAGAGGCCGCCCTATCAATCAGTTTTGTGTCACTAAGTTATATGAATGTAGTTTGGTCCCTTTCGGTACAGACTGCGACTCCACAACCCGTTGTCTATTTCCATTCCGACAGGTTTTTGTATGAACCTTACATAGTAAGTAAGTAATTCATTTCTATTTTAAATCTTTACGTGCAAAGTCAAGTTACAGTTCAAATATATTCAGTCATTAACAGCATTCTATATTTATAAATTGATTTTAAAAAACTGATATGAATTTTCCAGTCACATTCGTTGAAAAGTTGTAAGGTTTCGAACATTGTTAATGTCTGTTTTCCAAAGAAGGTTATCCTTTGTGGTCTGAATATTGGGCATATACTTATAATATGAAAGCAGTCTTCCTTCGATTTCAGATTACAAAGCGTTCAGAATTGGTTGAACTTTCCATTTAGTCAAAGAACTTCACATCTTGCTTTGAATATCAGAGATATTTCGTCATAACTAAACGAGTCATGAAAATAGTTTCTTTGGTTCAGAGCCTAATTTAGTTGACTGTATAGTATTCTGCTTTGTGACTCTCGAGCTTTTATTTTTAACGTATTTCGGGTGTTGTTTTCGTTCGTTTGTATAATGCGGTATAGTTTATTTTTCAAAGCACGTAGAATGTGCATGTCAATATGTAGGGTCTCTCCACAGTCGTTACTAATAGGTTGCCAATCTGCATTCCTTAACTCATACACAAACAGTTTCTTTGCTATTCGTGAATCGTCATATCTGCAAATCTTAAGTATGAAGTCAGCCTGTGACTTGAGTGTGTCCGTTGACAATTTTGGTTGACCTGTTTCTAATTGTATAGCGACAGTAAGTGCATTTAATGGGAGATTGAAGAATTTTGTAATGAAGTTCCTTCGGAATACTTCAATGTTTTCAAACCCCCACACTTGCGAGGCATAACAGAGGGTGGATTTAGCGACTGAGTTGTCTGAGTACAGATAGATTAATTTTTTTGTTGTAGAAAACATTTTTCCACGAAAGGTTGAGCAGACTTTGAGAGCTATTTGCTTTCTCTCTAAGATGTTTACTAAAACTTAGAGTTGGATTCAGTTTGACTCCCAAATATTTCACCTCATTAACGGTTTCAAGTGGTTGCCTATCGTATTTCCATTGCCTTTTAATGTGGATTCTTGGACATCGCGTGAAAACCATCATTTTCGACTTTTCTGTATTGATTTTTAATCCCCATCTCTTACAGTAATATGACAAGCGGTTTGTCATCAGTTGCATATGTTCCGGAGATGCAGGAAGTACGACGAGGACATCTGCATATAGCAACACATTGATTATGGTTAGCAATTCGAACACCGCCCGATAGAGCATCTACTAGTCATTAATATACAGAGAGAATAGCAGTACACTAAAAAGGTATCCTTGTTTCACACCTGTATTCGTTTCAAACCACTCTGAATAAGGAGTACCATCCCAAACTTCTGCATTGGTATTCGTGTACAATTCTTCAGTTACTTTTTTAAATTTTGAAGATGTGTTGTGATAGCTTGTAGAAAAGGGCATTGCTATTAACAAGGTCAAAGGCAGTTTTAACGTCCACAAAAAATTAGTAAGCTGTTTTAGCTCGAGCTTGATACGCTTTGACAATGCATGTCAGAGTAAATATCTGATCTACAGTTGAATATCCTTTTCTAAAGCGAGCCTGTAAGTCGGTTAGAAAATTTTTCCTTACATATTGTGGTGACTTTTTGTAAATTATCCCTGCCTCTCCATCTTCTAATGCTCTTTCAAATCACGGGCTTTTCATTGGTGGTGTTATGTACCCCAATACATTAGTGGTAGCTTCGGGAAATATTCTAGCAATCCATTGTCGGAGTAATATACCTTGAGACCATCAGCAACTAATCATGGCTTCACACACAACCGACTCGCCACTCCAAGCCCCTGAGACTTCAAAGTCAACTCGTGCAGCTAGACCAACGAAATTAACATCTGGAAAAGCGTTGAGCACCGAAGCATTCCACACAGTAGCTGTCGTCCCTCTTTTCCGCAGCGCCAATCTCCCGTGGTGCGCAACAGGCTTTTTTATAAATTGACTTGCCTGCCTGCCTTGGAAGCAACCAAAAATAATTGAATTATTGCAGCCAACTGCGCGAATATTTTGCCATATTTTTTGCCGATCATAAGGACATCATTAAACCAGAACGCATCGGGCCCTGAACCGCTCCGAAAGCGAATGCTTTTTTGCGCGACCCTGTCCGTTTTGCTCGTCGCACATCGCACTCACAATCAATTTCATCGACTGTCATTCGTCTTCGCTCCGCGCGGCGTCTTCCCGGAGCGCTAGCAATAAAAAACATCCTCGCCCATCGTTATCGTCCTCGTCACCGCCACCATCATCATCATGGTCATTGTCAGCATAATTGTCAGTGGCGGCATGGTCGACGGCAGGAGCAGGACCATTGCAATCATAAAATATTCATTACATGACATGACTCCCTGTTTACACATTTCAACAACATAATCATGAATTTATTTCATTTTTGTTTCGCTCCCTTCGTCCGCGCAGGCAGCGCTTGCGAAAAGCCGAACCGATAAATTAGCCTAACCTAGCGCAGATGGCCTCCTCTCTGTGGGCTCTTCGCGGACGGATCAAGGCTGGCGAGCGGCGAGACGCGAGACGCGGCCGGCTCACTCACTTGAGAAGTGAATTCTGGCGCGTTCAGTGGTCAACGCAGGCAGTCGCCGTTCGTTGGGAAAGCTCGGCCGCAAAAACTGTCCTTGTTACGCCAAGCGCGCACACACCAACCGGGCCGTAACCACCACACAGCGCAGTGACACTAATGGAATTGTGAGAATCCACTTGACCCCTTTCGCGGCGGGAACAGAGGCCGCCTGAATGTCAGCCAGTTGCCGTCGAGCGCGACGAGGGCACAATCCACACATGGACCGAGCGGCGGCCGGCCAGCGTTTAAGGGCGACTGCGGAAATGTGCGTGCAAAATTTTGATTTGAGCTCGTAAATTAATTCGGTTAATTCGCAGCCAACCGTCTGTCCAGCTGGTGACAGTCGCGCCTGGGACGGCGGTGGAAACGCGCAATTGACCCTTTCCACAGAAGCAGCAGCGACGGACTGTGGGAGTACTTGGCGATAAATTGGACCGATAAGCGGTCCGCTGGTACGTTTTAATGAGCCACACAGTCGCAGTGGACGAGGGTCTACGTCTACGTCCACGCCTTCGAGTTTCGTCAATTCAACTGGCCAAATGTCATTCGATTGAAAGCGAGACGGTGGCGTCGCGGTCATCATCTCTGAAGACGTCGTTTTGTCGTTTTGTGATAACCCATTATTTGTTCTACTTTGGTGCAACCACAAATTGCCGGGCCTCGAGGCGGGCGGGCACAAGTGACCGAAAATTAATGGTTTCAGACACACTTAAGTAATTTCCATTGTTTGGCTGTGACCGGTGGCCAGGGTGTTATTAATTTTTGAGGCTGATTCTTGTGGCATTTGCTGTGACTGCCGCTGAGAGGCATGCGGTCGGAGGAGTTTTGAATTTTCTCCGTTTCCAGGCATGCCTGCGTAAATAAGATCATTTCGTTGACGCACTTTCCTCTTTGAAAAGTAAAGTAAGCACTGAAATGTACTGTCACCAGCTGATGAGTGTTGAAATGGTTTTTTGTCCCAGACTGAGGTATTCCACGACAAATTGGTCCTTCCAGAGAGGGTTCCATTACACAATTGTACCTGAAGCCGTCGTGAAGGCAAGGGGTATACCGCGTTCGATGGCGTTTTGAGACTCCAAGTCAGATTTGTAAAAGGCTGCAATCTTTTGAGAATGCAATCTCTGAATTTATGGAAAGAATTATCTGTTTTGTGATTCAATCAATTGACTGCATTAGGGACTTCTGGACTTCAGCATCGAAGTCACCATTCTATTTGACATCTTGATTGGATCAATATTTACTTGATTAGATCGACTGACAGTGCATTCACTGAAGTCACCTTGAAGTCTTTACCATTCAGTTGAAGTCTTTGGGACTATGATTGCATGTGTCCATGACGTCACATCAAATTTTATAAGGCATTGAGGAAAAGGCATCCGAAAGAATTCGACGAATATATAAAACTTAAGGTAACAAATGTCAATACAACGAGATCGAAGGTAGAGCAATTTCAGGAGTTAATTGTAAGCTTCATTGCAAGCAGTATGCTGCCAATTTCGATTGTGAAAGACGAATCATTTAGAATGTCATGAGTCGCGCAACAACAGTAAGGCTTATAGACGACACATTCTTTTCCGTGATCGAAGAGGAAGACAACGGCCGATGTTTGGTCAACGAAACACCGGAGTTTTTTGTGGCTACACATGTCATTGGATAGATGAAGACTTCAACAGGCAATCAGTTGCTTTTGCTTGTAAGCGATTTTCTGGATCGCATTCATACGATCGATGAATGCTCGGTTTGGACTGAATTGCAGTGACGTTATGAAAGCAGTCACTGACAACGGTTCCAATTTCGTAAAAACATTCAAGGTATTGTTGAACATATTTTGCCAACAATGATGGGTTTGTGGTAACAGTTCAAAAGAAAATGAAGTGGAAACAGCTGAGTTATCGAATGATGTATTCGAGAATTCGTTACCGAAAATGTACAACACATACGCTTAAAGTAGTTGCTTCCACCGATTTTGCGCGGACATAGCTTACACTACTCTTCACTACACTTCACACACTGCAGATAATGAACATTATGCGTATCTTGCCCATCCGTCGCCATCTATAGAACTCCTCTGCAAATATCCAGTTATGAAGAAAACATGTTTAAGGTATATAACTCTACTACCTGGCTCAGCAGCTGTGGGAAGGCTGTGTTCAGTTGCTGGTCTACTGAATACGCCTCGGCGAGGAGACCTTTCAGACTCCAATTTTAAAAAACGATAATACATGCGGCCAAATTACACAAACTAAACCTAACGTACGGCTTAGCCTAGTTGGTAGAGAGTGAAAGGCAGAACTAGGGTAGGAAAGAACGGGACTAAAGGTGGTTACGAGGTTGAGGTTTTGCTGATGGCCAAACATAACATTCTAGACAACGATGAGTTGAAGCCGTAATAAGCCCGATGGTGGTCTGATGTGGAAAATTGCTTAAGACCTTAGCTTGTAAGGGTTGGTGCAAGGAGACATCAAGTCAAGAAGTGCGAAGTCTGCATTTTCAGTAATAAGCTTGTGGAGGGAGAGCAGATCGGCAGTTTTACGACGAATTTCGAGACACTCAAAGTGAATAAGTTTAAGGCGATCAGAATAAGGAGGAAAATTGGTTCGGTCGGTCCAGGCAAGATCGCGAAGAGCGAAGCATAGAAACATACGCTGGACGGCTTCAATACAACGATATGATCCGCGTAATAAGGTGACCATACTTGGCTGGCATATTCAAGAATGGGTCTGACGAAGGTTGTATATAAAGATTTTCATATGGATTCAAATTCTTTAGACCAGCGTTTGGCAAAGCCAAGTGCGGAATTTGCCCTTCTACGGGCACAAATGTTGAGCTCACGATCACAAATTACGCTCAAGTCGCCCAAAGATGAAACTGATGTGACTAGTTCACTGCAGAGGATATAGTTTCTATGTGTTATTGTGGAACGTTTGAGGGAATATGTGATTATTTGTCATTTACTGACGTTAAATTGAAGACCATATTGTTGACAAGAAAATCATTAAGATCATCTTGGTGAGAGTATAGGAGATGAACGAATAGATTTTCATGTCGTTGGCGTAGACGAAAATGTGTGAGTCGAGAGTAATACGGTCAACATGATTAATCTTTAAAAAACAAAAACAAAAAAATAATGGACGGAGGTGGCTACCTTGTGGTACACCCGAAGTGGCTTGGATGGTTTCGGACAAAATCGATCTGAGCTTTCATTAAAGATGGTGTCATGAAGACTTCTATGGATGGCTGTGCCATAGGTTCACATGCTATACACCTAAACCTGCGGCACACCCCTTTTGTTGGGGCTAAGATGAAGAAGAAATGGAATCTATCGAACATCTGATATGCGATCGAGCCCTGACCAATAAAATGGAGAGATTGATGCATCGACATAAAAAGTGAAACTCAAGGCAGCTTATGCAATGTAAAGGTGTGATTTTTTAGCTATTATCTTTTTGGCAACACTGGTTTAAACAGCTGACTCTCGTTTCGTGTTTTGTTTCACTGTCAAACATCTCCAGTTTGGTCTATAATTTAACCTTGAATCGTCTTACAAGCGAACAACGCTTGCAAATTATTGAATTTTATTATCAAAATGCGTGCTCTGTTAAGAAAGTTCATCGCGCCCTTCTTCCATTTTATGGTCAGTTTGATCGACCCACTGAAGCGGCTCATTTTTGGAAATGGGTACGTAAATAAGCAGAATTGTCGATCTTGGAGTGAATATCACCCGAAGCATTGCAAGAGCTACCAATGTACCCAGAAAAAGTCACAGTTTGGTGCGGTTTATGGGCTGGTGGCATCATTGGACCGTACTTCTTCAAAGATGATGCGAATCGTAACGTAACTGTGAATGGTGAGCGCTACCGTGAGATGATATCCAACTTTTTTTTGTTCAAAATGCAAGTGCTGACAAGGCGGTGCCACATGCCACACAGCACGCGCAACAATGGACTTATTGAGAGGCGACTTCAGTGAACATTTTATTTCACGTTCGGGACCGGTCAATTGGCCGCCTAGATCGTGCGATTTAACGCCTTTTGACTATTTTTTGTGGGGCTATGTTAAAGCTCATGTCTATACAGACAAGCCCGCTTCAGTTGACGCATTGGAAGACAACATTGAAGCATTTATTCGTGAGATACCGGCCGAAATATTGGAAAGAGTATGCCAAAATTGGACTAAGCGGATGGACCATTTGAGGCGCAGTCAAGGTCAACATTTGCATGAAATAATCTTCAAACATTAAATTATATGGACCGTACTATCGATTCAAATAAGGATTTCATACATTATTCTGAATGTTATGTGTTTTTTTTTTTTGAAAAACTTTCCTATAGCTTTTAAAAATAACCCTTTATATTAGTACGGAGTACTAACATGAGGAAAAGCTTTTCAAATGCAACAACTACAAAAGATAATATAGAAAGCAAGGTACAATGATGAAAAGCGGAATCGTGGAAACCAAGCAACAAATATACTGAACATCACACAAGTCCTTAATGTCGAAATGATGGCACAATTCTATAGCAAAACCACATACAGCATACAGACGCAGCAAACTATCAACACAAGAAGACGACAACAGCAGCTGTATGAAATACCGAGATTCTGGAACGAATATGGTCGAAGAACACGCTGAATTAGAGAAAGCAAATGTATCTTCTTCTTCCTCTTCTTTGATTGGCGCTACAGCCCGGGGTGGACCTGGGCCTCAAACAACATGCCTCTCCAGCCAGTACGATCTTTCGCCAACTGCGCACACCAATTTGGTTGAGGTCCTTTTCCACTTGTGTGCGCTATCTAGTGGGAGGACGTCCTCTGTTGCGTTGTCCTAATGGCTCGGTGTCGAAGACTCTTCGGGCCGGAGCTATGGTGTCCATCCGCTCTGCATGACCTAGCCATCTTAAGCGTTGGATCCGAAGACATTTAACAAGGTGCATGCCGCTGTAGAGCCAGTACAGTTTGTGGATCGTACGCAGAACTTTTCTCTCAAGACGACCAAGAACTTCTTCATCCGCTTTCAATAGCGTGCATGTCCCTACGCCATAGAGCAGGACTGGGATGATCAGAGTTTGATATAAAATCAACTTGGTCAGACCCATTTTAGCCGCTTCCGTCTCAATGTTAGCAAATGCCTCATTGACGGAGTTCTGCCAATCACGTTTCCGCGTATTTTAACAATTGCACGGACTTCTGGAAGATCGTGCCTCTACTGTTGGCGAGTGAGTTTTGCACGATCTTCTCCAGGACGACGTTGCAGAAGTCACATGGCGGCGCGTCACCCTGTCTAAAACCTTTTTTGACATTGAAGGTCTCGGTGAGTTCTTTGCCGCACCTTGATGCAGCAGTGAGAGTTCTCCATCGTCATCCTGCACAACCTGTAATGTACCCGCTCAGTTGAGATGCATGCAGCCCCAGTACTTTACGCTCTGGACCCAAGCCTATTATTCAAATATATTTCATTTCTTTCTCCTCAAGCGTCCAACAAACACAGCATATGCTGTCCTTTTTGTTTGCGAATACTTCCGTCAGACATCGCCACTAATGTACATTCTTATGTCCGCGCTATCAGCCGTGCATACAAAGTAGACGAAATGTCGTGCAATTGCTCGTGTCGCTTAATTTCCAGTGCGTCCATTACCCTCAATCAAGGTCCCTCTGCATCGCAGCACCATCTCCCAACAGACCATGTTGCCTACTTCCAAAGCCGAATAGAAGTTCTACCACAGAAGTCCACACTCTTACGCAACATCATCGTATCCGCACACACACATGCATTCCACTTGGCACTTAGTCACCCGTCGGCCGCATTCACCTCGCTCACGTCCACACTTTCACCGGACATCCAGTAGACAAAGTTCAAACATAACGATCGCCACCGGACTCGTAAATATCCACGCCACACGCAGATACCCGTGCATTGGCACCCCTATCAACTTTATTCGTCCGCCAGAAACAACAAATCGTCAGCACACCCACGAGCCCATACAGCTCTGCCGCTTTGTTGAATGACATATTGACGTTTTCTGCTGGCGCGGGAGCAGCTTCTGAAGCAGTGGTCACCAGTAGGGCCCACAGAACTTCCACGCAGATATAGATACCATCCAGGCCCCCGGCGAGGCAATATCTCACCCGCACAGCCATATAAATCGACTTCAGCACCCGGATAAGTGCGCAACGCTGCGCCGCAACAGGCGCGTGCTTTTGGTAGCTGCCTAGAAATTTGGCTGCCAAAGATAACCTAAATTTTTGTCGCGGCTACTTGTAGATGAATTTGTCACTCGCCCAGCGGGTGACTCAGTGATGAGGAATTCGCGGCGCTGTGTTGCATGCTGCCTGCTGCGCCTGTGCGGCACGTCCGCGTCGTCGCGTCGCCGCCTGCGACGGGTGGCATGAACGCAGTGATTACGTCATAAATTCTGCAGCAGCAGCCCGGTCCGATTACACCTTATCGACGGGCCCGGCCGTCTAGGGTTGCGCCAAGCCACGAATCAAGTACTCAACACTTTGTGCGTCCTGCCGCCCGTCTCGGCTGCACACGAAAATAAGCGGCTTGGAAGCGCCACGCATTTGATTCATGGCATCTAATTGAATACCTTTTGTCCGCGTCGACGGGCCAGACTGGAGAGTAATCGCCGTGGATGCGCATGGGCTCGTGATTAAGTCATCACAGCGTTACTCAGCGGCCAAGTGGTCTGCTTATGACTGTGGTCGCGAGCGAGGTTGTAAATTGCGCGCAGGACTGGTGATTGGCCAATTTGGAGGGAAGGACCGCGAAAGATGGTGGTGTTGGTGGTTGAAGTGCTGCTAGATGGTGGGTGCTTGTGAGCGCTTCTTAGCGTTATCAGAGCAGCATGAGAGTGCTTTATGGTGACGGACGATTTCCTGAAAATGTTCAATTCGATGCATCAATTAGGGGTGTTCGTGTGGTGTATACTGTTGGCGGAACAAGCCGTTTAATTGCAAGAAAATAAGTGTCAGTGTGGCTAAGACATCAAGCTCATAAGGGAGGACTCACTACTGAGACTCAGACTTCTGTGATGCTTTCATGGTTTAAACTGCTTAATATGGTGCAAGGGATGGTGAGCATATTTATCAGAGGAGCTTAAAGATCATGGCACTCCTGCAGCTATGCAGGTCCGCCGATAGACTTGTTGGTTAAAAGGCAACGGACTTGGAATCTCCGCGTATGTGACAAGAATTGCTTTCTGAACACTCCGCTATGCTTAACCTATATAGATCCATTCTCCAAGGCACCTAGATGAAGATGGGTGAAGGAGTAGGGGCGGCTGTCTATCTAAGTACTCAACTGCCTTTCCTACTACCAAATCACTATTAGGTCATTAAAGCACAAACTATAGCGATTAAGGTAGCTCAGTCTAGCCTTAAATAGAAACTAATATGAAGCACAAGGTTAGGTTATTGAGCAGCCAGCGAATTCGCCAGCACACTTAGACTATTGTGGGTCCATTGCGATACCCAGTGCCGGTAATTCGGTCCCAACGACAAATCGTGACTGAACCAGAATAGAAAACTAGATAAAAGCATATTTACCCTTGCTTTCACTGGGACTCGAACCTGATCCCCTTATACCAAGGGGAGGCAATAAACATACTGCGCCATCTAGTGGTTGTATGCAGTACAGATATCTTTTTCTGTTTTGGCCCTGTTTCTGGCCCTTCTGGTTGTGGGCATGTGAGTCGAGTCATAAGCACTTGAAACTACGAGTCTAGGTTCGATTCCTGGTGTGACCAAAATAATTTTTCTTTACCGAAATCATGCGAATTTAACAAGAATAAACTCAGTCCACGACATACGCTCCTGTAATCAGTTTGATTTTATTTCCTGAATTCAATAATTACATTAGTGCACTAATAATTAGAAGAGTATATGCATACAAAATGCTTCCTCTTAATCCTTAAGAAAGGATACCCTCTAAACTGTGCTAATTACAGAGGTATACCATAAGTCTCCTGAACAAAGCAACAAACCACAAGTCAAAGACCTTTTCGTGCTTGTTACCATACGTCAACAGAATAATTGGTCAATATCAGTGATGGTGGCCAGTGGCGTTGTGGGTATGTGCGTCGACCCCAACCTCGATGTCGTAGGTTCGATTCCAGCTCTGAGCGACAAAAATAATTTTCACGACCCCACCTCTTCCGAGTCACTGACAATTCTCAAAGAGTATTTCCTGTCTAGAAAAAGCTTCTCAAACTTGGCCGTTCGGAGTCGGCGTAAAACTGTAGGTCCCTTCCACTCGTGTGAGAACAATAGCACGCACAACACGAGTGGTTGCTGAGAAGCTAGGCCCTGGCCCTCTACGGGCTGTAGCGCCACTCATATTATTATTATTATTATTATCAGTGATGGCTCAGGCCGGCGAAATCCACTATGGACCAAATATTCACATTAGGGCAGATCTAAGAAAAGACCCAGGGGTTTCAAGTCGATACGCACCATCTATTCATCGACCTTAAGGCCCCGCATGTCTATTTTTGGCATTCCTGCAAAACTCATCTGTCGGTGGAGAACGCCCGTTGCTTCGTTAAGGTCGGAGAGATTTTTTGATGTTTTATACAAGGGAACGCACTGTCATGCGATGTGCGATGCTTTGAGGTAGTCATGAACTTCGCTCTTGAAACCGAGATCAAGCGCAGAATTACTCTTGCCTATCGCTGCTTTTTTGGTCTCAGAGGCAATTGAGTAACGGAGCCATCTCTCGAAACACCAAACCAAACTCTTGGTCGTTTTGAGAGAAAAGTTCTGCGTACGATCTTTGGTCCTGTTTGCATTGATGACGTCTGGAGGAGAAGATTCAACCACGAACTGTACGGGCTGTACAACGGCTTGAACCTAGTTAAGCGTCTTCAGATCCAATGCTTAAGATGGCTAGGTCATGTAGAGCGGATGGAGACCAGAGCTGCGGCCCGAGTCTGTAGTCTGTATGAAATATTGGACGGAAAAGAGCATTGCTTATTCTCGTAGTGCGGCTTAAAAACGAGAATCTAAGTTTTACTGTGCGTCCGAATGCAGGCTTAAGGGTAAATTGAAGTGCATTCCTGGCGAGACGTGTATTGCGGGTGAAGGAATGCGGAGGAGGAATGCAATTGGATAGCTCACTTGAGCATCGTTTGTTAAAATAACGACAAAACACGGACAAAGAAGACACGGTACGTCGAGCGAATCTAATGAACCCGCGATATTGTTGTCTCCTGTAAGTTTTCTCGCTCACTGGATTCTATCTAGTAGGTGCAGGGTGGTCTTGGTTGCACCAGACCAGATATGAGCGTTATACTCAAGCTTAGTCTACTCAAGTCAGAGGAGGTGAAATATTTCCTGACTAAGGAAACCTGAACATTTCGCGGCATTTTCGGTGACCTCGACTATGTGATCGTTCCAACTAAATGTTGTGTTGATGCACATACCAAGGATGGAAAGTTTTCCGGTTTCGGCTGAGTATCAGGGGTTCGCTTTAGAGACAGCAGACTGCATTGAGTTTAGGAAGAAGTGAATTAAGAACTGTTGGCTTACCCGAGTTAATTATGCTGTCAAGATCTGAATTTAATGCACTCATGTGTGCTGCCGTTCTAATGTCCGAAGGGTAGGGTCGTGAGTTTTGGAATGAATATGAAAAGCTGAGGGTGCTGCAATTAGCGAAGTAGCAGACAGGAGATCATTTCTAAAAATGAGAAAAAGTTTCGGAGATATACCAGAGCCTTGAGGGAAACCAGCATTTTTTTTGTGGATTGTGAAGAACGACTTCAACCAACTTTGTGTGCGCAGCTGGCGAAAGATAGTGCTGACTGGTGAGGCCTGTCGGTTGAGGCCCATGTCCACACCGGACTGTAGCGCCAATCAAAGGAAATGAGGAAAAGCAAACACTCATCAAAGCTGTTGTTAGCAATGCTCACTACTTAGGCTTACGTATCACTCCTGCGAACCATGGGGGTTGTGTTTCTGCCGCTGTTTCCAGTCATCAAGACCATGCTGTCACCGTTCGTGCGCCGTGGCTTGGTATTAGCGTTGGAGTTTCGGTCTTCTTCTGCTTCGAATTAGGAAGCCGCAACCAGGCAATCGACGTGGCCTAAGCTGTGTAGTCTAAGTATCACGGTAGTCCTATTATGCCTTTTCATCGGTTCACTTTGGCAACAAAGGTAGACAAACTAACCAATTTCGTTCCAATTTGTAGGCGTCAATCGCTATGTTTAGTCCCTGGTGGCGTGTGGTCGAATTTTGTTTTGTCCTCATTGCACGGATCAGCTAGTCTATCCAGTACATCAATCGCAGGGAAAGCTTTCACTACAGCACAACGATGTCGATGTGATCTGCGCACCCCAAAAGTTGAACGTACTTTTGGTCTATAATCGGCTTGCCTCGTCGGAAGCTGCACTGGTTCGTGCTGACTAGTGCTTCTCTAAGTGTGTATTTTAAATTGCACTCTTGCTCAAACTCTTGGAACTGAACTAAACTCCTTTGACCGCCTTTTCGAAATGCATCCCTGATTGTGACGACTGCTTAGACTCGCATCCTCAACTCATCTCTTCATTTTAGTCCAGGTGAAATTAAAGCCCTTCAATTGACTAGGGGCGTCACTATCACATTTCCTCCCCAACGCATCATTAAATTCGAAAGTATCCCCCAATTTAGCACTCAGCTTGTCTGCCAATATCCGACAGATCGCTTGGCAAACAAATGCGGTCAAGCCACACCCTTTTTTCCGAAAATTTAAACGCCGACACCATTCGATCGCAGCCAATTTGCGGTCGATACCAGCCTCGGACAGTAATGGCGATTGCTTAATAAATTGCATAAGTAACTATTTCGTTAAACACATGGAGTCCAATGAGCGGCCCAAATGGACGACTTCCTGGCACACTCCCGGCAAGCAGTGTTGCGGTTGGAAGAGCTACACTCGACCATCGTGGCATGCCCCATAAGGGGCGCACAAAATTCGGTCAGATGCACACGGAAATGGGAGCGCATCCACTGCCATCTGTTGCGGACCACAGACGGACGACAGACAAACGGACAGACAGCGCACGTCTTGCGCCACGTATTCACGATATTTATTGCGATATTCGCATGAAACGTGCTCATTCGCCGGAACTGACGCCGTCACCGCTCCGCAACCACATCGTCAGCAACACAGTCAACAGTGGCCGGCAAAATACTCAGTATCCGGTGCGGTGCTGGCCGTCCGTCCGTCCTTCGCGGTCGTTCCTCGGCGATTATGACAGGGGCAAGTGTTTATTTGGTCATATTTATAACCACATCTCTGGAACCATAAATTACACGAAAACCTACCCAAATGCAGGTGCGAAGCGGCGCGGCGTGGCTGCGATGGGCGTCGCGATGCGTCGAGTGAAATTCAGCGGAAAGTCGAACAAATGAAATCGTTCCACCAACTGTCAGAATGCATAACGGACGACAGGGCAACGAACGACCACGACCGGGAGCGACCGCTCATCGGCGATGCGTTCTCAAAGAATTTTCCGCAACAGAAGGCAATTTGCCTAAATTGTTGCGCGTCCTACGCCCGAGCATAGCCCAACCAACCAGCCCGACTACTGTGTCGTCCGCTTGCAACATTGTGGCTACAATGTGGAACAATTAAGCAGTCACCGTCACTATGATGCCGCCAGACACACCAGCCACTGGTTGACTGGATTCGTGTATCGGTTTGCGGCTTGAGACTGCCGGTCTACATGGTTGTCTAATAAAATTTTTGTTTGGTGTTTAATGTGTATCCACTCAATCGACTGAATGCCCTTATGTCACCAAGGAGCGCTGGTTTTATTGGTTTACCGGTTACCCACTGAATTCCTTTCGGGCAAATGGCTGCTTAAATCAGCGCTGACAGGTGGGTTTTCGCTTAACTTGTCTAGGACTGGGCTTTGTTTTGCCTCTTGTTCACTGTCTGGCTTGGCGGTGATGCAGTAGCCGCAGAGATAGTGTTCGATTCTAGGCGCTCTTAAGCGCACAGCAACGGACACAATGTATTCGGATTGCTTGTAGTCGCATGCGACGGTGTGTATGTGATATACGTAGATGGAGGAGAATGGATCTCTGAGGACGTTACAATTTCTTGAAGAACGTTTGTGTGGATGAGTCTCGGGTTTCTATTGATAAGGGTGTGGACACGTTGAGCAGAGGGGGCTAGTCTTCTGTTTCGGGCAGCAATCGAACTGTTTTTCCGCGTTATGCTTCCGGGAACCGTGATGAGGGTTTCTGTCTAGACTTCCAATCACCTTGTCATGTACATACATGCGTGCTTCTTTGACCATGTTTGCGTACATCAGTGAGCCTTCTTCTTCTTTGTATGACGCCACAGTCCGGGGTGGACCTGGGTCTCAACCAGCAAGCCTCTCATACTAGCGCGATCTGTGGCTAGCGGCTTCCAGTTCGCACACCAAGTTGGTTGAGGTCCTTCTCCACTTGGGTACGCCATCGGCTGCGTGGTGGTCCTCTATTGCGTTGCCCCACACACCCCATGTTCGGAGTCGAAGATTCTTCGGGCCTGGACTAAGTTGTCCATACGCTATACATAACGCAGCCATCGTAAGCGTTGGATCCGTACGTCTGGCTAGGCTCATGCCGTTGTACTGCCCGTACAGTTCGTGATTGAATCTTCTCCTCCAGAACCCGTCAACACAAACAGGACCAAAGATTGCGCGCAGAACTTTTCTCTCAAATTGACCAAGGACTTCTTCATCCGCTTTCGAGATTGTCCATGCCTCCGCGCCGTATAACAGGACAGGAGTGATCAGTTTCTTGTATAGAGTCAACTTGGTTCTTCGAGAGAGGGCTCTATTACTTAATTGCCTCTTGAGCCCGAAGAAACAGCGGTTGGCAAGAGTTATCCTACGCTTGATCTCGGTACTGATGTTGTAAGTACAATTTACTCTGCAGCCGAGGTAAGTGAAGTCCTTGACTACCTCGAAGTTATAGCTGCCCATTGTGACGCTCTGTCCAAGACGTCGATGTTGTATGACCTTTTTTTGAGGACACACGAAGTATATGTCTTGCGCTCATTCACCATAAGAGCTATCTTAGCCTTTCCGCTTCAATGCCAGCAAACGCCTCAGTGACGGCTCGCTGAGTTCGGCCAATCACGTCAAAGTTATCGGCGCATGCTAACAATTGCACGAACTTCTGGAAGACCATGCCTCTAGTGTTGGCTTGTGAGTTTGGCACGTTCCCTTTCCAGGACGATGTTGAAGAAGTCACATGACAGCGCGTCACCCTGTCTAAAACTTTTTGACATTGGAGGTATGGGTGAGTTCTTTACCGACCTTGATGGAGCAGCGAGAGTTCTCCATCGTCATCCTGCACAGCCTGACGAGTTTGGCAGGAATGTCAAAACTAGACATGGCGTTGTATAGCTCGTCTCTATGCACGCCGTCATATGCGGCCTTGAAATCGACGAACAGATAGTGAGTGTCGATTTGCATTTCTTGGATCTTTTCCAGGATCTGCCGTGGTGTGAAGATTTGGTCTGTTGTGGACTTTCCTGGCCTGAAGCCACACTGATATGGACCTATCAGATTGTTAATGAACGGCTTCAGGCGGTTATACAAAACGGCGATGTACGCGATGTTAAGAAGACAGATCTCCCATTAGTTGGCGTAGTCAACAACAGAAAGCTGTCTCCTTTCTCGTCGACCGGACAAACGACGCTGAGATTGCACTCATCGGGCATGCTTTCCTCCCACCATATTTCGCCTATAGCTGGTGCATGCGCCCTATCAGATCATCTCCAGTTGCCTTAAAGATATCAGCGGACAGACTTAGCAGTCCCCTCCAGCAGCTTTGTTCGACTTCAGTCTCGATATCGCTATCTTGACTTAGTCTAAGCCGGGGGGACGGAATTTTCGTACGTCACCATGCAGATTGGGTGGAACATACTGCCTGACGGCCATATTTGGTCCTCAACGTCGTTTAACAGTCCACAGAAGTGATAATTCCAGATTCTCAGTATCGACTGCGACTCTTCTACGAGTTGTCCATCTTCATTCCGACAGTCTTCTGTCCGATGGTGTTCTTGTTCTCTCGCGAACCACGATTCTTACCTTGGCTTTAACAAGGAAATGGTCCGAGTCAATGTTGGCTCCTCGAAACGTTCGGACATCAAGAATACTGGAGGAATGTCTGACATCGATCGCAACGTGATCAATCTGGCTGACGGATGGTTGATCTGGGGATTGCCATGTCCCTTTATGGATATTGAGCTAGCTAGCAACAGAGGCAGGCACATGCAGCCAAACAGGAGGCCTACAAGGCAACGCTGCATCGAACAACGAGGGCTGTTCGTGAGCTCTACGAACAGAAGAGAAGGGAAGAGCACCGGCTTCTCAGAAGAAAAAAGAAAGAGCATGAGAAGCGCGCGGTCGAGGAGATGGAGAGGTGCTATGGCATGAATGACGTCCGAAAGTTTTATCAGAGGGTAAAACAATTATCCAATGGATATAAAACTCGGACAGAAGCCTGTCGGGATGGAAATGGACATCTGGTAGTAGAGTCGCAGTCGATACTGAGAATCTGGAAAGATCATTTCTGCACGGCGATGAGAACAAAAAAAACCGCTGGCAAGCAGAATGTTCCACTCAATCTGGACGATGACAGACGCGAATACCGTCCCCCAGACTTAGACGAGGTCAAGGTAGCAATATCAAGACTGAAGTCTAACAAAGCTGCTGGAGCGGACGGTCTGCCCGCGGAAATATTTAAGGCAGCTGGAGATGATCTGGTTGGGCGCATGCACCAGCTCATCTGCAAGATATGGTCTGAGGAAAGCATGCCCGACGAGTGGAATCTCAGTATCGTTTGCCCGATCCACAAGAAAGGAGACCCCTTCAACTGCGCCAACTATCGAGGGATCAGTCTTCTTAACATCGCATATAAGATCTTCTCTGCCGTTTTGTGTACCCGCCTGAAGCCATTCATTAATAATCTGATAGGTCCATATCAGTGTGGCTTCAGGCCAGGAAAGTCCACAACAGACCAAATCTTCACACTACGGCAGATCCTGGAAAAGACCCAAGAAATGCAAATCGACACTCACCATCTGTTCGTCGATTCAAGGCCGCATATGACAGCGTGCATAGAGACGAGCTATACAACGCCATCTCTAGTTTTGACATTCCTGCCAAACTCGTCAGGCTGTGCAGGATGACGATGGAGAACTCTCGCTGCTCCATCAAGGTCGGTAACGAACTCACCGAGACCTTCAATGTCAAAAAAGGTTTTAGACAAGGCGACGCGCTGTCATGTGATTTCTTTGACATCGTCCTGGAGAAGATCGTGCGAAATTCACACGCCAACACTAGAGGCACGATCTTCCAGAAGTCCGTTCAACTGCTAGCATACGCGGACGATATTGACGTGATTGGCCGAACTCAGGGAGCCGTCAGTGAGGCTTTTGCTAACATTGAGACGGAAGCGGCTAAAATGGGTCTGGCGGTGAATGAGGGCAAAACGAAGTATATGCTGTCCTCAAAAAAGGACATACAACATCGACGTCTTGGACAGAGCGTCACAATGGGCAGCTATAACTTCGAGGTAGTCAAGGACTTCACTTACCTCGGCTCCGGAGTAAACTGTACTAATAACATCAGTACCGAGATCAAGCGTAGGATAACTCTTGCCAACCGCTGTTTCTTCGGGCTCAAGAGGCAATTGAGTAATAGAGCCCTCTCTCGAAGATCCAAGTTGACTCTATATAAGACCCTGATCATCCCAGTCCTGCTATACGGCGCGGAGGCATGGACAATCTCGAAAGCGGATGAAGAAGTCCTTGGTCTCTTTGAGAGAAAAGTTCTACGCACGATCTTTGGTCCTGTTTGTGTTGACGGGTTCTGGAGGAGAAGATTCAATCACGAACTGTACGGGCTGTACAGCGACATGAGCCTAGTTAGGCGTCTACGGATCCAACGCCTACGGTGGCTAGGTCATGTAGAGCGTATGGACACCACAGCTCCGGCCCGAAGAATCTTCGAATCCGAACCTGTCGGGCAACGCAACAGAGGACGCCCGCGTTTAAGGTGGCGCACGCAAGTGGAGAAGGACCTCAACCAACTTGGTGTGCGAAACTGGAGACAGCTAGCCAGGGATCGCGCTAGTTGGAGAGGCATGTTGGTTGAGGCCCAGGTCCACCCCGGACTGTAGCGCCACACAAAGAAGAAGAAGAAGCAACAGAGTAACCTCTCTGTGCTAATACAAAGTCCACCAGGCTTAATCTGTTACTTAACGTTGTGTCGTATAGGCTGTGTTTCCCGATGACTTTAGCATAGTTGTCTTCCATACCCAGCTTAGCGTTGAAATCTCCTAGAACGGTCTTGGTGTCGAAGCTGGGGCATTGATCGTATGTTCTTAGAAGAAGAAGTCATCTTTGTCCTCTGTCAGTTTAACATCGCGCAGGTAGCTTTTCGTTCATGCTGTACACCTGTAGACTCATCTACCTCCGCAGGTACGGCCAAAGACTGAGTACAGACAATATTGCCCCGCTTGTTTTTCACACCTCTCCAATACGCACTGAAATAATACCCACAATTTAAATCTTAATTTGGTCGCATTAAATTCTATTACACTAACTCAACTTTTAAAAATAACTTGAAATGCTCTTAAATTTATTCGTGAAATTTGAAAATGTCACAATCACGTTATGAAGTCAAACAATGTTATGTGTTGAGGCCAGTACTATATATTCTTAAAGTACAGAGATACTATGGAATTAATAAATGAAATGAAATGAAATAAAATATCCGAATCCAGTATGTCCAGGTTAGGCTATAGTGGCTGACTAAAAAAGGCAGTCACACTTAGGCCAGAGTAGGCCCATTGTGATACCAAGCGGAGTGACTTCTCCGATTTATCTGGCTTATGCTGGCGCTGTTTAGCTCGTTGAGGTTGTTGAAGTAGTAGGCCCCTAGGTGGAGGAACCTAGGACTATCCAGAGCGCTAAAGGAGCTTAGTAGGTGATGCGTGTTTTCTTCATCCTCTTCATCCATGCAGCTTCTTCCCTTTGAGTGCCAATAGCACAGTGCACGGTCATGTCTCCTATGAGAGCCCTTAATGAGTGCTTGCTGAGTCTGTGAAGAATGAGTGACCGTTTAAGGTCAAGTTTCAGGCCAGATTTATTTTGCTTGTTGAATGTTAATATGCTCAGCCATTTCGTTAAGAGACAGCCTGCAGTTAAGAGATATTTTTGAGTAAAACATGACATTGTCTAGTGATTTTATAGCTGCCTGACTGTCCGAACAGATATCCCTTTTTGATATCAAGTTGTTTTTGAGCCATGGCAAAGCGCTTTAGTCGCTATGGTTTCTGCCTGAAAAACGCAACTGATCACACAGGGAGCTTCAAGGAGATAGCAATGTCTGTGAAAATACGCAGAGGATCATCCAACGTCTGCCTATCAGACATCCAGTCCGATCTGGGGGGAATGCTGATCGAGAATTTCTTCTCGAAGATGGCCTGGGGTGTTAGGCGGTCAGTGTGAGAATGGTTGGGTGGCCGATGTTGAGTTCGGACCACAGTCAGATTGTTTTTAGTCAAGACTGTGAAGGCTGCTCTTTGTTTTCCGAATATTTCCAGCGGTGGAAGGTGGTCCAGAATGTCCAACACTGATATCATCCCGGCCGCTTGAAAAACACTGGATCCTGATAGAGTAGTTCATGTTTGACTCCTGACAGTCCAGGAGGGAACCCGAGTCTGTTCGATGAATAGTCTGAAGGTGCTTCAGTTAACAGTGACTGTGTTAAGATATTTGACTGCTGACTGTTAGAACAGATGATAATACATTCTCTTTCGTTATCACTACAGTTTCTGCCTAAAAGTGGCTACAGTGATTTATTAGCCAGAACGACAATTTTAAATTTAAATCGTTTTGATGGACACCCGTGCCTACGCCTGCACTCATCTTCTAATCTCAGAGGACCATCCAGCGTTTGATCTGGAGGATGCTTCTCGAAGAGGAGAAGTTCACGTAACACTCTTCCGAGCTGACATCGGTCCACCAGTCAGTTAAGTGCTACCGGTTTCGCCCAAACAAGCAAAGACGATGGCAATAGCCCATTCTCTGCTTGAAGATCCATAGGCCGTAGGCTCACAGCTCCATGACAAGCAAACGAACGAACGCATAAAGACCCTAATTATTAATACACTCAAACGACACATTCGCAGAGGCTCCCCTCCATGCCCTATCTCCGTCCACCTGTCAAAAATTCAATCAATTCCGAGCGAAATTTACGACTGTGAATCGCAAAAAGTGTAACCATCCCGAATTAATCCTTAAAACTTGTCCCATAAACAAAATTAATGCCACGTTTGTCTTCCTTTTATTGCCGCGAACATCCCGTCGCGTCACCAGTGTCCTCGCATCGCCGGCCCGGTGCCCGGTGTGCTCGCTGAGTGTTTGTGCTGCGCGAATTGAGACATTTTTTCCGCCGCACAAATAAAACATCTTCCCCTCGATGTAGCAATTTATCGGATTCACTTGCTATTCCGGGATAATCCTCAACAAAGTTCTGAAACAAGTTCTGCCCCGACTCATTCACGATTCCCGCAAAGACACAGCGCACGGTTCGCGACGAGACGAAGAACAGAACAAGGAAAAAAATCAGCAACAACAAAAAAAAACCCTCCATCCATCCTTCCACGGAACGAGAGCGATGAAAAAGCGAATTGATAAAGCGGAGCATGGTCACATCAAGAAACCAATTAAGGCCACTTTATGCCAGGTAATTATGGCATGCTAAACGGATAAAACCGGGCCCACAGCATCTGTGGCACTGACTGCAGAAGGTACTGTGCGACCTGTGCTGGAATCACAAATCGCAGCGAAGACGCCTCTTATCGAAGGTGTGAGTTTCTACCTTTCATAATTACATTCGTAATTTATTTGCTATAGACTGTGGGTGCCTTTGGGCATGTGGTGCGATGCGAGCGATGCGAACGATGCAAACGATGCAAGCGAGGCAAACGATCCGAGAAGTGTTTCAGATACATTTCGTGCTGGAGATTAGTGCCTTATTTGTTCACACTCATAAATCCTCTTATGGCCGCTGGATGACGACGAATGAATTTCGGCGATAATTGGATGAGTGGACACGACTGTGGTTGGCACTTTTGTTGCACGAGTGAGTTCTCACTAATGGCGAAGGAAGGCGTGAACAGGAGGGTTGGTGTGGTGGACGAGAAATGCTTTTTTGTTTTGTGCATCTGAGCAATTTGTGGGATAATTCAGCTATTAGTCAACAAACGATGATGTGTGTAATCAAACGAACCCAAGGGGGAATCACTTCTTTACATGGAAGGTCATACTCATTTGTGAAAAATGAGTACAGTGTTTTATGGCAAAAATGTACATTAGTTGCACCGCAGAAAGTGTAAAATTAATCTGTGCCCGCCCTGGTGATTTCCCGGCATCCACTCAGTGAATTTAGCAAATTCCACAATTCTACTTGCCATCCTTTTCGAGTCAGACACAATTCCCAAAGAATAAACTGTTTGTCAAGAAAAAGCTTCTCAAACTTGTCCGTTCTGAGTAGGCGTGAAACAGAAGGTCCCTTTCACTCGTGATACAGCAATAACACGCATAGGCAAACGAAATCCACAGCCACCAAGACCAAAAATTCACAGTGCGGTGTCAGTTTGCACCCGTAGTTTTCTGCGAATGGGAAAACTCCATATGAATGAGTTGTCAGAGTTTGCGAAGTTAGCGGTTCGTTGCATCCTCTTATGGAAAGGCCTTTATTGCAACTAAATTGATATCAAGGTATACAATCATTTTAAAAGCTACAAGATTTTCCATTGTTTCCTCCTTCCATTATTTTCTGCAGTACCTCTGTCGAATTTTTTTTTTCCAAACGGCAAATATTCGCAAATATCGAATTTATGTGAACAAACTTTAGGGAGAATTGGAAGATTATTTTTATTCTGGCAAAAATTTATTCAAGAAATCTAAATAAAAGAATCGTTTTCTGTAAATAGCCAATATTGCAAGCCAAACAAGTGGCTGAAGTGCACGCAGCAGCGCAGCTCAAAAAAATGTGTTATTTGGTTACAAAAGCTGGAATATATCCCTTCATTGGTCCAAGAGATCCAAATAATAGAAAGTGATAAAAGTGCTATCCGCTGCCCCTATACTTACAAACTATTGATTGAGACCATTTTGCAATGTGCACAAGGGAGTACCTCAAGGTTCTGTTCTCGGTCCGATATTGTTTTCAATGTTCATTAATGATCTGCCTAAAGTTTTGCCTTATTGCAATTTCCACATGTATGCAGATGATATTCAAATCTATCTAAGTTTTCCCCTGGTTGCAAAATTGAAGATTCAGTTGCTAAATTAAACAAGGATATGAGATCGCTTACTAACTGGGCTGAAATGCTCTTATGCTCAATCCTGACAAAACCTAAGTCATTCCATTCTCAATACACCATCCCCCTTTCAAACTTTCCGCCCATAGAAATAAACTCTGTTGTCGTAGAATATGTTGTGGACTGACCATATAGACAGTATAGTGTCGAAGGTGTATGCGTCCCTTAGAGGTCTGTCTATTGGCAAATTTATACTCCCTATTAATGTCAAACCAAAACTTGCCAAAGCACTCATAGTGCCTCTGTTAATCTACGGGTGCGAGTTGTTCGCTGACTGTGGGAATGTCTCAATGCAAATATTTCTAAAAGTGGTACGGTCGGTTTTTAACCTTTGAAGATTTGATCACGTCTCGGAACAACGTTGGCTTCTCCTCGGATGTGAATTATAAGCATTTTTGAAATACAGATGATGCATACTAATCTTAAAAATCATTCATTATAAACAGCCTGACTACCTTCATGAAACCTCCACAGGCACGGTCAAAGACCGAGTACAGACAATTTTGCTCCGCCTGTTTTCCACACCTCTCCAATATGCACTGAAATAATACCCGCAATTTAAGTCTTAATTTTGTATCAGTAAATTCTAATATAGTAAGCTAACTTTTAAAATAATCTGCAAAACTCTGAAATTCAATTTTGAAATATGTAATTGTCACTCATGAATTTAAACAATGTTATATTTTAAGGCCTATACAATAAAAGTGGTGGTCGTATGTGCGGCGAAAACAATTTTCACGACCCCACTTCTTTCGAGTCACTGACAATGCTCAAAGAGTATTTCCTGTCTAGAAAAAACTTCTCAAATCTGGCCGTTCGGATTCGGCATAAAACTGTAGGTCCCTTCCACACGTGAGAGAACAATAGCACGAAGCTAGGCCCTGGCCCCCACGGGCTGTAGCGCCACCCATATTATTATATTATATACAATAAAAGAATATTGCATTCTTAATGTACAGAGATTTTAAGGAAATAATAAATTAAAATGAAATGATATTAAGGTAGAGTCCTTTTGCAATAATGACCTTCAAGTGCTAAAACAGATACAAACCGAGCAATTAATGAAAGCAAGAAATCTAAGCCATGAGGATGCATGGAAAGAATACGCTATTGCAAATAACATTTACAAAAGAATAACATCTGAGAAGAAAAACATTAAACACAAAACCAACGTATCTTGTGAACAACGACAAATATCTAAAACAGTAAAAAATCCAGGTCTTAACCAAAGCAGTACCGAGACAAAATATTTCACTTTTGGGACTATCCAACTTACAGACAGACAACAAATTGCATTTACTTTTAATAAATACTTCGATGACAGTATTCACAGAGTAAGTGATGAGATAAATAATACAAAATATACAAATTACATAACACAACATCATTCAAAATTTAACTTTAGCGATATAACTGAAGATAAACTAAATATATTTACAAGCATGAAAGGAACTAAAAAATAAATCGGATTTCATTCAAATCAATCCAGTTATGACACTGGACAATTGGAGTAAGATAGGAGGGGCGCTATTGGAAATAATAAACATATCTTTAAAAACCAGCCAATTTCCGCAATCATGGAAAAACTCTAAAAAATACCAAAAAAACGAATAATTTAGACCAAAAAATACGTTAGGGACTTTTGACAAAACTTAGAAAATATGGTAGAGATACAACTGATAAACAACTTACAAGAACATAATATATTAAATATTTATCAACCACTCTTCAAATTGTAAGCTGTAAGCCATGTAGTGAGTGAATCGAAAACTGGAGACAGTAAAAATAAAATAATGGCACTCTCCCTTGACTTGAAAAGAGCTTTAGAAACTGTAATGACCCGTGGTCTATCTAAATTAAATCAAACACTACACTGCAGAGTTCAATAATCAAATCTTTATTTTTGTCCTCTCTTCAAATATTTATTGACACTATGTTCAACGTGTTTCTGCCTACTCTGTTATTCATAGACTGACTCAAAGCAAGTGTGTGTACCTGCAGCGAGAGTTACAGATCTCCACAGAACTATTGAGAGGAAAATTTTACTAGGAACACAAGGGACACACATGGGACTTTTTTGGTTTAAATCAATTCTGTAAAAAGGAGACAACTGTACTGTATGCTGAATGACATTAAAAAAATAACTACTTGGATAGAAATAAATAAATCAAAGCTAACTGAGTCAAAGACAAAATTATAGGAGATTAACATCAATAGTGAACAGGGTATCCAAATATATTTTCAACGAACTGAAAATGTCCGTCGGATTAAAATTGATCCTAATGGCAAATGTTGCCTGGACCATATTTGAAAACCAGAAAAAAACGTATTGTCTTTGCCTTCACAGCGATACGAACTAGAGGTGCTCACGAATACATTCAAAACGAGTAAAGTTACACATGATAATGGGTAGAAAGTTCGTCGTTAAAAGTGGCGGTGTAACTTCTATCACAGTTTTTAATATCAATAATGGTCTACAACAGGGGGCTGTTGGTTTTTATATTCACTGCAGATCTCCTAAGGTCAATACCGCACCTAATCGCGTACGCCGATGACCTAGTGGCGTACAGATCTGGTAGAAGTCATTAATACCTTGTTGCAACGTGACTTCGACAACACGTTGAAATAATGCGATGAATGGACGCTGCTTATCAACTTTCAAAATTGTAAATGTATCCTTTTCCGTACCCCGCTGGCCAAGGCCTCAAGGGATACGCGCGTAAGCTGGAAGAAGTTCGCCATAGTTGACCCACAGAGTCAGCCGCTAGCCTTGAAAACTGTAGTAAGGTATCTTGGCATTTGGTTGGATCATTTGCTGTATTTCGACAAACATACAGAGAAGGCTCTGACCAACGCTAGAAAAGCCCTTGCTGTGGCAAGTAAGCTGTTTTACAGCAGCCAACTTGATACCAGGGTGAAGGTAATCTGCTACATGGCCCTCATAAGGCCTGTCATGGTTGTCCCCTGTGGTTCAACGTGAGTCCTTCCTAGATGGAAAAGATGAGGGTCTTCGAGAGACGGTGTCTTAGTACTTGTCTCCGGTTGTATCGAACACCTGAGTCTGAGTACAAGAAGTACTATTCTAACGAGGTCTTGTACAACAGAGCAAACGTGAAGAGGATGGACAATTTTATTATTAAATTAATAAGAAGTCACATTGCAAGAAGTGTGACTTCTACCAACAACCTGATCTTCGGGGCTTATTACCCCAATTATAAGTACCATTAAAAGTTGCGCCACAACGGTTTTGTTCCACCTGAAGCATTCTTCTATTTGGATTCGATCGGCCTGTTCCAGGACAAGGAAGGATGTCCTGTAATCGACCACGCGGTACGCCGAACTCTTGACAGGCGACTCCTGTACGAATCGGATGTCGTCCGCGAACACGAGATCTTCTCCGGTTCAGTAGAGCGATCCCCGCTCGAGACAGGAGAGAAAGTGATAAGGAGCGGCACTTCTTTTGGTGGTGACACCAGAATCAGTCGCCACCGTCGCCCGCCCCTGCCTGAAAAATTATAGTTTGTGTAGTGGATTAACGGCCCACTTACTTAGATGTAAGGTAGATTTAAGACAAAAAAAAAGTACAAAATAAAAAAATATATAAAAACAAAAAAAAAAAACCATAAAAGCAATAAAAAAAAATAAAAAAAAGATGACTTCATTGCTGAAATTTAATACAAACCTTCTGACGCAGCTCAGGCACTCAACACCATATAGCCGTTGCTTTGGCCAAAAGTATGAAGTAAGGCACCAGTGATCACAATATCAGGGTTAGAGATTGGCCACAGTAGTCATCTGATTTGAATGCTGCAGCTCAGAGTAAAATTGAAAACGATTTACTTACAAGAGTAAACGCGGTTTCAGGCTTGAATCAAACATCATTAAGCATTATGTATGCAATGCACTCAACGAAAATAATGTGTATGCCACAAAATACTTGTTTTTAAGCTTATTTTGTACTTGAATTAAAAGTGGCAATTGTTTAAAGCAGATTATTTATTTCATTTTACTAACTTACTGAAATATGTTCAATGTGTCGAAGTTTTGAATAAAATATCTTTTGATCGTCAGTTCCCACAAGCTTGACAAAAATTCACTGATCTAGAACGAGAGATTACTTGCTTGTGCACTTGTGGTATGCATTTCTCCACTGATCCATCGATTTACTTACTTCATTACCTATCGTGAGTGAACCACTAGTTGCCACAATACGCACCGTGCATTTTGACCGTAGTTAGCTTGAAATCATTGAAACACAGAGGCCATCGCTGACGAAAAGTTTCTTCTGACACAAATTGACTGACTTTGTAGTTTCACTGGACTTCAAGGTATGGTAGATAGAGTACAAGCTAATAAAATTGAAAACAATCTGAGATGGACCTGGACCTCAATCAACATGCGTCTGCAGTCATCAAGATCATCCGCCAGCTGCTTCCAGCAAACATCAAGTTTGTTGAGGTCCTTCTCGTTTGAGGGCGTCCTTGTTGCGTTATCCCAATGGCTCGGTATCGGAGACCCTTCGGGTTGGAGCTGTGATGTCCATCCGCTCTACATAACCTAGCCACCGTAGACGTTGGATCCGTAGACGCTTAACTAGGCTCATGTCGCTGTACAGCCCAGTAAAGTCCAGTAAAGTCGTAGTAAAGTCTTTTCCTACAGGCGCCATCAACGCAAACAGGACCAAATATCGTACGCAGAACTTTTCTCTCAAAACAACCAAGAGCTTCTTCAACCGCTTTCAATAGCGTCCATGTCTCGGCGCCATAGAGCAGGTTAGGGATGAACAGAGTGTTATATGGAGTCAGCTTGGTGTTTCGAGAGATGGCTCTTTTACTCAATTGCTCCTTGAGGCCAAAGAAGCAGCGATTGGCAAAAGAAATTCTGCACTTGTTCTCGCGATTATATTCCTCCTTCGAAATATTCTTCGGCGGTTATTTTCACACAGGGGAGGAGGCCATCTAGCTAAGCTAGATGTGGTTATCCCAGCCACCATTTGCAGATTTCAATAAAAAGGAAATGAAGCTAGGCATCAAATCATAGCAGAAAAACACAAAATAAAGGTGAGACCACAAAGAGACCACTCGGTTGCTTTAGCCAAAGTTAAGCAGCACACATCCTCATAACCTACGTTGCTACGTTGATGGCATTGGCCATTAGAGGTCTGCAATGAATGTCTTGGAACCAGTTTCCAGTACAGTACATGTCTAGAGAAATAAACGAGTCCATTCATGCAGACATTTAGTGGTCATAACACGTTCAACGCTGTAAATTGATAAAAAAATGTTAAGGTTTATTCCGAAAATAATGACTAAGACCGCTGGTTTCAGTTCTGGCTGAAGAGACGTAGTTACGTGCATGAACAAGAAGTCACTGATTTGCTTTCCCGTTTGAAGGACTGAATAGATGGTTCTTCATTATAGTGCCGGAAGGAGTGAATTGTGTTCAATTCTGCGACTGTAAGGTGTGAACATAAATGTGCTATTGTTCTAATGTGACTATGTAACTTTGATGAGCTCTTCACGATGTAAAATGAACCGGAAAATCGAATCAAACTCTAAGTTAATTTAATATCCAGCAGCTGTAGAGGTCTGGCTGTAAGGCAAGTACATCTTGGGAGCCAAATGTACAGCTGTGTTCTCAATAAACAATCGATCTAAGCTGCTGTAAGTCCTGAACCCAGTGGGGAGGAGATTAACCCATTACCTGCCACTGTACTCAATTGACAATTGACAATTCATTTTCTTTTTTTGAGAAAAGTAGGCTTTGATTTAATTTTTCATAGACATGTGCTTTGTCACTTGAAAGGAAATAATTGAAGTGAAGAGATTGTTGTGTGAGTTGCCCATTTTGATTTTATCGGTTTTGTCTGACACTAGAAATAAAAGGTATGTTTTGAAGCAAATATTTGCCTAAAGTGTCAACAATCAATTGTTTTGATTAGATAATATATTAAAAAACAAAATTTCAATTAAACTTTAAAAAAGGAAAACAAAATTATCCTTGGTAAGCGGAATTTTAAGATGATGTACTCAATTGAGTACACTGGCCAAAACTATGATAAATATTTGTTCTTGTTGAAATTTCAGGGAAATGCTTTTTTCATCAATAAACCAAACCTCCAAACCTCTATATGGCTGTGAATGATATCCCAGATAATGGGAAGGAGGTTGAAATAGTGGTTATTCCACCGGATGTAGACATTTAAACGGACGAGGAGGATGTATGCGAGGATGATTTGCTCGATTCCCATATTCCGGTTGACATTCCAGGAGCAGTAGAAATGGAAATAAACGATGGATTTGAGAGCGAGGATGACATACCACTTGCTAATATACGGGAAGAAACTTAAGCCAAGTGTGAACCACAACAGCTCCAGAATGGTCAAATCATGTGGAGTATTAAAAAGAAATTAATAAATCATTACATTATTTGGAAAATTTGGCAAAAGTAAAAGAACAAGTAGAATTGGAAGACGAAGTTCAAATCTTCGAACATTTTTTCGATGATGATTTGACGAATTTGATTATAGAACAAAGTCAAAAATACGCACTGGGGCAGAACTGTCTTACATTCTCACTTACAAGAAAGATGTACACAAGTTCATTGGCATAATGCTTTTCACTTTGCCCCAAGAATTATTTTATTGCCTAGTGCCTGGACGAAGATAGCAGAATTCCAGTGGTAGCTAATTCTATACCCCGCAATAGCTTCAAAGGAATTAAGAGCTTTATTCATCTAGCCAACAATTCTCTCATTGATAAGACCGATAAAATGGCAAAAGTTCGACCTATGATGAATGTGATTTGTCAAAATTATCAAAAATGGAACTTTTTCCATGATAAACATGGCAGTGGTAAAATATTTTGGTCATTGCTCCGCAAAGCAATTTATCCGGGGAAAACCTGTACGTTTTGGATATAAGGAGTGGATGCTTCGCAGTTGCGGTGGATATTGTTATAACTTTGATGTGAATGAATTGCGGTGCCAAAAATGTCAATCCAACGCATAAAAGTCTACCTCTTGGATCTCGTGTGGTGATTGATTTGCTAGAAGTTGTAAGCACCCCAAGTGACCACTGTGTATTTTTCGATAATTATTTCACCAGCCATGACCTTATGATTACTTTGAGAAAGAAAGGATTTCGGGCAACTGGTACGGTTCGGGACAACAGCCATACAACCTTACAATAGCCAAGACAATAATGAAGGCGAAACGTGGTTATTTTCACCGCAAATTTGATAAAAACAACAACATTTTATTCGCGCAAGAAAACACTGTTGTAACCTTTGCAACTAATTTTGACCATTTGGAACCACTGGGTAAAGTGAAAAGATGGTCAACGACCGAGAAAGAAAAAACTACCATTCCACTGACAAAACCATTAGTTGCATACAATAAGGGTATGGGTGGAGTAAGGACTTATTTAAGCTCGGATCCTCAGCACCAAGAAAACGCAAAGTTCCCACGCCTGAAGTGAGCAGCAAGAGTGACGACTTCTCACAAAAAAACAGCTACGTTGCAGCTAGCATAACTATTATTTCATAGGCAGGTGTGTATACACATTTGGCCAGTGTACTCAATTCGGTACACCCCTCTAAAGCCCAAAGTTGAAACATTTTTTTTTAAACTTTGTATTTTTTTTAATTGTATGCCATTTAAAAAACAGTATTTAAAAGGTTTTTGAACTGCTTTAATTTGTAAGGGGGTTGGTCTTTAATGAGGGTCGCTTTTCTTCCATTGCTAACATAACTACTCAAGCTTTTGGAGTGCCCACATAATCTCTCGCTCTCTCTCTACTCCCGATCTACTTCTCTAAGCCCGTTCACACCCAGTCCGCACGACTGCAACATTGTATCCTTAATACAAGCAATAAGTATTAAAACCCTTTCCCGGTCAAAAAGGTCGGCTGCGGCAGTCGCAATCCCAGTCGCAGTCGCAGTCAGCCACTGTTGCGCTCAAATGCCAGCCGCCAGCAGCTTACAATCGTTCCCCACTGAAGCCTCATAAATAATGTTTAATCGATGTTTGCTCTTCGGTTTATTGCATTAATGGCGTTTTTAATGAGCGCCTCGTTACTTACTTGCAGCAAATTTAGGACCGATCAGAGGCGGCACTGGTTTTCCGTCAGGCCCACGCAAGAATAAACGACTACCCAATTAATTGCGCACACCCGCAACAATGTTGCCAATTTCATTTCCCTCACTCACACACGGAACGCACAGCGAGGGAGCTTCCCGTCTGCGCGACGCAACGAGGACTCCCGTCCACTAAGGTGGGCTCCGGCGCGACGGCACCCCGGCAACGCGAACCTCTCATTGTCTCGCTGTCGATTTTTATTGATCGTTAAAATGAAATTCGATTTGGAGCCGGGACTTACCTCAAATGTGAGCTTGAATTACCGAATGTTATAAAAATGGGCACCCCAGCACACGTGCATCCGTGCTGAATTTGCGGAATTCATTCCGTCTTCGCATTCAGCCTGGAAATTGGTTGTTTCTTTTACGACAAGGCCGGGGCCTTATTGTTGGTCTGCTGCCGGCCAGATAGAATGTTGCGAATCGCCGGCCAAATGACTGTAAAATCTGAACATTTATGGCTCGAGTGGATTTAATTGATCGTTAAACTGTTGTGATTTTCAAGAACAGACGGCACTCTGTGTTGCTGCGCGTGCATTAGACGAGACGAGACGAGTTTTTAAGGTGTGTTCGTTAGTCTAGGCGGTCTTTGGATTGTGCAGTCAGTGGATTGTCCCTTACGCCGCAAAACCCTGCCTCCATTCGAAAGGCGAGAACTGACAGACAGCCGAAGTGAACACCAATCCTCTCGCTCGCCGGCAACTCATAATCCTTCTGCCAAAATGACCGTTATTTCTCAAATCACACCGAGATTAAATTAATCCCCATCACCACGAACCGCGTATCTCATTAACTCAACCGTCAAGCAAACCATACGATTATCATAATCGGAGGTGACAACAAGTTGTTAAAACTCACGATCCATATGCAAGTTGGCCAACAGCCAACAGCCAACGAAACCTTCCCACCGCCATTCACGCAATCATCCAATTCCATCTCGCATTCGGACCGCATCCCGGCTGCCGCCATCGAACTTCGAAACTAAACTTCTTGAGCAGCACAACACGCTGTTCCCACTGTCCGTTCGCATCAAGTCAGTTCTCGTTCGCGCAACAGCGCAACCACTCAGCAGTTTCCATTGTTCTCACACGCAAGCCCAGCACTCCTGATCGGGGCAAGGAACCATGGCGCGGCTGAAATGCTGGAGCTGTGAGCTTTGTCCGTATATCGGATTCCATGACAGCCCTGTGCGAAGGGAACCAATTCACGTGTACACACGAGTCACTCGTGTGTTCCCAGGAAGGTACAGAAGTGTGGATCCGACTGTGAATCATCGTGAAGTGTCCCGATGCGATATGATGGGCCATCTTTTTGGGCTGACTTGCACACACGCACACACTGCGCATTGTGCTGAGCGTTTAACAAGTTCCCGTTGAATAGACGGGCTGCCTTAATTCTTGTTGACAGTTTCTTTGGAGTTTTCATCGCCTTCCTGTGATTGGACGGATCAGGTTCTTTGGATAATTTCTCGGATGGAATTCGCTCTGGTTCTTAGAAATTAGGGGCAAGTATCTCAAGATGGGTGATATCTGCAATCGTTCTAATGACGTTAATCCTATTAAATTGTGCTCCCTTTTGCCTGGAGCCTTGCGACTCGAGCCTGAGAAATATTTTTTGGCTACACTGTTGATGGGAGAATTACCTGCCAATTAATGTGTGTTCTTTGTTACTTTGTGGGATTTGTTTGGGCCCGAACGAGGCTTATGCCAAATACTCAAGTTACTGAACTGATTTCTGCATGAAAAGGAAAACAAGTATCGTCTGACGTGTATGTGGCCAATTTGAGGGGATCACAGCGATGGAATAGGATCGTGGACAATTTTGAAATAGGCTATGAATGAGGCGTAGGCGTAGTTTCTTCATGGCCGATAAAAATGGTCAGCAAGCGACGTGACTTGAAGTACATGTCCTGGCTTTATCACACTCTGTGGTGTTTAACATATAGTGCTGGAGTTCAACAGAGCATAGTCCTAACTAGGATAACCTTATGAATGAAACTCGACTTGGCTCATGTGGCAATCCTGGGCAGGTTTGCAGCTCTCGATTCGTCGCACGCAATATTCAACGACTCGGCATCCGGCCGAAATGACAGCTATTTCGTGTTCAATGTGGGCTCTGAGCTCTTCTATCGTCGTCTACTTTTTGACAGGCGGAGTTAAATCGTACAAACGAGGCGGCCAATCGACTGGGCCATTTCTTAAGATAACACACTCACCAAACTTATTTTTCGGGGGCATGGGCTTATGTACACAGGGCAAAGTTGCTGACTGCACCCAACCTGGTAGGATGCCAGCGCGATCCCTGTTTGTGCATAAGTCAAGTTGACATACAGCCTCCTCGTGGCGCCCCTGGATAGCCATCACAACAACCGTTGTGTGGTGAACTAATGTATGCAGCGATCCCCCTCTGCCCGAGGGTCAAATAATGGGCCTGCCCTACCAGTTGTAGGTTGTGCGTGAGGTTGACTCCCTCACCACATAAAAAACCAACGGTTACGAACCGACAACAGGCCTCGGATATGGACGGATTCAAAGTTGACGACCCCAGCAAACGATCAAAGGACAATGATTTTCGGTTCTGCACGTGGAATGTGAGGTCCCTGAACAGACCACTAGTAGTAGAATCGCAGTCGATGCTGAGAATATGGAAAAATCATTTCTGTAGACTGTTAAATGGCGATGACGACACAAATTCCGCTGTCAGGCAGAATGTTTCACTCAATTTGGACGATGATGAACACGAATTCCGTCCCCCCGATTTAGACGAAGTCAAGGTAGCGATATCTAGACTGAAGTCGAACAAAGCTGCTGGAGCGGACGGATTGACCGCGGTATTGTTTAAGGCAGCTGGAGATGACCTGGTTGGGCGCATGCACCAGCTCATCTGTAACATATGGTCGGAGGAAAGCACGCCCGATGAGTGGAATCTCAGCGTCGTTTGTCCGGTCCACAAGAAAGGAGACCCCTTTGACTGCGCCAACTATAGAGGGATCAGCCTCCTTAACATCGCTTATAAGATAATCTCTGCCGTTCTGTGTGAACGCCTGAAACCCTTTGTCAGCAACCTGATAGGTCCTTATCAGTGCGGTTTCAGGCCAGGAAAGTCCACAATAGACCAAATATTTACACTTCGGCAGATCCTGGAAAAGACTCAAGAGATGCAGATCGACACCCACCACCTATTTGTCGATTTCAAGGCCGCATATGACGGCGTGCATAGAGACGAGCTATACAACGCCATGTCTAGTTTTGACATTCCTGCCAAACTCGTCAGGCTGTGCAGGATGACGATGGAGAACTCTCGCTGCTCCATCAAGGTCGGTAACGAACTCACCGAGACCTTCAATGTCAAAAAAGGTTTTAGGCAAGGCGACACGCTGTCATGTGACTTCTTTAACATCATACTTGAGAAGATCGTGCGAAACTCAAACGTAAACACCCGAGGCACGATCTTCCAAAAGTCCGTTCAACTGCTTGCATACGCGGACGACATTGACGTGATTGGACGAACTCAGCGAGCCGTCAATGAGGCGTTTGCTGGCATTGAAGCGGAAGCGGCTAAAATGGGTCTAGCGGTAAACCAGGGCAAAACAAAGTACAAGCTGTCATCACGAAAGGACGCACAACATCGACGTCTCGGACAGAGCGTCATATTGGGCAGCAGAAACTTTGAGGTAGTCAAGGACTTCGTCTACCTAGGCTCCGGAGTAAATAGGAACAACAACACCAGTACCGAGATCAAGCGCAGAATTACTCTTGCCAATCGTTGTTTCTTTGGGCTCAAGAGGCAATTGAGTAACAGAGCCATCTCTCGAAACACCAAATTGACCTTGTATAAAACCCTGATCATCCCAGTCCTGCTCTATGGCGCAGAGACATGGACGCTATTGGAAGCGGATGAAGAAGCTCTTGGTTGTTTTGAGAGAAAAGTTCTGCGTACGATCTTTTGTCCTGTTTGCGTTGACGGCGTTTGGAGGAGAAGGTTCAACCACGAACTATACGGGCTGTACAGCGGCATGCACCTAATTAAGCGTCTCTGGATCCAACGATTGAGATGGCTAGGTCATGTAGAGCGGATGGAAATCAATTCTCCGGCCCGACAAGTCTTCGAATCCACCCCCGGGGGACGACGCAGTAGAGGGACCGCGACTCAGGTGGCACACGCAAGCGGAAAGAGACCTCAACCAACTATGCGTGCGAAACTGGAGACAGCTAGCTAAAGATCGTGCTGGCTGGAGAGGCATGTTGGTTGAGGCCCAGGTCCACCCCGGACTGTAGCGCCAATCGAAGAAGAAACTTATTTTTCAATAAATTGTTTGTAACGTGTGCTGTGTGGCTTGTGGCACCAATCCAAAAATGAGCTTCGACACTAAGGATGATTTCATTATCTTCACGCATCTTCTTCAGAACCCAGTAGGATAACGAACGTCGCTTCAAATGGTCCCTCGGCTTCAATTGTTGAGTCATTTTGATGGGTGTAGGTGTAAACCAAGATCCTTACGCAAAATATGCCGCGTTGACCAATTCTTGAGAACGCCATGAAATTGAAGGTTTCGCCTGTCTAGTAGGACGAGAATTACGACCGAAAATTGCTTCGAAAATTAATCATCCACTGTTGCCATTTCTTGCCACCATTGTGACCGTTGACGACGCTTGAAATGGTCAAGAGGCTTTAGTTCTTGAGTCAATTGCACCTTGTAAGCATGCAAGTCTTTATGCATAATGTTCATCAACGACGAGCGTGAGAGGTGCAATTGTTGGGCACGACGATGAGTTTAGGTGGACGGCTCTTCAGCCACACTATCGCGAACAGCAGAAATATTTTCTGCAGTACGAGCTGTACGAGCATGCACTGGTGTTTTCCCATCTCCCACAGATCCGGTTTGCTCACATTTTTGCACGATTTTTCCGATTGTACGCACATTTGGACGATTAAATTGACCGAAAAAATCACGAAGTGCACGATATGCACTTTGAACGCCTATTTTCATATGAAGCCTGAATAACCTTAACGTTGTGGCTCGATTGTGTATCTTTGCATGGTTCAACTTGAGTTAGTCTCTAATTCAGAAACGTTTAGGTGTGGTTCACGTTGAACATCGGCCCTTAAATTTTAACCCTTTCACCCTTTACTTTAATAATAATATAATAATAATAATATGGGCGGCGATACAGCCCGTGGGGGGCCAGGGCCTAGCTTCTCAGCCTTTACTTTACCATGATGAAAATGTTGAGTTTACTGAATAAATTGGCAATGAGAGTTTGATGATTAGTTTGAAGAGTGCGTTCACAAATCAAATTCAAAGTTGTGGAGTCCCCATTGGAAAAGCCGGTAGTATGCTGATTTATTTGATACGCACTACAGTTAATTATTTGGAAAATATTTTATTGTATAGAAGCGCCTCTTCTGCCGATGGAACTGGATAACCATTTCTGACTACCTATTGCGCTCGTCAAATTGGCTGAGGTATTTCTCAACTTGTGTGCGCAACACTGAACTCGGAGATCCATTGCCTTCAGTGACGTGGCGTGGCCAATTTTAAATGGTAATTTGGCAAATAAGGCAATTGCAACATCAAATTATATTGTGTTTTGCAAATCTCATATAAGAAAAGCAATTTAAGCCAGTTTCTATACTTCAAATCATTAAAGGTAACATTTACAATTAACGTAAAGTATAAGACATTTAGATTTGAAAGAACTTCGCCCAATTATTATCTGTTAGGGGGTCTGAAACCAGTGGACCCTCCTAAATCGAATTTCTCACTAAGTCGACCTTTCTTGCCATAATTTGGCATTTTCCATACAAGAACCCCTCTTCTAAGTCTAATTCCCTCTAGCTCGAATTAATTTGAAGAAATTTGTTGAAAATTCGACTTAGGGGGACTTTAGTTAAATTCCTTGACAACTTCGATCGCCTCCTCCTCCAAACACTAGTTTTTTTTCCGGAAGTCCTTCCAGAATTTACTTACATACTATCAGGCGGCCCATGGCGAAGCCGAATCTGAGCAATTGCCGCCTTCCATCGCTGAGGGTCCTGGGCAAGCTGCTGTCTGTCTTACGTCCACGATGACTTGGCATCTATACCGGAGGTTCGGTCATCCTCTACCTTTTGAACCAGAAGGCTCGGATTCGAAGACCGTCTCAGTTGGAGCGTTGTTGTCCATTCGCTCGATGTGGCCGAGCACTGGCTGGTAGTCGACGGACTTTTGCCTTCCGGACTAGATCCACATCCTGGTACACCTCGTAGAATAGGCGGTTGTGTCTTTTCCTCCATTTTCCTTCTTCAGAGACGGGACCATATATCCGACGTAGAATTTTTCTTCCGAAGGCGCCAGGTATCAGCTCTGCAGTTTTGATTAGTGGTGGCCTGTGGCATTGGAGTACGTGCGCCGACCCCAACCTAGACGTCATTACGGTCATTGACTGACTGACGGCGAATATCAGGCGCTAAATCTGTATATAGCAAACCCCGGCTAATTGCCTTGTCAGCCTTTAAAGTTCCGATATATTCATCGAATTTGCACGTGAACTTGAACCCAAGCCTCAGTCGTCAACAACCTGCTTAACTCCAAACGACGGCATCTTTACATACCAATATTAGTTTAGTAACGAGGCTCAATAAGCAACCTGTTACTTGGGCACTGTAACATTTCGTTTATGGTAGCTCATCCCATAGTGCCAGTTCAGCTCACCAACAGTGCCCCACTAGGCGCAATATATCACAACATAGACCTTCATATCAAGAAGTGTTAATTTCTTACCCAAACCTACTGTCGTATTGCCTTCTCAGCTAACTATACAGATGTCAATAGAGAAGACAGTGGTTAACGAGGAAAAGAAAATCATTGTGTGATCTCATCTGCATCCACTTATCGCAAGACCTGCCAAGGAGGAGAGCAAACCGCAAACTTTTAGTGCAATCCCTCGGTATTCGCCTCGTGTTTCGGACGTCATCCCGCCATCTATTAAAGGCAGTGGCGCCCACCTCATTAACTCGTTAAAACACAAAGACGCTCATTAATTGAGTCACACCGAGTTCCACAAAAGCGCCAAACCTGACTAATGGCCTGGCCTCAATTCAGAGTAGCCTTAAAGACTTACTTCCTCAGAATTGATCAAGCCAACCCCAGCGTCTCCTTCCGCGAGTGAGACAATGCAATTAACACCTCGCTCTAGTTCATTCACCGATTGGACGCACCGCTGCTGACCACAAGCCAAAGTGTCCTCGCACTCTGTGTGCTGATTAGCCTCCTATCGGAAGGCAATAAATCGTCGTGTGTGAATAAATCTCCACCGCGACCGGAATAAAATCCACATCAGACGAATCCGCAATAAATCAAAATTATCTCCGCTTCAATTGAAGACGCGGACGAGGCTGAATCTGTGGTGTTCCTTGTGCGCTGCGCCTATTCCTTGTGTCCGGCGCGATCCGCGTGAGGCTTTGATTTATTTCGAAGCAAACACGACTTTTGTCTCCGAGCTTCGCCGCTGCGTCATTTGATGTGGCTGAGCTTTTAGTAATTTACGGGCACTGCCCGGGCCGCAGCCATTAACACCCACTTAGTCTCGGGGCGGCTGTGAATCATGGCCTGACAACGAATTACTCACCCCTTCACATTATGCAAGTGCACCGGCGTCATAACTCATCCAACCTGCCGGCCGGCCGGCGCAAAAAAGGACGCCCGACCACACAAAAACCTCTACACGGCGCAGCGCTCGCTCGATTGTGTATGAGCACGCATATGTTGCATATCCGTTTGCCGTGCACATGCAATGTTTACCGTTGGGGCGGTCCGCGACCAGCGATCAGCCGCCCCCTCGCCCATATCGTGCCCTGGAATCGGCCCTAATTGTGCACTGCAGCACTGGGCCCGGGGCCGTGCTGCAAAGGCCGAACGAAGCCCCACGCCAGCCGAGAACGCTCGCATGGACATTTGTCAAAATGTAAACAGTTACGTTCGCAAATACCTCCGCGAGGACTAGGAGAATAGGTCATGAGTTATGGCCGCTATCGCTGGGGTGAATCTGAACGCTTGACCTCGGTGGTGGTGGCGGATGGTGGATGGTTGGCCACCGCGGTGATTCACAGTGGCACAACAAACAGCCAAGGACATCATGGCGTCGCCTGACGACAGCAGTCGCAACTCGCGGGGTTGCTGCTCGCCACCCTCCCGTCCGGTGCGGCCATAAAACACACCGCTGGCCAATAAAAACAGTTGAAGGGTGACTCGGCTTCGCTGCGCTCAGAGGGTAATTCAATTAAGGCACAGCGCAGCATGTCTGTTTTTCTCTCTCGACTGGCCGAGTGTCCTGACGACCATATTTGAATTTTGAAGTTTTTCCACACTCGCCGCCTGGGTGCGCGTCCGAGGAGGACACGAGGAATGTCAGTCGACTTGAATTTTAATTCAAAATTTCATCGGCAAAAAAATATGGTTTTTGTGACAGTCGCCGGAGCCGGGTGACGCTGGTATTCCAAGGCGCTGGCTGTGCAGCGATAAAAGGAGGATTAATGGAACGAAAGGAAGGACACTGGGCTGTCCGCCGCTAGGCAAGCATGATTTTCTGGCATTTTTCGTCGTTAATTTTGTCGAACTTTTTTGCTCGTTCGACGACGATGGAGGGAGGATACAAGACCGGGGTCTGTTCGGCCGCATCCCTCCCCGGGGTGAGTGGTGAGTTTTCAGTTGATCGGCACATCATGCGGGCTCGCATGTCGGAAGCAATTTTAGTGCGCCCGTTCCCGAGTCGATAGCCTTCTCAGAGATGTGAGCAATTACACTTCGGGCCCATGGGCACGCAACTTTCTGACGTTGGCTTCGTTTGTCCGCTCGTTATTCCGAGATCTCGCAAGTCGGCAATTGGGCTACTGTATCGGGCCACAAAGACTGGGAGCCGAAGCACATCAGATCAACTCACTCAAGGCACGTCACGCAATAGGAAAGCATTTTAAATGCCTGCCTAATTCCCTCGCCAAATGAAGTTGAACACGAGGATTTCGGCTCCCAGATGAAAGGGATCACGAACAGATTTATGACGTGCTGAGCAGGAATGTTCGAGTATGCGAACGCAGGCGAGCCAATTATGCGTGTTTACTCGCAAGGAGCCGCAATTGGCTGAAGGATGGCGGCATAATTAGTCGTTCGTGTTTGAATTGTGATTTTGATGTATGGCCACAGTGGCTTGGCAGTTTTCGGAAATCATTCCAGTTCACCTTGTGGGACACACAGCAGTACACCCATCAGCTGTACCAGAGCAGATTTGCATAACCGCCAAAAACCAAGCATACACCTCAGCAGGTGGAATTGTTCGCACTCAGACTGCCCGTCAAAGTGTAACCATTTGTTCGCATAATCATACGCCTCTGGACAAGCGTCTAAATGCCTGCCACGCGATCAATCAATTTTTCCTCATCTAACAACCGTCCTCTACGCACTGTCCATCCTCGAGCGCAGGAATCATCTGCTAAACATGGCCAGCGCAACCGTGTCCGAATACAGCTAAGCGCTGAGCTTAGGGCCCATTTATTATGTCCAGCAGAGGCTGCACTTAATTTGAATTTCAAAACATCACATTTTTTGCGCCCCTTTGATTGATTGGACGCGGCATGTGGCCAAAGTGATAGGAGACGATCCTGGTGCGTGGATAACTAATGCCCCTGATGATCGGTTTTGATCCCGAATATGCTAATCAGAGACCATGTTGCACCTGCACATGGTGCTTTTGTGTGCTGCTGGAGCAGTGTAATTGGCGCCATGTTCAGGCGAGTGTTTATTGGGTCGACAAGACCACCGCATCGATTTGTTTTAAAGTTGTTCGCCGGCCTGATGTTTTAATTTGAATTGTAAGAAGAAAGGGATGAAGTTGATGTTTGGCTGATGGTTAATGTCACACAGTTGAACTGCGGACTGGACAGCTTTGTGAGCGAACGGATTTCGGCAATATCAACCAGAGAGCTGACTGCGAGCTCTACAAGGAGAAAAGACGCAAGAAATTACCATGCTGGTCCCAAAGCATTGGTGGCTCTGCTTCGAGAAAGATTGTGGCTAGTAAATGCCCAAGAAGCATGCCAAAAAACTGTGCAAAGTTGTGTACACTGCTTTAAGTACAGGCCAAAATTGCTGACCCAAATCATGGGTAATTTGCCAGCCGACCGACTTAAAGCACAACTACCCTTTCTTATATGTGGCGTTGACTTTTGTGGCCCCGTGTACACACCCTTGAAAATTCGTGGTCGACCTGTAAAAACATACATTGCCGTCTTTGTGTGTTTCTCTTCCAAGGCTGTACGTTTTGAACTAAACACGGACTTGTCTTCCGATTGTTTTATCTTTGCTCTAAAAAGGTTAATCGCTCGTTGAGGACTTCCGAAGACCATACACTGCGACAACGGGACCAACTTCGTGGGAGCTCAGAGGAAGCTGCAGGAAGCTCGGACGCAGTTCGAACGAGGAAGGGAAGCCGTTCACCAATTCGCATCAGAGGAAGGCTTCAACTTCGCCTTCATACCGCCAAGGGCTCCTCATTTCGGCGGTCAGTGAGAAGCGGCCGTGAAATCAGCCAAGGGACTGCTGCACCGGACCGTGGGGAACGCCCTTCTAACGAGCGAGGAACTGCTCACGATTCTCACCGAGGTCGAGGCAGTGCTAAATTCAAGGCCCATCGCACCCCTCAGCGCAGACCTCAACGACGGCGAGGCGCTCACTCCTGCACACCTACCACCAGAGCAATTGCCGGAAGGTCGAATGGGCTGCTTAAAAAGATGGCAGCTTGTATGCTGTCTCAAGCAGCAGTTCTGGCAGAAGTGGTCAAGGGACTACCTGACGAGCCTGCAAGGTCGCAGCAAATGGGCCAAAGAGCAACCAAACCTCGTGGTCAGAAAGGTCGTCGTCGTCCACGAAGACAACAGTCCACCGCAACATTGGACAATCGGCCGAGTCGTCGCAGTCGTCGAAGGGGCGGACGGAAAGGTCAGAGTGGCGGAAGTAAGGACGCGAAACGGCGTAATAAGACTCTCCATCGTAAAGTAGGCCTATAGCCCTTCAACGCGGCCGGTGTTTCACCAGAACATACACATTTATATATAAATATGTATAATAAATAATAAAATAAAAATTAATTCTTAAATTAAAGTACAACTATTGTGAATTAAACATTAAATTATAATTAAATGGTATAATATTTGAATTTTGCGCCCAAGCGGCCATATTTATAGTTTAACGAAATATTGTATCATTTATCGAAACTGTAAACTAAATAAAATCTTCCACTTGTTAACGAATAGTCACACGATACGCACGCGTTTTTTATTTCGAACCGGATCGTCGTAACTTTAATTTGAATAAAGTAAGTAAGTGTTTAAAAAATCTACAAAAACGCTTGTAGAAATTTTCAGATTCACTCTATACAATGGCCGATGATAGAAGAGAGTACTGTGCCTCCCACGTAGACGAAGTCAAGATATCAAGACTAAATTCGAATAAAGTAGTTGTTGTAAGCGGTCTAAAAGCAGTTGGAAATTATCGACTATACCTGCACCCTGCTGCACATCCGGGAAAAATATTTGTCGAGGTGAAGCATATGTTCGAGCTACATACGCAACACAACGCTTACGTTTGACATTCCAGCCAAATTGGTCAGATTGTACGAGATGACGACGGAAAATGTTTGCTACTCCATAAGGTCAAGTGATGAACTGAGTAATGAAGATAGTCATTCGAGTTCTGAAACAATAAGTTGAGGAAAATAATATCACACCGGACAACCAGTTCAGATTCAGGGCGGCGCATTAAACCGTACATGCCGCGTTCAAACTGGTGGCCGACCTTCAATGGAATAAGGATAAATAACAATGCACTGGTGCTTGCCTGATTGACTTGGAGAAAGCGTTCGACACCGTTTGGTTGGAGGGCCATTTCCTCCAGCTGGTCAGGCTCGGCGTAAGTAAACCATTGATATACTTTCCACGGTCTTTGACATCAAAAACGGTCTGCAACAGGAAGCGGTTGGCTCGCCGATCCTGTTTTCAATATTTACTGCCGAGTGTTTAATGCCGCACACAATTGCGTACGCCGACGATTTAGTGGCGTACAGATCAGGTCCGAAGGTCGAAGAAATAAATATTGTGTTGCAAGGTGACTTCGAACAAATTCAGCGATTGTGTGAAGTTGAGAAGTGTGAAGCTATCCTTTTCAAAACCCCACAGTGCATGGCATCATGGGATACTCGCACAAATTGGCGTAAGTTCGGCATTGTTGAACCACAGGGACGCCCTTCAGATGTGAAAAGTGTAGTTATTTATCTTGGCATTTGGTTGGACCAATATTTTTGTATTTTGACAAACATATAGATCTTCCTCTGGCCAAAGCTAAAAAGGCCTTTCCTGTGGCAAGGGGGTTTTTTAACACCAGCCAACTTGATACCAGGGTGATGATAATCTGCTACATGGCCCTCATCCGGCTAATTATGGCATATGGTTGTCCATTGTGGTTCAACGTGAATCCATCCCAAATGGAAAAGATGTGGTTGTTCGAGAGACAATGTCGTCGGACTTGTCTCTGGTTGTATCGTACAGCCGAGTTTGAGTAAAAGAACCACTATCCCAATGAGGTCCTGTACAACGAGGCGAACTTGAACATGATAGATGATTTTATTATGAAGCTCACCAGAAGGCATATTGCACGAGATATGACCTCTTCCAACAGTCTGATCTTTACTTTACGAACTTACCGCCACGCCGACGCCAAATTAGGTTTATATGAATTGACGAGTGAAGAGGCAAACCGCCGACGCGACAATATTATATAATTGTAGGTACGGGGTTAGTGGGTACTATAACTGCGTTCCTCTATCTCGACACAATTGGCTTAACACAGGATCCATCCGGATGTCCTGTAATCTTCCATGTCCTAAGCCGAGCAGTGGACAGACGCCTTCAATACGAACGGCTTGTCGCTCGCAGTCACGAGGATTTCCTCCGGTTCAGTAGAGCGATCTTTGCTCGAGATAAGAGAGAGTCCTTCAAAGAACGGCTTTTTTAGTGGTGATTACAGCAAAACCAGTCTCCGTCGCCGCTGGTTTTTCTAAATGGATCGATAGTCATAATGGCCAACTTACATATGTTTAAGGTAGTCGTAAGGTAAAATATACAAAAAATAAGAAAATTTAAAAGTAAAATAAAGCTGCACCGCGGCGTATAAATTATATATGTTAGGCATATATACAACATGGTGCACGCGTCCGTACTGTTACGAGCATAGTTAAGATAGTCTGAAGTTTTGATGTTAGGACAAAGTAGATATATACATAGCCAAGATTTTTTTTACCATTTTTCATTTTTAGAAGTTTTCTGGCCAATATGAAACAAGAACAGTGTAGGAATTAACTACGATAAATGTAAACTCTTTGCAAGGTTTATTATCATTTCAAGAGGATGGTTATGGGACACCGTGCAGAAAAAGATGATGAGTAAGTATATTCCCTCTTTGGCATCACAATGCGTCTATGATGTTCGTTGAGTTCTCAATCACCAACATACCCTAAACTCAATTATGAATTACGCACACAATTTCACAAAACGCATGAGCTTGCACCACGAAAACAGCGGTGAATTCGTGGATTTACCAATACTTATGTCAAAAATTACTTACGCCCAAATACTAGCATTCACCGTCAGTAAGAAAGAAGTCGAAAGTATGCTTAACGTGAATACCCGGCCAACTATTGGCAAATTTCACTGTGAGCCTACCCACAATAGCGGAGTCCAATTCAGCGTTGACCACCGCCCTGAGGAGGTACTTACCACCCCAGTATCAATTTAGTGACGCTTAAGGGCGACCACAAACCTTGCTGAGGGCGAGGCCTATCTAACACCTCAAGCATCCACAGTCCTAGTATGCTATATGCTCCCGCGATTTTGGGCAACCACAGTCACCATGCATCCATACACCAACTAGGGGGCCTACCTCCGAATAGCTCGAAATAGAAGGTTTGTAGCCAAACGGCACCAACTATCTTTTCCGGGGCCAGCTATCTCCCATGGTACCAGAATATAGCCTCTGGTCAGGCTTTCGCAACCCGAAGGTCACTTCTAGATAAGTGCCTTAACACTCAAAGCCTAGCAGCCTTTTAGATGGACGCCCATCGAATCAGTGGTCGAGGTAGAGACCAATGGTCGAGTTGCATCCATCTACACAAAAACACAACACAAGACAACACAATTTTGCCTGGAAATCCCAGCCTCGGTCTGACCGAGGCACGCGACAACCGAGTCGTTCTATACCACTATCGAAAACTCTCTTCGTTGGGAAGTACATATACGTAACACATGCACTCATCCCTACCAAACAAACCCCAGAAGAACGAAGGCAAACAGGCCTAACTACAACAAGGACAACAAGAAAACTACTACTACTCGAAGAACCGTCAGTAAGAAAGGTCTGCTTTGGCAATTCAATAGTAAGAAGATAAGTAAGTGACTTTTTTGAACATCAAATCCAACAGTGCTCCTTTCACCTGTCGCCTATCAAGTTTTAAGCAAGTTGCGCCACTTAGTTTGTGTTTGACAACAATTGAAAGCAACTCGAGAATTGATTTGTTCGATCTTGGAGGTTTACTGAGATCCGTTGCCGGACGTTGAGGTGGTCCAAAAAAGACCGCCTAGCCGGAAATTGTTAGATCGATATTAAACAGTTTAAGAATTAAAATACATGAATTGTCTGAGGCTGTAACAACAATTTAACATTTCGAATTCATTTTTGGACTTGAAAAAGCGGTGGATGCGATTTTTCACAATACTCGTAACGGTGTGACTTATTCAAAAAGTTGCACAAATCCAAAAACTGTGTTCTCAACAGCATCCTTACCAAGCTATCTCTTTTGTTTACGCACATGCGACCACCCAGCCTCTTTTTCTTCTTCTTATGGTGTGAATGGTATGGGTGTCAGCCAACAGGCCTCTCCAGCTGGCACGATCCTTACCCAGCTGCCTCCAATTTTTACCGCCAAATCGGTTGAGGTCCTTCTACAATATAGCGTGCCATCGGCTTCGTGGGCGTCCTCTATTGCGTTGTCCCACTGGCTTGGAGTCGAAGACTCTTCGGGCTGGAGCAGTGTTGTCCATGTGCTCTACATGCCCTAGCCTTCTTAGGCGTTGAGTCTGTAGACGCCTGGCTAGACTCAAGTCGCTGTACAACCCGTACAGTTCGTGGTTGAATCTTCTTCTCCAGAAACGCAAACAGGACCAAGGACTGAACGCAAGACTTTTCCCTCGAAAAGACCAATAGCGTCTTCATCCTCTCTTGAGATAGTCCAGGCTTCCGCGCCGTACAGCAGGACACTGATGATCAAGGTCTTATATAATGTGAGCTTCGTCTTTCGAGAGAGGGCTCTACTACTCAGTTGCCTCTTGAGCCCAGAGAAACAGACAGCGGTTGGCAAGAGTTATTCTGCGTCGAATCACGGTACTAATGTTGTTCGTACTATTAACTTGGGAGCCAAGGTAGATGAAGTCCTTTACCACCTCGAAGTTGTAGCTGCCTATGGTGACGTTCTGACTGAGTCGTCCTTGTTGTGTGTCCCTTCTTGATGACAGCATATATTTCATTTTGCCCTCATTCATCTCTAAACCCATTTTCCCGCCTCCGTTTCAATGCCAGCAAACGCTACAGTTACGGCTCGCTGTGTTCGACCAATCACGTCAATATCGCCCCCGTATGCTAACAATTGCACGGCTTTTCGGAAAATCGTGCCTCTAGTGGTGGCGAGTAAAAATTGCACGACCTTCTCAAGTTGTTGAAATATTCACAAGACAGCGCGTCGCCTCGCCTAAAACCTTTTTTGACATTGAAGAAGAATGGAGCAGCGAGAGTTCTCCATCGTCATCCTGCACAGCCTGACGAGTTTGGCTGTAATGTCAAAACTGGACATGGCACTGCATAGGTCGTTTCTAGCACGCTGTTAAATGCGGCCTTAAAGTCGACATATAGGTGGTGGGTGTCGATCTGCATCTCTAGGGTTTTTTCGAGGATCTGCCGTAATGTGAAGATTTTATCGATGGTGGACTTTCCAAAGCTCAAACCACTTATAAGGACCTATCAGGTTATTGACGAATGGTTTCAGGCGCTCACACAGAACGGCAGAGAAGATCTTACAGGCGATGTTACGGGCATGCTTTCCGGCGATCATATTACAGATGACTTGGTGAACGCGCCCTTCCAGATCACCTCCAGCTGCCTTAAACAGTTCTGTATACCGTCCGGCTATTGGTGTCCTCTTTGATGTTAAACAGTCTGCAGAAGTGATCCTTTCAGATTCTCACTAACGACTGCGACTCTACTACGAGTTGCCCACGTCGTTCCGACAGGCTTCTGTCCGATTTTTGTACCCTTTGGATAGTTGTTTCACCCGCTGGTAAAACTTTCGGACATTATTTTTGCCGTACCACCTCTCCATTCGCGCGCTTCTCATGCTCCTTCTTCTTCTCTTTGAGAAGCCGGTACTCTTTCCTTCTTTTAAGTTCGTAGAGCTCACGAACCGCTTTCGTCCTTCTATCCACCGTCGCCTTATATGCTAGCTTCGCTCAATGCGCCTGCCGACACTCATTGTCAAACCAAGGGTTTTTTGTGGGGTTTTAAAAACCAACACATCAGAGGCAGGTTCTATGATGGCGTTTTGACAACGGTTCCACTGTTCGTCGATTGTTTCGCCTGGCGGGGTTGGACTCTCTGAGAGCTTCAGGGAGACTCGATCGGAAAAGTTGCATGAGGCCATTACTCAATTTAAAGGATAGCATGAGGACATTGGGCTTAGCCTAGAGAGGGAACTATGCCTATGTAATAATATATATGAGAAAAATCGGGTTCCAAACTCAATAACAATACTGTGGATGGCTATTGTAAGGCCTGTTCTGACATTCGGCAGCGTAGTTTCGTGGCAAGCCTCATGAGCATTCGCTTCCATTTATTCAGCGGTCCTAACTTTTTTTTCAACGGAAGAGTTCCCCTGAACGATACAATTTCAAACTCGCAGCCCCTGAGGCATTAAACTTGTATAAAACTTCACGTGTTAGTAAAACTCCATCGTTGACAGAGGTCTCCGTTTGTACAAAAGGTCGCGCCCAATGTGCCACAAAGGGGAACAAGGACGTCGCACAGCAATCGGAATGTTACTTTATTGAAATATTTATTTGACAAAAGTAAATTGTCAACCAACAAGCAACTCTAAAGTCTCCAAGGTACAATCTCAGTCATGCGACATTCCTCCAATTGACCGCGAGCCAATAACAAAAAGAAAAATGTGAAGCTACATATATTGCCTAACAGAGATTAAAAGTTTTTTATTACAAAACATTTATGGAAACATGTCCTTGTCACCTGAAAATTACGACCACAATTACAACTGTAATGAGTGTCCATTAAAAATGCATCTGTGCGCTGGGCCGGTAGTTCGCGTGGTGGAAAAACGTGTGAAAATCTGTTACGTCCACACTTGTGAAGCAATTAAATGTTTTATCGAAGCAAAACGGTCGCTCACAAATTACACTGCAATTCATTATTGAAAATCGTAACAATAATTTTTAAGATGTCTATCTCTGTGGGTGTACGGTAGTGCATCATCGATGGGTGTGTGCTGTGTTGTGACATAATTTAATCTCGGTCCAGCGCGTGAATAGGCACTCGGAGGGGACTTGGAGGTGGGTCTGAAATAATAAATAAATTAAATAATAGTAAAGCCAAAGCAAGAGAAACATTTGGAGTTCAAGAAATTCGCGGGCGTGTGACGAGACAGGAACGAGCACATAACAACTTGCAGCACAGCCCGTGTACATGCGTAAGTATGCAGTTCATCACCCAGACCCATGATGCTAGCCATGTACCATCAATAGAGTAGTGGTTGGGAATAATCAGAAGCACTTTCCCCTTGATGGGACCAAGATCGGCCTTTCATGCTTCTCGTCCTACAGAAGCACCGGTGCTGGATTAAGGACTTATGTCGAAACAAAAAAAATCAGCCATGAAGGGAGTCCCTTAACGGATTCTTAGTCCCAAAGTTATTTTTAATGTCGAACAAAGCTGCTGTTACAGATGGACTCTCTGCAGAACTCCTTAAGGCATTTGGAGTTGATCATCTGTAAGATTTGGTCGCGGGAAAGCATACCCGACGAGTGAGATCTTAGTATAGTGTGCCCGATCCACAAGAAAGGAAACCCCTTCAACTGCTCAAACTTTCGAGGGATAAGTCTCCTTAACATCGCGTATAAGATCTTCTCTGCCGTTCTGTGTGAGCGCCAGAAACCATTCGTCAACAACATGACAGGTCCCAAATTTTCACATTACGGCAGAACCTCGAAAAAACCCAAGAGCTGCAGATCGACACACCACCTATTTGTCGAATTTAAGGCCACATATGACAGTCTGCATAGAGACGAGCTATACAGCGCCATGTCTAGTTTTGACATTCCTGCCAAACTCGTCGAGAGCAGGATGACAATGGAGAACTCTCGCTGCTCCATTCTTCTTCAATGTCAAAAAAGGTTTTAGGCGAGGCGACGCGCTGTCTTGTGAATATTTCAACAACTTGAGAAGATCGTGCAAAGCTCGATCGCCAACACTAGAGGCACGATTTTCCGAAAAGCCGTGCAATTGTTAGCATACGGGGGCGATATTGACGTGATTGGTCGAACACAGTGAGCCGTAACTGTAGCGTTTGCTGGCATTGAAACGAAGGCGGCACAATGGGCTTAGATGTGAATGAGGGCAAAATGAAGTATATGCTGTCATAAAGAAGGGACACACAACATCGACGACTCAGTCAGAACGTCACCATAGGCAGCTACAACATCGAGGTAGTAAAGGACTTCATCTACCTTGGCTCCCAAGTTAATAGTACGAACAACATTCGTACCGTGATTCAACGCAGAATAACTCTTGCCAACCGCTGTCTGTTTCTCTGGGCTCAAGAGGCAACTGAGTAGTAGAGCACTCTCTCGAAAGACGAACACATTATATAAGACCGTGATCATCCCTGTCCTGCTGTATGGCGCGGAAGCCTGGACTATCTCAAGAGAGGATGAAGACGCTATTGGTCTCTTCGAGGGAAAAGTTTTGCGTTCAGTCTTTGGTCCTATTTGCGTTGAAGGTTTCTGGAGAAGAAGATTCAACCACGAACTGTACGGGTTGTACAGCGACATGTATCTAGCCAGGCGTCAACAGACTAAACGCCTAAGATGGCTAGGGCATGTAGAGCACATGGACAACACTGCTCCAGCCCGAGGAGTCTCCTATTCGTTGTCGTTTCTACTCTAAGAGACTTAATGCAGAAAGCCTACGACAAGCTGGAAGCATGGACACAAACATGAGGTCTCCGCGTTAACCCACAAAAAGCGGATATTGTACTCTTCACCAAGATGTCATTTTACAATTATAATACAAATTTATTATTATATGTCATGTCTATGTCATGTTTTACTCTAAAACATCCCTTAATTGCTGGCTATCTCTTAACGAGATGGCCGAGCAATTTTACATTCACCTCATGTGCGTGCCGGGACACTGTGACATACCAGGAAACTGCTAAGCAGACGAACTCGCTAGGTGTGGTACAACCTCATCCCTATCGATAGAAGGGGTACCACCTTCCATGCCGATCGCTACAGCCTACCATCTTTTAAAGATTCCCACAATCAAAACCACCAATGACAAATGGCTAGAAGGCACCGCCCGCCTTAAAACAAAAGAAATCTGGCCATCACCACCTAAAACGGTCACTCGGTCTACTTAGCAAGCACTCATTAAGGACCCTCAAGGGAGTCATAACCTTGCACTGTGCAATTGGCACTCATGCTCGCAGGATGCTCCATATAATGATTTTTGCAGAAGCTGCATGGATGAAGAGGAGGAAGAAACCACTCATCACCTACTCTCCTCGGTTTCTACACCTAGGGATTACTACTTTAATAACCTCAATGACCTATACAGCGTCAGCATATACCAGCTAAATCGCTTCACCACAAACACCATCAGGTCCCGATGTTAGGAGAAGTCAATTCGCGTGGTATCACAGTGATGCCACACAATGGCATCGCTCCTATATGGGGATAATCTGCTTTAGTTGCAATAAAGTACGAGCACTCAAAGGAGCCCTTGTCGGACATTGCGACATGGACACCACACAACCCCTTTTGCAGGAGCTGCTGAGATGAGGGAGAACTCAATATTTGCTCTGCGAATGCTCATTACTATCAAAGAAAACAAAGAGGTACTGCTTTGCAGGGATGGAGGACTTGTACGGTGAAGAGACCCTATCTAAAGTGTTTAAAAATAGCAGGCTCCACAGATGGTCTCATGGTAGTAGAATAATAACCATTAATGGCAAAATGGACCCTGCTTATTGGTCTCAGGGGGCCACGGTCACAAGGTCTTTAGGGCACCCATGTACCCACCTACCTACTTTTAGGCTTATAATTGACATCCTTTTCAAACGCTATCCATATGGCCACTTCAATGAATAGCTTTAAATTGCTATCGAAACCTTTCCACAGCCACACTTGATCCCTTGCCATTCAAAGCGATTGGTGTGGTTCTGAACTAGTCTTTAACCTCATTTCGATGTGAGTAGCTCAAAGATTGATGCCTCTTAGTTTTCTTTCTCACGTTCTTCAAAATTACTCCCAGAAATGTTCTACCTGATCCGTACTCTAGAACCATTCACGCTCCATTCATGAACGAATTTTCAGACGTCCCTCCACTGCTCATGTTTCAATTTATCGACTTTTATACACAATTATTCAGCAGAAAAAACGAAACATATTTATTTGTCCTGTCTACCTTTCGTCCAAGCGAGTGATACAAATTGCGCTAATAACTCACAGCCTAAATAACACCGGTTTGTCAAATGCCCTTATCCAAAGGAAATAAATCACTTCCATCATCTTCGAATCGATGTATTCCCACCCCGTCCTTGTGAACAACGAGACGAAATGACATCTTAATTCACCACCCTCGCTCGTCGAATTGGAGAGATCTGAAAAATTGCCAGCACTTAATCACAGCACCTTCATGACCTGCCGAATACGTCAATTAATATCCTTGGGCTAAGTGTTGATAAACGGGGATGATATCGAAAAGAAGTAACTAAACAACAAACTGGTTCGTGAGGTGTTTCTCAAGACATGAGTGAGGTTGACAACGTGCGATTGAATGAGTTTGATACGTGATGAACCATATTAAAAATGTGCGGTTGTTGCAGATGTGGGGGTGGAGGCGAGAAATCAGTCTCCCAGAGTTAATGTTTTAATTTCGGGTTCCAAAGAAGTAATGTTTATTTCATTTATTTATTTCATCAATGGATACATAATCTTTTAACTACAATTAATTATTATTGATCTTTTTAAAAATATTCAATACAATTTCTTTAAATACATTTCTATTCATTTGAAGGTCGACTTCATAATTATTAATACCCTTAATTGTCCGGGGTCAAGACACAGCACGGGCCGAAGGTATAGAGGGAGAGAGAGAGAGGAGGTACCTGTGCACATTGGTCTTAAACATCTGCGGATTGTAATCTATTGGAAATATTGAGCTGGGAAGAGCATTCCATATTCGTGTGGTGCGGCTAAAAAACGAGTCTCTAAATTTCACTGTGCGCCAAATCAGAGGGGGTGAAGTATTTCTTGCATCGATTAAGGAAACCTAAACATTTCGCAGCATTTTTGGCGACCTCGAATGTGTGATCGTTCCAACTAAGTGTTGTGTTGATGTACATACCGAGGATGGAAAGTTTTCCGGTTTCGTCGATACAAGCGCCATTCATGGATAATGGCTGATTATCAGGGGTTCGCTTTAGAGACAGCAGACAGCATTGAGTTTTGGAAGCATTGAATTCCACTCTGTTGTTCTTACCCCAGTTAATTATGCTGTCCAGATCGGAATTCAATGTGCTTGACATACGCTGCCGTTCCAATATTACGTCCGAAGGGCAGGGTCGTGAATTTTGGAACGAATATGAAAAGCTGAGGGTGCTGTCATCAGCGAAGGAGTGGATTGGATTAGAAGTGGCCATCTTAAGCGTTGGATCCGAAGAGGCTTAACTATGTGCATGCCGCTGTACAGCCCGTATAGTTCGTGGTTGAACCTTCTCCTCCAAACGCCATCAACGCAAACAGGACCAAAGATCGTACGCAGAACTTTTCTCTCAAAACAACCAAGAGCTTCTTCATCCGCTTTCAATAGTGTCCATGTCTCTGCGCCATAGAGCAGGACTGGGATGATCAGGGTTTTATACAAGATCAATTTGGTGTTTCGAGAGAGGGCTCTGTTACTCAATTGCCTCTTCAGCCCAAAGAAACAGCGATTGGCAAGAGTAATTCTGCGCTTGATCTCGGTACTGGATCCAAGACTATAATCATACAAAATTCGTGATAATGAGCGGAAAGCACTAAAAATCTTACACTCGGAAATATTTAACTCCAGATGATTGTACGTGCACTATTCAAAATATTAATTTATGTCGTTATGAACATTTAAGCAATCAGTAATTGTTAAAATTTGTGAAAATATTTTTTTATCATCTGCGAACATTAGACAATTAGAAAACTGCATGGAGTACGGGATGTCATTGACAAAAGGATTGAAAAGGCCTGCCTTGAGGCAGATCCGACAGAGCTTCTATAAAGGATTGTGCGCCTTCAATTTTGACAATCTTATGACGATTAGACAAATAAGATTTTAGCCATTCAAAAAATTTAATTTTAAATCCCATTTTTCTCAGCTCTTAAACTAAAAGTCTATGATGAACTCTGTCGTAAGATTTAGCGCAATCTGTATAAAGAACATCAACCTGCATTCTGTTTTCTAGAGTAGAACTACAAAAATTAGTGAAAAGATATAAATTCGTTCCAGTGGAGCGACCATTAACAAATCAATGCTGTCTTGAAGTTAAAAGTTCTTTCGTCGCAAAATTGAGTCTATCAAAAACTGTTCAAATAGCTTAGGAATTGCTTAAAGCTTAGAGACGGGCCTATAATTCTTAATTAAATGCTTGACGCCACATTTATAGATTGGAGTAATGGATAATAGTTTCCACTCCTCTGGAAAGACGCCACTAAAAAGTGATTCATTGAAAATCATTGGTAACGCTTTAAAAAGTGAATCAGCGCATTTTCACAATAAAAGAGGTGGTATCGAATCTATCTACCAAGCTAAGTTCAACCATTATAGACTTCTTGATCTGAAAGAGAGAAAAAAGTCGAAGTCTATTACCAAAGTAAGACCAGGATATAGGTTTTCCGTATTCGGAATAACGTCAATATAAAGTTTGACTGAAAAAACTTTGCAAAATGGTAGAGGTCTACTCATATAATATCAGCCAGCTGGAGCAGAGCAGTTCAGGTATTTTTGGTCTTTAAACGAGTACCGTTAAAAGTTTCAGTGCTGGTTCTTATGTGCTTCACGGTCCGTTGCCAATTTGACATACTATTTGTAGCTCTTCTGTTCTTCTTACAAGAACTCCTAAAGGCCCAAGCCCACGGGATCTGACAGAACTTCCACTACAATCTGTTAACAGACTATAAATATGGGTGGCGCTACAGCCTGTAGAGAGGCCTAGCTACTCAGCAACCACTTGTGTTATGCGTTCTATTATTCTCTCACGAGTGGAAGTGAGCTAAGGTTTTAGTCCGTCCGTTTGAGAAGCTTTTTCTTAGACAGAGAGGTAGGGCTTGTCGCTCAGACCAGGGATCGAATCTACGTCGAGGTTCAGCATTGGGGTTAACGCATATACCCACAACGCCACGGGCCATCACCGTTTACAGATACATAAGGATATAAGAGACCAAGAATGTAGCAAGAAGGTGTAAACAGGAGAAATTCTCCCAGGTACTCTGGCACAGGACATAATTGAGGCGTACCCGTCTACCCTTCTACGTACCTAACTTAACCTAAGTCGTTTGTGAATATTTTAGAGTTAATTGCCGCCAGACTTTCATTGAGAAGAGTATGTAAGTGAAATTTAATGCGTGTGGTTGTGGCCAAACAAAGGAAAGTGTGTCCATTAAGACAAAAAAAAACATAACAAAGGCCGAAATGCATAATACACATTACAATTAGAATAGCTTAGAAAATCCCTATAGGATCAGTAGGTTGGTTGTAATAGCATCTGTTAAGTCAGTTAAGCTAGTTTTAAGCATTTTTGTCCAATAAATGTGCGATAGACAACACTTAGTTCAGTTTTAAACTCCCTTTGAGTTCGAAAGGCTTGACAGTGTGGTGTTCATCGAGTCCTAAGAACGTTCGCTTCGTGAGATACGATCTGGCGTGCTCAATGTATCAAGTGGCAATGTAACAAAACTTTGCGCAATGTCAGGAACAAGTCACACATATCTTATGAAGGAACTATGACTCATTGAGCTACAGCGAATGTCCGGAAGGTACTCTAAAGACAAGCTATAGTGTAGCTCTGTCACACTTGTGATTAAAATCATGGTTCAAATGAATTGCCATTTCTTTGATTACTTGACATTCCCCAAGAGAATCAATCAACGCTGCGAACAGATCCGTGGTGTGTACATTCCGAATAATGATGAAATTGCATGTGCATCAACAGCAATCCAATTTGAGCCCATTAGTCAGTGTCCCAAATCAATTTCCGACCTCATTGCAACAGAAACCGCAAGCGTTTAGCAAATTTCAACCGAGCGACCCTTGTAAATCAAAAATCTGCCCCAATTGACTGGCAGTCGGTGATCCTTCCACAGCGGATGCCGCAAATGTACATTAAATGAACGTACTTGATTGGAAACGTATAATTAGATGAACTCATTCAATATGACCCCTTCACAGGCGGAGCACCTAGCCACGCTAATCGTTTATCTCACGAACCGAAACGAGGTATCCTTGACTAGGGGTCGTCGAGTGGTTCTTCTTCCCAGAGTTCATTACCCGAACAAGAGCAAGATAAACCTACAATGTACACCCAGAACTAAAGACGGCAAATTGAATTGAACGAAATGGAAAAAACCTGGCACTCTGGAGGAGTCACAGCGAGATTGGGGTGAGCCATGATAGTTGTGATTGCTACCTGCCCCGGCGAGAGTTCGAGTGCACATTGCGTGACTTTTGTTCAACTGAACAATCAAATGGAATACAAAAGTGCCCAGCTCGGGAACATATCGAGGTTGCAGTGTTTTGCGCAAACGAAAAAAGAAAAAAAAAACAGAAATACAGACGTAATTGTGTAAGAATGAGGCACAACAATGCGGTCAATTCGTTTTGGAAGACCCTGCTGCGCCAGCGGCAATTTGCTGAATTTATATCTCTTGTAATATTTCTGCATTGTTGTGAATTTTTTAATGACTGCCGCGTGGTAATTACTCGGAGGCTTCGAATTAAGTTCACGTAACCAAGGAATGCAGTGCTATCGATTCGTTCTGGAACTGAAGAATCATTCGGGGTAGACGCACGGAATGGCTGAATGGTTGTAATTGCGTCCAGATTTGCTTGGATTCCGGAGGTTGCTGGATGTGCCAAGGCCCTGGGGAGATTTGCAAAGTATTCGCTGACTTCTGTGCTCACGAAACTGACATTTGTGGGTAATCATTGGAGAGCGACAAACATTTGGGGAAGTGGAAAACCTATTTCATTTGGAGGATGTGACTTCGATTTCAAACCAAGATGGACTGTATGGTATATGTGATTCCACTTGTACCTCCGATCTATTCCAGGACCAGCTTTGCGCCATTATTGGACACTAATGATCTAAATTATTTGTTAATTATTTGCTTGGGGAGATGGAAAAGGGAAATGGCATGGATCTGTGCATCCAGGGCAAAGTTATTGATTGTTCTCAACTTGGCGAGATGCCAGCAACGATCCCTGCCAATGCACAGGTCATTGATGACATACAACCTCCTAGCGGCGGCCTCTGGATAGGTTATTTACGAAGCAGCAACAAGCTTCCGAAATGGACGGTTGTAAGGGCGATGTAAAAGATGCGGATGTGGATTTGTCATTGGCAGCAGACTTAAGCAAGACATCTTCAGTTTTAAGTGCATAGGCAAACGCTTGGTGACTATCCGAATCAAGGCAAGATTTGCCAACATAAGCCTTATATATGCACACGGCCCTACCTATGATGACGCAGCCAAAGACTGCTATGACAGTATATACAGAGACGAGATATAGGGGCATTGTCTAGTTTTGGCATCCCTGCAATACCCATCCATCTGTGCAGGACTACGATGGAGACGCCCGTTGCTCCGTAGGGTCGGTAAGTGCGTTGCCTACATTTTTAACAAAATTCTCGAGAAGATCGTGTACAACTCAGACGTCAATACTAGAGGCACGATATTCTACAAGTCTGTGCAACTGCAGGCATATGCCGATGACATTGACATTATCGGAAGAACTCAACGGACTGTGAGTGGTGCATTTGCAAGCATCGAAAGTAAACCGGCTAAAGTAAGACAGCACATGCTGTCTAAGAAAAATGTCCATCAACACAGACATCTTGAACAAAATGTCACAGTAGATGATGTTGTTAAAGACTTTGGCTATCAATGCTCTGCAATATACTCCGTCAATGACATCACCGCGGAGATAACATGAAAGACATCCCTGGCCACCTTTTGGACTTCGACTGCAATTGAAAAACAAAATCCTATCTCGGAAAACCATGCTGTCTCTATGTAAGAACTCAATAGTCTCAGTCCTGCTGTATATCGAAGAAGCATGGACACTGTCAAATGAGAATGAAGAGATGCTAATCAGCTGAAAAGAGATCTTAAACAGCTGTGTGTACGAAACTGGAGACGCCTAGCCAAAGATCACGCTAGTTGGTGAGGAATGCTGACTGGGGTCTAGGTCCAAGCCGCTGTAGTGTCACGCAAAGACAAAGAAGGATTTTATTTGCTAGATTGGCCAGAGAGTCAAGCCCACCATCGGCTTCACATATGGGCCGCGGCTGGAAAAGATGTCTGGAATCAATTAAGGATGCCCAATATCGGATCCTCTCCAATAATAAAATTTGGAGATCAGCTTCTACGATGTGCATTCGCTAAAATCATTGACTTTCTTGGAATTGCTATCAACAACTTCAAGAAAAAAAAAAAAAGTTGGTTAAAAATAACTCATGAGTTCATGTTACGCCGCGGCTTGGCTTAAACTCTTCAGGTCTATTCTTCGTTTTACTGCCAATTACATTAGCGCAGCGTTCCAATATTGGTCAATCAAGGAAGGCTCTTATAGGTTTCGCTTTTAAGTCATTGCTTAAATTGAGACTTGCGGTAACTTTGTTTCTGCCGAAACTTCACAGCCGGAGAAGAACAGAGTAGGTGTATAGCACACATCTTTCATTATGCATAAGTCAGCCTTCAGTGTGATCTTGTAAGAGCAAGTGACTCCTGTAATGACACCTGTGTGAGTTTGACATGAGCATGATTTCAATGAATTGACTACAACGACGGCCTGGCTGTCCGTGAAGTTGCTAATTTTGCGGTTGAAACTACATTGCGCGTCATTTTTCGTTTCATTTTGATGCCGCACCTTTAGTCAGCTGCTTCCACGTTGGCAGTGTACAGGTACAGCAGGCATATGCATCTTAGGCACTCCGTAAAACACTCTTAAGGTAATACGACATCATCTACCCTTGTACTTACACGTTTGCAACACTAAAGCACACTGCAACATCAGGTTCAGGGAGTTTGAGTGCTAAGTAATAAAGGAATGCTGAGCTAAGCAGGAGTCATTAGCTTAGTAACACGAGGTCAACCCCAAGCTCCAGGTCACAGTGACACTCTAGGAAATGAGAAGGCCGATCAAGGCTGAAATATTCACTTCCATGAAACAGCAAACCTCATATGGGCAAGATTTATAAGCTGTCCCAGAATTTAATCTATCCAAAACACAACATATCACTGAATTTCTGGCAGTCTGTACGGAACACAGGTCGATATTTCATAGAAGATCATATTTTCAAACTTGGTATTCATAAATACAACGCACATTGTCGCAGTTGCAACAACACAGCCGAAAGAATGCCCACAACGCACTTCTTTTGCGCACTCTGCAACTAACGGCGGTATATCTGCGAAGAGAACCGTTCAGAGCTAAAATGGATAGTGAATGAACTTTTTTCTTCGCAAATTTCATTACTAGGCATATGCCATCCATTGTTTTCCCGTCTTTAAGCAGGTCTTTGATCAACTCCAGCTCGGTATGGGTGCAATGAAGTCCACCACCCAAAATTAGCATATGTTGCCTAAAATATTTAAACAAATTCATGAATGTACAAAAATGAGAATATTTTTCTAAAATAAGACTGAAACTATTGATAAACACTGAGAATTTGTTTCTATTATTTCTTCCTTCCTAAAATAACATCGTATTTTTGTTGAATTTAGAGATATTTAAAAAATGTTTCATAAGTAAGTTAATAGAACTGAGTCATTAAAACAGCGTCATAAACACATAGTGCTAAATAGGTTGCCATTGAGCCCTCACTGCCACATTCCCATCTAGCTATGTGCTCTGCCTGGCCGCGGCATCGCTTTCATTGACATCTTAAATTGCATTGTCGTCGCACATGCGCGGAGTAAAAGAGATTTGAGCTAAATTGTTCATATGGCTAGTCGTCGATCTTTCTAGCATAAACTTTGCTTTGTCATCGTTCTGCGCTTAGCCGAATTTTCCCGCCTCATTGCATGAAGTTCTGCGCCTTTAGTGTCAGCCCGTAAGGTCTATACAAAATTCTCCAAAATCATGTCGATGTTGCTTTATATTAATCTAAATCTATAAATACACAATTAATACCCGTCTCAAGTGGGTCAGATCTTGTTGTCTTGGGATTGTAATGCATATTCTGACATACGGCCTCCAACCTGAGCATGCTAACAAGAATTCAGAGAGAAAGCAAGTCTAGGTGTAACCGGAGCAATCCCTTCAACCCCTACAGCCAGCGTAGAGGTCCTTCTGGATCACCTTACTCTTGATCACTATACGCAGAAGTCTGCTGCGGTGCTATTAGGAGTAAGCAATCCAGTTGGCACGCAAAGCCAAAACAGTCATGCTAGCATCTTATATAGCTTAAGAATAAAACAAACTGTCACTACACAAGTGGCTACTACCTCCCGTCCCTTGAGTTCGATATGCTCTTATACTGTTGTCATTGAACGAGAGAGGAGTGGAACATAGAAGAACCCATCAAAATATCGAACTAAATCTTTATTTACACAGATGGGTCGAAGATGAATAGTAGACATCATCTCCGAATTGTTAAACATGCACTGTCCGATCAGACTACCTGACTGACTATGACAGTGTTGTTCGAGCAGAGGTCCTGGCGGTCAAAGAAGCGCCATAAATGATATTGTTGAAAATACCAGCGGCTAACTTTACCATTCTAATTGACAGTCAAACAGCCATAAAAGCAATTTCGGCTTTCAAGTCCAAGCTAGTCGCAAGGCATACCACCATTCGATTACTCTATGCTGGGTCCGGGTCAAAAGAGCCTAACCGGTAAAGCGGTAGCAGATGATCTTGCTAGGAAAGTGGCCGAATCCGACCCATCCCAAGTAACACCATGCTTTCATCCACCCCTTGCTGATGTCAAAAGTAAACTGAACACTTGAACTAGCTAATGAAAAGTGGTTCTCTCTTCGCACATGAGTGACTACTCGGGCCTAGACACAGTAGTGCCAAAATTTTCAAATGTAGCAAAATCTGCTGCGGATGGTAGTCGGGACGCTAACCGGCCATAATCGTCTGACATACCAGGAACAGAAAATTACACTCAACCATGACACCATATGCAGAAGTTTCTGTGGGGAGTAAAAAGTGATTGATGATACTTTCCAATACCGTTGTCATTGCCAAAGTCTCTGCATAGTGAGACAGACAACACTGGGCGATTTCTTCTTCCATTACCTCCAAGACATTGCAAATAACCCACTAATCTCTATCTGTAGGTTTCTCAAGACCACCAGATAGCTGCAAGGGCTCACCACACATCTATAATTATAAGCTCTCACAACCATTAAACGAGTAGGACAGAAGGTTATATCCTCAATGGGCATCACAATGGGTCCATTACGACCTAAGTGATGCCCCACCACGTCCACCTACGTATCTAACCTAACTTAAATCTCCATTGCTATTCTTGGTTAGTTCGTTACAGACCTGGAATGAGCATCGTCATCCTGCACAACCTGATAATCGAGTAGTTCGTGGGTATCAGTCTCGATTTCTTGGATTTCTTAAGGTAAGAGAGATTTGTAAACGTATCCCTTGATAAATGGCCCAGTCAGAGAGTGCTATTTTCTCGTAAATTCCAACATGATCTGCTTGACATCACTGAAAAAGACTACGAATCGAGTTATTTTGAAAAATAACTATTTCCAACTCCTGTCTTTGTTATCCTATCCCTAACCAAGTGTATGTTATGCTTGAAGGGAATGTGTTCGTATTCACCAATAAAAACTGCGGTTTTCTCGGATACGTAGAGCCAGCCCAAGAAGTTGTTGCACTGTTACACTGTTGAATCAAAGCCAGTTTGCGTTGACAACAGTCACGACGGATGCCAACGCGACCCGAGGGATGTGTATTTCTCACTCCAAAAGTTGCGGATCTCGATTATGGTGATTTTTTAACGCAGTTGATTGAGAAATGTTCATACACGGCACGCATCTTGTACTGGAATCTCTTGGATACACCTTCAATCATGCCTTCGATGTGACAGTGCGGTAAGGAGCCAGTTCCTTATAGTTCCTCTTCTCCTTACACTCAATAAGTTCTAGATGTCAACGTCTATTTGTTGCGTGCACTCAGTCTCAGTGTGCATATCATTTGTCATTCCAATGACCCTGGTCAATGGTTAATAAAACAAACACCTTTAAGCGAAACACGTAAGACGGTTGACCAGCCCCTACACTACTAATCGAACCGCAGCTCAATTAGAAATTAGTTCCAATCAAAAGAAAAACCCTCTCCCGCAGCACTGCTCACATCCCTCATTTACTACTCAGCTGATAAACCCACATCCATTGCCAGAACCCTTAAATCCCCAAAGCATCTGCCGGGAGTTCACCCCATTAGATCCTGCTTAAGTAGCACTGCCGCCTAATGCCTCGGTTCCACCTCCTCCTTCTCAATTGCAGGTGATTCGTTGAGTGGGCTCCTCCTGCAACAGAATTCCATCCTGAGCACGCGATTAACCGACATCTCCCCGTCTACCAGTCACCTGTTCCGCTGACGCGCGTCATCATTTCGTCTGGGAGCACACCGACTACCAGAGGGCATAACCAAACATAGTTATTAAATTAAGATTCCATCAGGCCGTCATTAGAAGCGTTCACCAATTCCGGGATGCGCGGCACTTTTTCACTTCGGTCCATAGTGACCGCTCCAGTTTTGGGACACACTCCTAATCACCTCCGCCGGCCGGCCAGCCAATCGACCGACTTTGAACCCTTTTCGTTCGCTCCTCTGCCGTGCTCATCCTTCCGCGCGTTATCTCTCCTCGCAGCCGATTGTTATATTGGAACGTGCATTTCGGAATTCCTCCGACCTAATGGACGGGCACGCTGCCGCTGCCTCTGCCTCTGCCGCCACCGTCGCCGCTGACCAGCACCTGCTGAATAAATTTTCGGTCACTCGTGAATGGAATCATTAATTACCGCATGATTCTGAATGAGAAAGTGATCCCGGCGGCGGCGGCGGTTGCTGTTCGACAGCCCTCGCAACAGTCGGGTTCGGGGGATGCCATAAGTCACCGCGGCCGAGGCGAAGTGGTGCTCTCATCGGCCCAAATGAAGATGTTAAGAGCACGACGGAACATACTTTCTCTAATCTGTGACCATTATTTTGTCGGGCCGTATCTGGGTATCTATGAGAATGCGTCTGGTCAAGAGTGATTTTCGCCTCTTCAGTGGACGCACGACGCACGGACGGACAGGCGAGATGCCGCCAATTGGCTAGAGTGTCTCCATGAATGCGTCTAGAGTGTAAGTTAGAGATAAGTTGGATGCTTACACGGTCAGTGTTGTTTGGGGCTCGTTTTCCACAAGAGCCAACAGATAACGCGCTTGGCACTCTGACTGCAGCTTTGAGTGCGTGTCGGAAATTAATGTAACGATGCTGGCTGGCTGGTAGTTCGGCGAGAGGCAAACGACGACGTTCCTGGGCAATTCCCGGTGATTTCTTACTTAAAAATCCCATGATACCGGGGGGAATATATCAGTTGAGTGTCACTAGGCGTGGAATATATGCGCCTGATTAGGTTGGTTTTTTGTTGAGGCCGCTGCATTGGGGCAATCTGTTACGTTAAAATATATTGTAGAAGCACCGGCAGGCATTGATTATAGCGCGTCCCAACGGGATGATGTGGGGAACTGGACAAGCCTACGCGGGCGACGTGGTTGCGATAATGAAAGATGGCCCCGATGAAAGTGGATTGATGTATCGTGCTCCCCGATAACACGCCAGTCTCTCGAAGCCCGTGGATTATGATGAAATGTGGCTCGGTATCCAGAGATAGCCGCATTGTTCGGCGTATGTATGCGGTGATTAAGTGCACAGACAGGAACCGATAAGTCCCCGCTGAATAGAGACTTTTCTTAGATAGGACACGGCACACTCCGAACAGGAGATGCCTCTCCTTGCCAACAGCCCGCAGCGCATGTTCCACATCGAATCCGATTAAAGGCCCATCACCACCACCCACACTGACCTTTCCAGCAGGCCGACTGCAATCCAATGCCGATCGGTCAAAGTGACTTTAATTGAGACACACCGACGGCAGAGCAGACATCTATCGGCGCTTTGACATTTTCACTTCAAACCTCCCCGAAATCACCCGTAGTGACGGCGCATAGCGGGTACCCTCAGCCTTTGTAGCGTGCATCGCCGAAGAACTGCAGACGAGTCGACCTTTGGTCACAAAGCCGGTATCCAAGCCCACTGGCGGTTGCGCGACTGCTCGCGTCTACTCGACTCGCGACATCCGACTCAGTTTTGATCGTCCGAAAATTAATTAGTCTTCACATAAATAATGCGCTGTGTGTTGTCACGTGGGCACAGCATTTGAATTTTCCGCGTGTAAATCAGGATTAGACAGCCGCGGTTTTGTTCTTTTAATTGTTGACAATGTGAGCGGAGTCGTATTGTCCGCATGCAAATGGGGCGAGCTCTTTCTCCGGCAAGTGTTTCGTGAATGAAAGACGCCGTAAAAGGAAACCCCCTAAATGGGCCGCATTGTTGACGCTTCAGTCCACCTGTGGCGCAGGCTTGAGGCTACGTTTGATTTAGAGCATCTGCTATCGTGTCGACTGGCTGGGGCGCGTGTGTATGGGTACGGTTAGGCGGTGCATGCGCAAATTTTTGGATCAGCTCACCGGTGCGGTGCGGCCTTTTCACCTTCAATCGAGGGCAGGCGGATGTGGAGACAATGGAGCGGAGCCGGCTACTTCAAAGGCAGTCACGCGCAAACGATCTTTCTGTCGGGAAACAATTCCATTTGCATACGACATCATCATCATGCAAAACTATGTTAAGCTTCGGAGATTATGGGTAAACAGTTTGTTGCTCGGTCGGCAGTGGAAAGTCTTGGAAAGTTCAACGGGAAAGTTGAACTGTCACCAAGAATACTGACAAATTGGAGCTAACTGACAGGAGAACAGTCGATTTGTGTGTAAAAATGCCGGCGCGTGTAAGGCTGACTTCTTAATTCGCGAATTTACGATTGGTTTTGCAGTTTTCTTGGTGACGGGGTTATCTTTTCCAAGTCACAGAGGCTAATCATCCCAGCCATCTAATCTTCCATCAAATCTTAATATAAGAATCCATCTAATCTTCGTCTACGTCCGTCTACGCCTCAAAAGTCCTTGCTATCCATTGCCATTTTTGTTATATAAGTATAATCCCAATCCCCAAAAAAATGGTAGATCACTTAAGGGACTGGTTCTGAGTTACACCAAAGAAGAACTACTTATTTATTCTGTTTACAATGAAAATAAGTTGAAAGTAACACAGATCACTGATCTGTTCCATTTGCTCAAGTGACATATAATGTGTACCCTCTACCTATGTACCCATCTCTGACTAATAAAACGTATTCCATTTACACAAGAAAAAAGCCCGAGATCGATCCAACGTGGGCTCAGCAGAAGTTCCAGCCTATCTCTATAGTTGGAAGAATAAGCTTACCCACTGTAAGCCACCTTTGAATTACTGGACTTTTTTCATCTAAGTAGCTCCACTCTATTTTGAATCCGAATCCGAACCTGTGGGGCAGAGCAACATAAGACGCCCGCGTTTGAGATGTTACACCCACATGGAGAAGGACCTCAACTGACTTGGTGTACGAAACTGGAAGCAGCTAGCCAGAGATCGCGCTAGTTGGAGTGGCTTGGTCGTTGATGCTCGCGTCCACCCCGGACTATAGAGCCATACAAAGAAAAAGTAGGTACACCCGAAGGTTTCTGCATATTCGGACAATTCAGGCAAACGTCATGATGTAAACAAAGAGCCAAACGACTAGTCACAACTCACCATTTCTCTTAGCTACAGCAGCTCCGTCTTATGGGAACAATGACCCCGAGTGTGTCCTTATCCGATCAGCCAGCTGGGATTTAAAAGAAAATTAATTTGTCCACTGTGCCAAAAGCCTTGACGGTTTTCTTATGCCACTAGACTGTTATTTTTTAAACTAGCACTTCTGTCGGATGATGAATTCTAGAAAACAGATCTTGAATAAAACCTATTGTTGACCACTAACAAATATTCGACTAAGTTTTATTTGCGGGCAATTATTCCTCTTCACCCAAAGGAGACGTCACTTTCCTGACTCTATTCTTCAAAAACAATCCCGAACTAAGCAGCAAAGAGTATGTGGAATAGAATAGCCAATGAAACTGGCCGCACTGGCCTGTCGATTTCTTTTTGCTGATGGTCAGCTATTATACTTCTACGCCTCTTTACAGCAAAATTATTTTGACAGCGTTGTTTTTATAACGTTTTCTCCAGGTTGTCACCGAAACCGGGGATGAGAATTGGTGTGAGATCTTCGAACAGCTGATAGCCCTTCCCTACAAGCTACCGAGGTCGTCAGGCTAACCACAATGTCAGAGCTAAAAATAACACAAATCAATGCAAATTCTAGAATTCAAATCAGATGTCAAATTGTTTCTTACCGCGAAAAGCAGAGGAATGCACAAAGAATTTATGGATGGGCAGTGCTCGCAAATTACAGTCGTAAGTAATATTTTTGTTCAGAATATAACACATCGACATAAAGTATTGGACAGAAATAACTATCAATTAATTATGTTTGTAATTCGTGCAATGAAAGTGAGTCAGAGAAGAATATCAAAAAATAGCCGGTGCAGTTCTTTTTGATGCGATTCACAAATTGCCAAAAAGATGGGAAAAAAAGTCATAGCTTCAGATGAGAAATGCTTTGAATAATACTATTGTACATGTTTTTCTCAAATAAACGTTCAAAAAACCGCACGAAGTTATATAAGTTATAGACCTAATACATAAATGTAATAAAACGAAACGACTTTTGTTGAAAAAAAAATTGTACAAACATCATCAAAAATAAGCTCAAACACAAATATCGAAACTTTATGCAATATATCAACCTTGACCGTTGAAGGCCATAAAACTTGAGAAACGGACATGCTTAGAGATGTACTGCACAACTTAAGATTTCTCTGATTTGAAGAGAGATGAAAAAAGGAATCTGCCCATATATAGGGAATGTGTCAAACTTACAATTTAGTGCAACGATGGGTTAACCTAACCTAAAGAAAATGTTCCCTCTTTAACCAGATCGATCCGGAACGCCTTTTTTCCCACTGAATCGAACGGCACTATAATGTCCTATTTTTGTAGTTTCAAAAACGATGAACAGATGGTGCGTGTCTTTTTAAAAATCACTGGTCTTTTGCAAGATTTGCTGGTTATTGGTACTTCCCAATTGGATGCATGGGCTTATGTACACAGGGCAAAGTTGGTGACTGCACCCAACCTGGTAGGATGCCAGCTGCCCGAGGGTCAAATAATGGGCCTGGCCTACCAGTTGTGGATTGTGCTCTCTCACCACATAAAAAAAACCACGGTTACGAACCGACAACAGGCTGAGAAGATGGTGCGAAACTCAAACGTAAACACCCGAGGATCTTCAAAAAGTTCGTTCAACTGCTTGCCTACGCAGACGACATTGACGTGCCTGGACGAATACAGCGAGCCGTCAATGAGGCGTTTGATGGCATTGAAGCGGAAGCGGCTAAAGTGGGTCTAGCGGTACATCAAGGAAAACCAAAGTACAGGCTGTCATCACGAAAGGACGCACAACATCGACGTCTCGGACAAAGAGTCATAATGGGCAGCAGAAATCTTGAGGTAGTCAAGGACTTCGTCTAACTAGGCTCTGGAGTAAATAGGGACAACAACACCAGTACCGAGATCAAGCGCAGAATTACTCTTCCTAATCGCTGCTTCTTTGGGCTCAAGAGGCAATTGAGTAACAGAGCCATCTCTCGAAACACCAAATTGACCTTGTATAAAACCCTGATCATCTCAGTCCTGCTTTATTGTGGAGAGACGTGGTCGCTATAAGCGGATGAAGAAGCAAGAAACAACCAAGGTCTTGAGAGAAAAGTTCTGCGTGCGATTTTTGGACCTGTTTGTGTTCATGAAGTCTCGAGGATTCAACCACGAACTTTACGGGCTGTACAGCTTAAGATGGGTCATGTAGAGCGGAGGGACACCACAGCTCCGGCCCGAAGAGTCGTCGACACCGAGCCATTGGGACAGCGCAACAGAGGACGTCCTCGCACTAGATGGCGCACACAAGTGGAAAAGGACCTCAACCAACTTGGTGTGCGCAGCTGGCGAAAGATCGTGCTGGCTGGAGAGGCATGTTGCTTGAGGCCCAGGTCCACCCCGGACTGTAGGGCCAATCAAAAAAGAAGAAGGTACTTAGCAATTATGATGTGATGCAAAATGGCCTTTGGGTTCTGAAGTGGATTGTAAATTATTTATAAGCGACAAAAATATGAAAAACAAAACACTTTTTTGAAAACTCGCGCCTTGGCTATAGATGAAGCTTTAGAGACTGTGGCAGATTTTAGCGAAGTGTTATGTTAAAATAATGAAGTAGAAATAAGTTGCTACTAGGCAAATGCATGAAAATTAAATAATGGAGTAGGTTCTAATGTCTGGTATGAAAGGGCCATGCATGATGTGGCACGTTGTCGACTCTTCTCTCTTCTTCTCCCTTTTAAACTGTTTTGTTTACGAGTGGGTTTTTTCTATGATATCTCAAACAGTGTTACCACAGTCACACTATAGGGTCAAAAGGGACACAATTTTTTGGCTTCGATTCCAAAGCGGGTCAACCCGAGTTTCGGGTCTAAAATCGCTCCTCTTATGTGATTAACTACAATAAGAAAACCAATTACCATTGTATATACTATGAGTGTTCTACGAAAATACAAAGCGGTTGAAGAAATACACAGAATATACAACTGATTCAAAACACACACATGTAATGGTTTGAATGCCATTTGAGTATTTATATTTTTAAATTTGTTTTCAAGAAATCTAAAATTAAAAGATCTTCTTTTCAGTTTATAACACACAATTTTAAACAATAATTATGTTAACATACTTTTTTCGCAAATAAAGGCATATTTATATCAAATTTTATTTTACTTGATATCTCGAAGTTTAAAATAATTTAAAATTTTTTCCGTGACAAATGATGGTTCGAGCTCTCGAAGTTTGACTCTTTATGTGACTTTAAACTAATAGTGTAGTATTTCCATGTATGTGTAGCAGACAAAACGACATCATTCACGTGAAGAGAAACGATTAGGTCTGGCTGGCGATTGTCATAATCTGGGCTTTGAATCGCCCATTTCTGTTCGTGAGTCCTGTCGATTTTTTTTTTCTGACATTCATCAACTTACGTAGAAACTAAACCTATATCCTACAGTCTCACCACCACTGTCGTATTGACTTTGACAACTGTTAGCCTTCCATTTACTGTCGCATTAGCCTACTCGCACCTACGCCTCGTCACCGCGTACAAATATGGAAGCCACATAGTGTGAAGTGCATATTAATTCCGACACTTTCGCTTCATTGCGCAGACACACGTTAGGCTAATGCGTTATGCCCGAAAAAAAATATTCCCACGTTCCGACATTTCCATAACGTCCGCTGTTGAACCGAATCACTACTGCCATGCCAATGCGAGCGAAGCTTCACAGTAACAGTCATCGGTAACATAAGCAAATGCGACGTAATCTGGAAAATGTAACCACCCGCTGCGCTTGAAGGTGTAAGGTTTCACCGGGCCAGCCATGCCAACGACTGAATCTATGCCGAGGAGCGAAACAATGTCTGCCTCGGCAGCAAAACAGAAAAACTAACGCATGTCAGCACGGAATCAGCGAGAAGAAGGGGCTCTACGGCCTACACACGCAACGAATCTAGGACGTGCTTTGCACGTACTTATGCTTTGTTTTCCCAGCTTTTCAATTTGCACATCGTCCATCCTGACCTCAACGCACGCTGCATCCTACACCAGTGCGAGGGCTCTAATTTTGTGTGGAATTCATTGCCCCGGCGATGTCGCGCATAAATCGCAGCGCCGCAAGCCCCGCGCTTAGATAAACCCCGCTGGCAGCGGGAAGCTTTCCCCAAACCAACCGCCCATGTGCGCGCAATTTGTGAACGAAATTAACCGATAAATTAATTCGTTCGCACAGGAAGAGGCAGAGCGCGGGCCACGCTACAAGGACCAACGGGCAACGAGGCTGTTACAGCGGCAGCCGGCATCAGCAGCGATCTTCCTCTCGCCGTGGACCTGGAGCAAAACTTGTGAATGGACTTGGATGTTGTGGTCTGGTCTTTCAAGTCAAATTAAGCCATAAATTCAGTATTTATCTCTTGGGTGTACTTTGTTGACCATGTGTGTGTACGTGCGAGTGGCGTTGTCGTCACTGCACTCCATTCGGGTCCAGCGACAACCAGCCAGGAGGGGAGATGTGCCAATAAACGTAAATGACCACTTTCATTATATCATTGGAAATTGTGGTGGCACCCTTGGGCCGGAACGGACTCTGTCTCCCTATAAACTACAGCCAGTGTGCAATATTTATTCGCGGAGTCGTAAAAACCGCGATAAGTGTTCGTATCGATCGCAGTCCATCGAAGTCAGCCGACCGGCCAGCCAGTCAGGCAGGCCGCGGCCGGCCCGCAGGCAGAATTGAGACAACATCGCCGGTAATGGATTACCTTGGGATCGATAAGATCTCTTAATGTCTTTGACAAGATTCCATCCGGAGGTGATAGAGAATCACTTCAATGGATTTTAATCATTAACGCCTCGGGCACGCACTCTTTGGTTGAATGCTCTTTGATTTCGATGTGATTCGATTGAGATAGGAAATTAAGATTGCCGATCTGCAGTAAACACGTGCAATTAACCGGATGTCTATACAAATAAAGTTTGGATGTCAGTTTCAAAAAAATGCATGTGTTCGCCAAAGGACAGATCTACCGATGCAACTGATACGAGGTTCCGTATGTGGGTTCATTTATTACCATCTGTTGAAAGACGGAAAACATAATCGGTCGTTAGGAACGAACCTCAGATAAATGCTGACACCACAGAAGGGAGCTTATGAATTGTGTTGGATCTCATCGCTGCACCTATGCTCTTCTTGGTCATTTTACGTTATTCGCTTTTGTCCTGAATTAAGCACACAGCGCTTGTATGCGGCATGATCTTGAGTGATCAGTGAGTCATGGTGCTTATTCTCTAGCTGAAGACAGTCTTAGCCGGTTCATTTCTCTTTATGAGCTCGACTTTAATGACCCAGTTCAAGCTTCGTACTGTCATCTTCTGAACTATCACTAAAACTGTGGTAAGTAAGAAGTGTTCACGATTTTGTCTTGTTCTCTATTGGTCATCCCTACATGTAGAACGTCATATAAAGGAATGGCTCAAAGATTTAATGACTGTCTGAAACGTCGTAGGCATGGGGGGATAAGCCACTCAAGTGACACGTTTGCCAATGCTGACACCTCATCGGGGTTTCTTACTTACACAAGTGCCTCAAATTATACGATTATGTACGATACTGTTATCGTACTTAAGAATGGTTCGCGAAATAAAACAAGGCGGTAAAGTTTTATGACCTTTAGTAGTTCTTTCTCTGTGATCGAGAGCGCGGTAACCGAAACTATTGTAACTGAACCGTCTGTGACACTGGTTTTTATACCCGCGTTCATCTAATGTTACACAATTTAAAAGTAACAATTTTCGTGCAGTGTCCACTGGATATTTTATGAACATCTCAAACTATACTAGTCTCTTTCACTATCTAACCACTGCAGTCTCTTCCAAGTGTAAGTTATCCCGACCAACGATATATGTATCTTTAAAGGTGGCTAAAAATGTCCTAACATTGCCATCGTTAAATTAAAAGTAGTCATAAACTGCCGCTCATCTCTTAACGAGAGATACGAGCAGCTTAAAATTCGCCTGTGCCGGAAACCAGGCCATAGAAGCATCGTGGGAAACTGCCAAGCTGATAAACTTGCTAAAATCGTCACAAAACTGCCATTCAATGTAATCTTTTCTAACATAGGGGGAACATACATATATCAAAAGTGAGTGCTGTGTAGCATAAACGGTGCGTTTTTTGAAAAGAAGTTTTGGTCAAAATGAAGTACATCTGCCAGTGCTGTTCCTGAGACAAGTATACCAGTGGACAATACTCATGGGACGGTGCAACGGTGGGAATAACAAGGCCATGTCAAAAATGTTTGACTGCAATCGAAATCCAAATCCGTGGACGACGGATAACACGCCATGTCACAGTGCCCATGCCACACTCGAACATGTGCGCACCAAATTCCCAAATCGTTTTGTTTTTGACTCCTTTTTTTCTTTTTTGGTTTTATGAATACAACGCGAAACGATTAAAGCGCTTAAGGCCAATATCATCCAAGAAATCTTTGAGCTACAGCTCAAAACCATGGAAAAGGTCTTGGGAACTGTTGAGAGGCTAAATCGCATTAATTTATTTTAAGGGTCACTTAAAATGTTGTTGTGGTCAACATTGACATCAAGAAATATTTTAAAAGCACTGAATTATCAACTCATCAGTTCAGCTTTATAGACAGACTGAAGTCGAGTTTCACAGTGTCCGGTTTTTTTTCCCACACTAGCTGATTTGGGAAGCACCATTCTTAACCGAATGTCTACTAGCCCTGCTCAGCGTCTTCTGGAAAAAAGAGCTCAGAATTAGATCAAAGGCCAAAAAACCAATTTTCCGAATTGTCAAGACACTTCCTACAGCAAGCAATGGTATAAAGCGGTGCATTGAAAGTCAACTGTTGATTGAGCCCCTGACTTCTCCTTAAATTCAAGGCTTTCTATCATCTCCGAACGATTACCGATTTTGCGCGGCTATCGTCATATGACACCATACTTCGCAATATTATTCCTGTTGGCCTCAGACCACACTTAGGTCAGGTTAGGTTATTGGCTATCAGAACTGCCAACGCACTTAGACCATTGTTGGCCCTTTGGGATACAGAGTGCGAATGGTGGCTGGACCAGATTAGAAAACCAGATAAAAGCAACTAACATTTGGACTCGAACCTAGGATCCCTATAACCAATAACAGACGCTCAATCAACTGTGTGATTCAGCTGTTTAAATGGATGAGTTGATATACTGAGTTGCCAATAAATTCTTTTCCCTAGATTGTACGTAGGCATTCTACATGTGCGTCGTATTGGTATTTCTTGTCCTTCTTGTCTTGAATTATGACGCAGAGAGTGTCTTTCATGAGAACTAGGGAAAGATGTTCAACTACTAAATCTACCAGTGTTACAAGGAAAATCTATCTCCAAAATCGCGATTATGAGTTCAAGGAAGCAACAACCAACATGGCGTGTGACAGTGCAGAGTCCTAGAGTGGTGGTGGATAGTGGTAAGCTGGCGATTTTAATGCTGAGCTTGCTGACTTCTACTGTTCTGCAAGTTTTAACTTGCCACAACTTTCTCCACTTAAGTAGGATACACTGAAATGTATAGCTACCACATAAATTGTGACAATGACGCCACGTGTAGCAAAGCCTGGCATTTTGTAACACAGTTTTCTTTTTTGTATCTGAGTCGAGTCATATTTCTTAGTTGTCACATCGTTCACATTTTAAACTCACTGTCCCCGAATTGCTACCGAAAGGTGTCCCAACAAGGGAAAGAAAACTGGTCATGCAATTGGCGTGAGACGATGGAAAAAGTGACGCCAGAAGACGGAGCGCAAACTGCGAAGAGAAGGCCAGCAGGGTCCCCACAGACAAACTCTATCCCTGACCTTTTAAGGGTCGTGTGATTTCACGTCGATATTCGCTTTAATTGAATGCTGGTTTACATTATACGAACTTATTCGATTATTCTACGACACGATGCTCACAAAATACACAAGACTTGTTATTTGCCAGGCACACACGAAAACAACTTGAATATGTTTAACTAAAGGGTGACTAGGCGGAGTACGGACCAGAGTAGAAATTTCGCTGATACTCTGGTCAACTGCAATCCTCCATGTGGCCATATTAGAAGGCATACTCTCCATTTACATATTTCTGCCTAAGTCCCTCAAAAAATGTTACAAGACATCGTTCGTACTCAAATTCCCATTGCTGACTCGCTCCACTCTTGATTACGCCGACATCAGACCAACCAACAATCGCGTGTCACATCGTCACATCACAAATTGTCACATTGTCCCCTCCCCCGGCAGAAGGCGCATCACAGCTATCTGCGTTTTGTCAACCATCAGTCGTTGCGTCTCCCCACGTCACTCGGGGAACGCTTTCTCTCGCCGACAGACATCAATTAACCCGAAATATTCCGAAACACATCTATCCAACCGAAACTCACGTCCTAACCCCCCTCGGTTTTAGAGTTTACCTGCATGAGCGCATATGTCCGGGTAGCGCCCACTTCCTTTTGTCGCCGCGGTCACCGCAATAGTCGGCCGCGTTTTCCCGCGCCATCTTTTCTTTCACATTCGGGGGAGAAAATCTTGGAGTCGTCATCTTCCTCAGCCCGAAATTACCATCTGCGGGATCAATCAAACGAAAACATGGCGCAGGCTACCTAATTTCATTTAATTCGTATCCACTCGCCCGTCCCGCGATCCCCAAAAATTGACTTCACTTAATTTGCCGCTGTCACGACATCCATTGTGTGGATAATTGTTTTCTATTTTCTACTTGCCCATGATCATAGTTTTGGCTGTGGTCGATCAGATGCAAGGAGACGAGGAACGCACCACGGTCAGCACATGGAGGGGTTTGTTTTCGTCGCTCGACTCGAGGGCGAGTGACGCTGGTAATTGTTGTCACAAACGCGGTTACCGAAACATATTAAATGGAATGGGGTTCTCGTGTGTGCACCCTGTTCGAGGGCATAAAGGTGAACAATTAGCAGTTGCGGTTGAATTTGGGGATTTCTTTAATTTTTTTTGGTTGGTGGTAATGTTAGACATTGCCGGTGGATCGCGTGTTGCGTGCTTCGATTCATGCGCGGGTCGGATGAGTTGTCATGTATTGTATTTGGAGCATCTGCAAATGAGGAATGGGACTGGGGATGAGGATGACATATAGACATACTAACACATAGCATATTGATTAGTTATTTCTGTATGTCCAAAGGCAGCCTGAAATGTGTCTGTTCAAGAGAGGGGCTTTTGGTATATGGCGTCTTCTTCAACTGTTTCTATACTGATTTGTGCAAGGGATGGGCAATTGAAAGGGGTGGCCGCACAGCCGACATTAGGCGAGATGCCACATAGTCTTCGAAACGTGGATCTTCGAAATGGAACACTGCCAGCGAAGGCGAATGATGTGTCATTCCACAAATAACGCCTGAATCATTTTCATATCTCAAGCCGAGGCGCTTCGCACAATAGGAAATGTCCTATTGTTCTTATCTGTGTGTGTATGTTTGAAAGCGTTTGTTCTGCATTATAACGCGTTCGCAGGTCTAACATTGTCGGTTCTGCTGACAATACCCAATTCGAAGCTGTCGTGATTAGGCGATGCAACACTTCCTAGAAAAGCTGTAAACTTTCCCGACTGCCTGGTTGGCGCAGGTGGTGCCAGTATTATTTATTTGTCACGCCGGCGGACCATGACGGGTCAGAGCTTCAGCAATGCCTTCTTCTGTGACGGTCCTGGGCACAGTGCTTTTAGTCTTCAAGGCTAAGCCGTCTTAATTCTGCGATCTTGGCCTCTATACCGGAGGTTCGGTCTTCCTCTCCTTCTCGAACCAGGAGGGTCGGATTTGAAAACCCTTTTAGCTGGAGCCAGGTCGAGCCAGTGTAGTCGACGGATCTTCGCCTTCCGGACTACATCCACATCCTTGCACTGCTCGTAGAGTTCGCGGCTGTGTCTTCTTTTCACCTTCATTCACCTTCCTTGCAGACTGGACCAAATATCCGACGTGGAATTTTTCTTTCGAAAACACCAAGTATCAGCTCAACAGTTTTGGTTAGAGCCCAGCTTTTGGTTCCATAAATGCAAGATTAGCGTTTTGTAGAGCATGGATTTAGTCCTACGAGTCAGGAGTTTCGATCCCAGTTGCTTTTACAAACGGAAGTAGAATCGGTTGCCAAAGGCGATTCTACGTCGGATCCCCACTAACATGTCATTCGTGGTGTCTACGTTTATCCTGAGGTAGACAAACTCCATTTCTACCTCGAAATTGTAGTTGTCGATTGTTATGTTTTGGCCCTGATAGTGTGCAGCGGAAAATTTCTGGCCTGACAGCATATATCTTGCCCTATCCAACTGACCATAAGACCAACTCGCTTCTCCTGTTCCTCAATTACCGTGAAAGCTTTCACAATGTCATCTGCGTGTTATTGACTTGTAGAAAATAGTGCCTGCCATATTCACAGAAGCCCGCCGCACTATCTTATCCAACAATCTGAAAAAGTTATACTAAGGCACATCTTCTTGTCGAAATCCGTTGCAGGTTTCAAATAACTCAGAGGTCGTTGAGACGAACTGCACAATGCATCGCGACACAACCGGATCTATTTACCCGGGATACCGAATTCGGCCATCGCTTCGAATAGCCCCTTGCGATGAATGCTGCAAACTGCAATTAAAGAAACTAATTTTGTGGCGACCCTTGGCGTTTGAAATGACAGAAATAAGGGATGGTTAAATTTGCCGATGTTGAATGTGAACCACGCCTTAACGTCAATGTCGCAAGCAATGGAGTTATTCTTGATGGAAGCTCAAATCTACTTACGTGCGCGATTCGTGCATCACGCATGGATTGAAATATTGAAATAAAATACAGGGATGTCATAAGTAAGATGTCACAATGCCGGCATTATTTGCAGTTATATTGACCAGTGTATGTTCAAAGTTTCCGATAGTCACATTTACGCATAAACTGAACAAGATCTTTGTAAGATGTCGACGAATTGTTCTATTTTATTTGAAACGATTATCTGTGAGAATATATTGTAAACATTTGTTGACATATTGCTGCGACTGTGGTCCTATGTAGTGATGGAACTATCGAATGAATTGCACTATCGATACTTAGTAACAGAATGATTTCAACTATCGAATAGTTTTACTCATTCATTCATTCATTCACATACTGGGTCGTTAAAAACCTATGACCAGGATTTGGAGTGGTGGATAAGTGTGTGGGGGGTGGGGTATCCGTTTCCACATTACCAATTTTTGTGTTTTTAATTAGGATGTACAGAGCGCTTTGTTTCCAAAGAATTCTTGTCCTCGCTGTATAAATATCGCAAAAAAAAAATCACAAAAACCTTTTTCCATCATCCAAGGGGACGAATCGTTCACTAGACTCATCCAAATGAATGAAAAAAAACATTCATTCATCTAAAACCATTCGAACATATTTCCGTCATACAAATGGATGAATTCTGTGGAAAAAAACATTCGAACTCATTTTCCAACTGAGTCGAACTATCGACTCGAACTAAACCATATACGTGAGCAATCTGTCATGCAAATATTTAGGTAAAGTGTGTATGCATACAAAAAAATCTCTCTCAGAGCTTAATGCAAACAAATTCTCGCTCAGAGAAGCTGCCATGTCAACCATTTGACTCAGTGCAACCAGCTATACAAGGCCCCTTTTCAACGTGCTAAATCTGACAGCAAGCTTTTCGATCTTTTAGGCAAGGGAGGTGAAACTAGTTGTCCCTTGCCCAGGTAAAAACAATTGAATATTTTTTCATTGAATTGGATGAATGAATGATTTTCGACTGTCGAATAAATGAATAGTGTTAAACTATCGAATAACTAGATAGTTTTTATCCGATATTTCCCATCACTAGTCATATGTCCAATAATTCATATCGCATTCACGTGACAATTGCCTCATATTACTCGTACAGAAAAAAAAGTGGGGCACCAACTGTAGATAATTTCATATCTCAACGTAAGAGTCGACAAGTTGGTGTCTGCCAAAAAGCCAAGATCTTAACAGCACGGTTTGCGACGATATATTCGTCAGAGCTTGCGTTTCGTGACAGATATTCTCGGTTTTTTTTAAGGTGGCCCGTGGCGCTATGGTTGTGTGCGTCGAGAGCAATTTCGACAACGTAGGTACGATCACTGGTGTCTGTGCTGCTCCATAATTTTCACGGCTCCACCCCTTTCGAGTCACTGACAATGCTCAAAGAGTGTTTCCCGTCTGGAGAAAGATTCTCAAACTTAGCCGTTCGGAGTCGGAATAAAACTGTATGCCCCTTCCACTCGTGAGAGAACAATAGTACCCACAACACGAATGGTTGCTGATAATCTAGACCCTGTAGCTTAGTTCAAGGGCCAAGTCAAACTATAGGTCTGTGTTCAACCAAGAATCAGTTGACTTTTTGAAGATGACCATAATGAAAGTCTGTGAAATGCTAACAGGTTCCAAGTTGGAGTTCCAAAGTATAGACCTAGTAGAAAAATATCATAAACCGAAGCCTCGACGAGCCGATGTCAATAATGGATTTGATCAGACGATGAAGAAGCTCTTGGTTGTTTTAAGAGAAAAGTTCCGCGTACGATCTTTGGTCCTGTTTGCGTTGATGGCGTTTGGAGGAGAAGGTTCAACCACGAACTATACGGGCTGTACAGCGGGATGCACCTATTTAAGCGTCTTCGGATCCAACGCTTAAGATGGCTAGGTCATGTAGAGCGTATGGACACCACAGCTCCGACCCAAAGAGTCTTCGATACGAAGCCATTGGGACAGCACAACAGAGGACGTTCTCGCACGAGATGGCGCACACAAGTGGAAAGGGACCTCAACCAACTTGGTGTGCGTAACTGAAGGCAGCTGCCGAAATATCGTGCTGGCTGGAGAGGCATGTTGGTTGAGGCCCAGGTCCACCCCGAACTGTAGCGCCAATCAAAGAATAAGAAGTCCTCTCATCTGATGTGAGACTTCAAGATCTAGTAAGACTTCAACCTTCTGACACGGTTAAGATTAAGGCTCTCCTGACAAGAAGACAGTGGACACCAAAACGTCCTCTAACTTGGTGTGGGTTACTCGGTCAAGGAAACCAACCGTTTCCGAAATACAAGAGACAAGAATCAGACACCCGGTCGATATCGTTTAACCATTGGGACATCGACTATTCGGACTCCAAGATTGGCAACTGTAGTAATGCAAAAAGTCTCTAACAACTTGCATTATAATTAAGACGTACAAAATGACCAACATTTGCAACTTCCAAGCTTGAAAATAAATCCAGCAACAACGTGTCACATACCACTTATCAACTAAGCCAACCGTTTAGGGTTAATCAAATTCAGTTCAGCAAAGCATGGCAATCATAGAGCCACCGCTTCTGGATCGCCTCCTCCCATGTCGTCGTCGTCTTCAATTCCTACCATACCCCAGACACGCTGGGTGCAGGAAGATGCGATCGCTTTGCGCACCGTTATATCTCAAGTCACCCGAATCTAAGGCAAATCGCGTCGAGGCATGAGGCATTTAATTGCGCGAGAGAGGTCACCTTCAAATAAACGTACCGTTGTCGCCGGCAACTCTTCGCTGTATAATGAGCACCGTTTTCTATTTCAGATATCCTCATAAATATAAATGGCCGCAGAGACCCGTTATAATTGCCCAGTGCCGCCACCGCATGGCCTGCATGCAAATGTGCACATGCAAGTCGCACTGCATTGGCTGCAACAAGCAACCCCACTCGCTGGAACAATGAGAGCGAGATCCTTATCGTCGCGGGTTATTCTGTTCGGGCCATGTTTTTTTGCAATTTTTTTTTTTTGTTCGTTTTGTTCGCTCGCTTCTGAGTTTTGCATGCCTACAGCGATGGATGGCTAGATACAGGGTGACTGGATGGATGGGAATGGGTTTCTTATTGTTGCTGTGCCTCGTAGCTCGTAGCTGGTGGCTGTTGGCCGGGCTGGTGGTGTTGCCGGAGGATGGTGATGGTAGGTAACCAGAGCGCGAACGTAATTAACGTTTAGAAATGCATTTTGATGAGGAACAGGTACTCGTCGTACCTATACAAAGCACTTCTTTGTGCTGTGATTACGTTGCTCGACGGTCTACCAATCGCGGGGTGTGGGTGGCACCTATCGCTTTAAAACAGAACGCTGAGTATGGGCCTTGGGAATTTTAAGCAGTGACACCTTATTTAATTAAAGCAAGTTGTCGAGCCTTTGAGCGACCGATTGTGTGACGAAAGGTCTCTTCATGCAGAGTTGGCTTGTTGAAATAGTGGTTGCTGGTGGAAAGTGCATTGCATGATCTGAAGAAAGCTGGGGGAAAACAATTGTTTTAACGGTAACGTCAAAGCCCAATGTTCACGGTGACAGGGTATTTGGCGGGTGCAATTCGGCATGGTGAACTAAGAGCTCGTCGGAAAAAACAGCCTACACGACAACACGTCCGACAATGGACTGTACAACGTTGGAAAGCTACAATCGCAATCGACCGCTGGGAACTTCTCCAATCGAGTCTCCCTGAAGCTCTCAGAGAGTCCAACCCTGCCAGGCGAAACAATCAACGAACAGTGGAACCGTTGTTAAAACGCCGTTAGAGAAGCTGCCTCTGATGTGTTGGGTTTTAAAATGCCACCTAGAAAAAACTTATGGTTTGACAACGAGTGTCGGCAGGCGCATTCAGCAAAGCTAGCAGTCTATAAGGCTAAGCTGGTTCGTGAGCTTTACGAACTTAAAAGAAGGGAAGAGCACCGACTTCTTAAAGAAAAAAAAGAAGGAGCATGCGAAACGCGCGATCGAGGAAATGGAGAGGTGGTACGGCAGAAATAATGTCCGAAAGTTTTACCAGCGGATGAATCAACTATCCAAAGGGTACAAACATCGGACAAAAGCCTGTCGGAACGAAGAGAGACAACTCGTAGTAGAGTCGCAGTCGATACTGAGAATCTGGAAGGATCCATTCTGCAGACTGTTTAACGGCGAAGAAGACGCCAATACCGCTGTCAGGCTGTCAGATCTAGACGATGTCAAGATAGCGATATCGAGACTTAACTCGAACAAGGCTGCTGGAGTGGACGAACTATCCTCGGAACGGTTTAAAGTAGGTGGAGATGAGCTGGTAGGGTGCATGCACCAACTCAACTGTAAGCTATGTTCGGAGGAAAGCGTGCTCGACCAGTGAAATCTAGGCATCTAACATTGCCTACAAGATTTTCTCTGCCGTTCTGTGTGAGCGCATAAAACCATTCGTCAACAAGAGGATAGGTCCCTATCAGTGCGGTTTCAGGCCTGGGAAGCCCACTATCGATTAAATCTTCACATTACGGCAGATCGTCGAAAAAAACCAAAAGATGCAGATCAACACCCACCACCTATTTGTCGATTTCGAGGCCGCATATTACAGCGTGCATAGATGTGCCATGTCTAGTCTTGACATTCCTGCCAAGCTCGTCAGGTTGTGCAGGATGATGATGGAGAACTCTCGCTGCTCCATCAAGGTTGGTAACGAACTCACCGAGACCAATGTCAAAAAAGGTCAATTCATTCCACATCGTCCTGGAGAAGGTCGTGTCAAACTCACACGTCAACACTAGAAGCACGATTTTCCAAAAATTAGTGCAATTGCTAGCACACGCAGACATTGACGTGATTGGTCGAATTCAGTTAATTCATTTTAATGAGGGTAAAATGAAGTATATGCTGTCATCACGCAACCACGCCCGGTACAGCTACAAGTTCGAGGTAGTAAAGGACTTCATTTACCTTGGCTCCCAAGTTAATAGTACGAACAACGTCAGTACCGAGATTAAACGCAGAATAACTCTTGCCAACCGCTGTTTCTTTGGGCTCAAGAGGCAATTGAGTAGTAGAGCCCTCTCTCGAAAGACCAAGCTCACGTTATATAAGACCTTGATCATCCCTGTCCTGCTGTATGGCGCGGAAGCTTGGACTATCTCAAGAGAGGATGAAGACGCACTTGGTCTCTTCGAGAGAAAAGTTCTGCGTTCAATCTTTGGTCCTGTTTGCGTTGAAGGTTGTTGGAGAAGGAGATTCAACCACGAACTGTACGGGCTGTACAGCGTCATGAGTCTAGTCAGGCGTCTACGGATTCAACGCCTAAGATGGCTAGGCCATGTAGAGCGCATGGACAACACTGCTCCAGCCCGAAGAGTCTACGACTCCGAACCAGTGGGACAACGCAATAAAGGACGACCACGAAGCCGATGGCGCACTCAAGTGGAGAAGGACCTCAACCAACTTGGAGTGCGAAATTGGAGGCAGCTGGCTAAAGAACGTGCCAGCTGGAGAGGATTGTTGACCGAGGCCCAGGTTCACCCCGGACTGTAGCGGCACAAGAAGAAGAAGAAGAACTAATAGCTGCTAAAACACGATGAAAACAGCGTTCTTAAGCCGACAACTAGGGCACAAAAAGAGCTAGAACCATGCGCGTTATGTTGCAGACATCGCATCATTCGACTATCATTTGTTTCCACCGCATGCCAAAGGTTGTACAAACCATGCAAAGGAAGCTGTGACACTGTGACCTGATGAGACATTTTATATCGAAAGGTTGATTTAGTCTAAGAGACCAACTACTTCCCTTGTGAAAAATAGTATGTTCTTTGTAGTGCAACACCACTGAAGTGATTATTTCCCTATCAATTATGCGTGAACATAACATTTGACAGCTAAAATTTCGAGATAGTAAAGTGAAGTGTCCACGAATGACATCTTAGAGGAGATCCAACGTAGAATCATAAGAAGCTACTTCGGTTTGTCAAAGCAATTGGGCTCATAACTCGAAGGGCCAAAATCATTTTAATAAACGCTAAGCAAAACTGAAAAGCAGATTCTTGGTGCCTTCGAAAGAAAAATTCTGCGTCGGATATATGGTCTCGTCTGCAGGGATGGCGAATGGAGGAGAAGACACAACCGCGAACTCTAGCAGCTGTACCAGGATGTGGATTACATCCAAGAGGCAAAAGTCCGTTGACAACACTGGCTCGGTCATATCGAGCGCATGCTCCAGCAAGACTGTCTTCGAATCCGAGCCTCCTGGTTCGAAAAGAAGAGGACGACCGAACTTCTGGTTGACCTCTTCTGAGTTCAAATTTAGGAAGCCGCTTAGAACAAGTCCTATATGGAAGTTCACTCAGATTTATTTGTGACTACGCTGTACGAGTTCATCAGACTGGATGTCGAAATTCCAGATTAAGTCTTGGGGAAGAAACCCCCTTCGAATTTTTGGTGGACGAGCGTGCCCACTTGGTATCGTCTCCCTGACTGACTGTATGACACTTGGACTAGCGGAAATGCTGGCAGAAGATGTCGTGGCTGTCGGACGTTTTCTTTAAATCGGCAACGGACGTTGGCGTGCTGCGAGATTCAGCAATCTCTTAAATTTTGTTGTACTCATATTTGGATTCCTACGAGTAGTCGCTGAGATACCTTTGTCAGCTTGGGCAGAGCCCGATATACCTACGGAGGGAGGTGATCTTATAATAAAGACTAAGCACTCTCTTAGCAATGCACCCCTCGGCGTACGGATTATAGATTACTTTACAGTCGCTTATTTTGACCGAAAGATACTAAAGAAAGGAGATTCTCCAAACTGTGTCAATAATAAGGCGATTCGTCTCACAAAATTTATCGTATAAGTTATTTTTTGCCGTGCTGTGTAAATGCCTATAAACCCTACGTTAACAGCCTGATTGGTCAATATCAGTGTTGGTTCAGGCCAGCGGAATCAACTATTGACCAAATATTCATATTACATACTTCAGAAATTGGGAAACACCCAGGAGTTTCAAGTCGATAACCATCACCTATTCATCAACTTTAAGGCAGCGTATGGCAGTATTTATAGAGACGAGTTATGCAGAACCTTATCTGGGTTTGGCATCCCTGCAAAACTCGTCCGTCTTTGCAGAATGACGATGGAAAACGCCCGATCAAGGTCGGTAAAGATTATACCGCGACCATTGATGTCCGAAAAGGATCTAAACAAGGGGACGCACTGTCATGCGACTTTTTTAACATCATTCTCGAGAAGATCACGCAGAACTCAGACGTCAACACCAGAGATACGATCTTCCACAAGTCTGTTCAACTGCTCGCACATGCCGATGACATTGTCATCATCGGAAGAACTCAACGGGCTGTGAGTGGGGCATTTGAGATCATAAAGCGGCTAAGTTGGATCTTGCGTTGAATGAAGTAAGACAAGGTACATGCTGTCTACCTAGTCCCCGAAGTTAACACAAGCAAAGACACCACAGCGGAGTTAAAACGGAGGATCACGCTGGCCAATCGCCACTAAGGAATAGAGCCCTCTCTCGAAGAATCAAGATATCCTTCCAGTCCTCTTGTATGGTGCAGAAGCATGGACACTAACGAAAGCGGATGAGGATATTCTTGATCGCTTCGAGTAAAAGAAGAATCACGCCTCCGGTGGCACACGCAGCTTGAAGGGGGCCTGAATAAGTTGAACGTGCGTGGTTGGAAGCAACTAGCACAAGAACGTGCTGAGGCCCAGGTCCACCCCCAACTATAGCGCCACGCAAAGACGAAGGGGCGATTTTGACCGAAAGCTTACAGACTTAATAGCCAAGCATGCACACAAAAGTTGAGCATGGCTTGAGACGTTGGACCTATTATCTCGCTGTAGAGCTTGTTGTCCGGAGAGGCACCACGTCTTCTTGTACTCTACACTACGACTCCAGCCATGAACACCTGCCAAAGGTTAACAAGTCGTGGGTACAACTCACCTAATGCTAAAGTGTCTTCAACTTCGAGGCAAGGAATCGGTGCTCCACAGCACACACTTCAATGACTAACGTACATAGTTATGTCCTTGGCCACCTGGTACTTAATTCATTCAAGATAGAGCTTGTTTAATTTTCCTTGAACACAATAGTCCATGATAGTCGTGAAATAGAGTCCAACACAATCGAGAGTCTACTGAAAAATTACCCAAAACAAGCTGTTGTTATTCTCAGTAAGTCATCCCCGACCACAGTTCACCGAACAAACATGCACCTGTAACCATTCCCAACCTGCCATCCGCATCAGACGTGCATGTGTCACAAATCCGAGCGGACGACGGACGAACATGATTAATTGAGAGCTATCTCCCAGCATCGGCCGAGAAAACTGTCTCAGAGCAATCTAAGCGCGTAAATAACACACAACATGACGAGCACAGGGCTGACTAGTTTCGTATTTCTTTGATTCACGAAACCTGTCAAGGACATTATGTCATTATGTCATCAGATTTCCTCCGCCGTCGACTCGTTATCCTTCGCATCGTTGGCCGTGTTTCTTCTCTTAAAACATATTAATAGCCCACAATTAGTCACAATCAATTCGTGTAATCTCGGCGATACACATCGTCCTTATCGATGGGAAAGATGACGACAAGGCTGACATCCTTATTATGCGAGTGTGTATGGCAAACAACCGGGGAAAAAATATTAACTCTCCGTGCACGTCCTTACCACACATCGTCGCCGTGATGAGGACACACACATGAATGGGGTTGATGCACCTGAGGTGACGGCGGCTCGCAGCATCACTCAGTCATGTTTGTCATCCCACCGAAGGAGGAGGAGGAGGAGAGAAAAATTATCGAATCGATTTTGAAGAACATGTCATCCCGCGGCCTGATGAGTCCTAAATTAATGTCAACCACTCTGTCATCGGATGCAGGCGGTCGTGGGTGTGTGCGTGTGTGTGTTGAACGTGTACACATGCATGTCCTCTCGTAAGCCATGCCTAGGGCGGTCTATTGATCGCTTCTGTGGTTTTGATTAAGTGTCGGCGATTTGTCAAAATATCTATCGTTTGACATTTCATCTATGCTCTGCTGCGCTGAGGCACCGCCACCGCCGGCTGGGTATGTGCTGTGCGGGTGGAGATTTATGGAGTTTTGATGATGGTAATGATGATGCAATCCGGCTACTACCTGGTAGCCGTTCGCATGAAGAGGTACGGACCGTGGAGAATCGATGATTGGGAGGCAGCCCAAGGAGGTTTCTTGATGAAATTAATTGGCCTGATGCATGAGGATTTGGATATTTGTTTGGCTTTGGAATTTCATTCAGATTTCTGTGTGCCGGGGGGAGGAGGGGGAACGGCGGAAGTCTTTGACAGAGTTTGGGTAGACGTTGACGAATCGAAAAACGATGTGACACACTTTAGGCGAGCGATTTGGAATGAGTGAGATATCAATTTTAAATTGCCGTGCCACGGTGAAACGTTTTCTCAAAGATGTGATATGAGATTTATTCATTCGCCGCGTGCGTCGGTGATGGATAAATACGAAGAAGCTCTGAGTTATGGTCTCCCAATCAAAGTGGTTCGGCACTTTTTGAATATTTATTATTTAAGATACGCAAACTTGTATTTTGATTGTTTGTTCTTGTTGCATCAGCGTTCGGAAAATATATCGACTTTGATCACGCTTTTGACACTTCTTTGTTTTTTTGACAGTCTTCAAGCACTCAAGTAGGGTTACTACTACTGTCACGGTAACACTGCCAATAGATGACGCGTTCATTTAAACAATTCTCCAACATTCATTGTTAGGTGAGTTTTTTTTTTTGACTAATCAGTGCTCAGCTCAGTAATGATTCTCAATAAAACGTTTTTTTGCTGAGTTAAATTTTTCTTCCGAAAGTTGGTACGTGTGTTTACGTCAAGCAACCCCACTCGCTGGAACAATGAGAGCGAGATCCTTATTTTTTTTTGTTCGTTTTGTTCGTTCGCTTCTGGGTTTTGCATGCCTACAGCGTTTGATGGCTAGATACAGGGTGACTGGATGGTTGGGAATGGGTTTCTTATTGTTGCTGTGCCTCGTAGCTCGTAGCTGGTGGCTGTTGGCCGGGCTGATGGTGTTGCCGGAGGATGGCGATGGTAGGTAACCAGAGCGCGAACGTAATTAACGTTTAGAAATGCATTTTGATGAGGAACAGGTACTCGTCGTACCTATACAAAGCACTTCTCTGTGCTTTGATTACGTTGCTCGACGGTATACCAATCGCGGGGTTTGGGTGGCAACCATCGCTTTCAAACTGAACGCTGAGGTATGGACCTTGGGAATTTTAACCAATGACACCTTATTTAATTAAAGCAAGTTGTCGAGCCTTTGGGCGACCGATGCTGTGACGAAAGGTCTCTTCATGTTGAGTTGGTTTGTTGAAATAATAGTTACTGGTGGAAAGTACATTGCATGATATGAAGAAAGCTGGGGAAAAACAATCGTCTTAGCGGTAACGTCAAAGCCCAATGTTCACGGTGACAGGGTATTTGGTGGGAGCAATACGGCGTGGTGAACTAAGAGCTGCTAAAACACGATGAAAACAATGTTCTTAAGCCGACAACTAGGCCACAAAAAAGAGCTAGAACCATGCGCGTTATGTTGCAGATGTCGCATCTTCCGACTATCATTTGTTTCCACCGCATGCCAAAAGTTGTACAAACTATGCAATGGAAGCAGTGGCACTGTGACCTGATGAGATATTTTATATCGAAAGGTTGATTTAGCCTAAGAGATCAACTACATCCCTTGTGAAAGATAGCTTGTGCTCCTGTTTGCGGAGAAGGTGAATGGAGGACAAGAACCGTGAGCTCTACGAGCTGTGCAAGGATGTGAATGTAGTACAGAAAGCAAAAATCCGTTGACTACACCAGCTCGGCCACATCGGGCTCATGGACAACAGCGCTCCAACAAAGAGGGTCTTCGAATCCGAGCCTTCTGGTTGGAGAGGTCGAGGATGACCGATGCAATGATCGCGGATGTGTCCTTCATCCGCCTTGATGACTGGAAGCAGCGTGCCCAGGACAATCACCGATGGAAGACAGAAATTGCATTAGATGTTATGTCAAATGTTAACAAGTGTCAAATAATCGAGTGATACCATCCTTTAGCAAACAAACAGTTTCCTCTGGCGTGATATATGATTTCGATTTTTCAACGCGTCCTAGTCAGTGATTACAATTATATTTTACTAAGGAGTTTCAACTCAGTGAGTGGTTTTGTTGTTGCTTCCGGTGTGAAATCTGTCTAAGCTGAGTACTGACAAGTCAAAAAAACACGTCTATTGTCACTTATTTTATTTTTGAAGAAAAAGTAGCATGGCCTGAATGTCACAAAGTGCATGAAATAAAATACTAAATTTTCATTTTCTGGAACTTACATTTTATAATCTGTTAGTTAATAATAACTTTAAAAATTTTTGTAAGCTAGGTAACTGATTATATTATATTTACTAAGCCAAGAGTTATGGCAAACAGATAACTAGAAAATTCACTAATGCCCGCAGGCCTATCACTGACAATGCTGTGCTCAGGGAGTATTTCATATTTAGAAAAAAGCTTCTCAAACTTTGCCGTTCGGAGTCGGTGTAAAACTGTAGGTCTCTTCCACTCGTGAGAGAACAATAGCACGCACTACATGAGTGGTTGTTGGGAAGCTAGGCCTTGGCCCTCTACAGGCTGTAGCTTCACCCATATTATTATTATTATTAAAGAAAATCTGCGGCCGAGGTTATTAAAATTATAAATATCAACTGCACAAAATTATGAACAGATCCAAACCATTTTTCGTGCCGAGTCTTTGTAAACATTTTAGAAATAGCCTCCTTATAACCTTCTTTTTGTGCCTTCTTTTAATGGAACAATTGCTTAGTTTGTTTACTAAATGATGTATAGAGGTCTGAAAAGACTGTAAGCCAGTTTAAACAAAACTCAGAGATCAGGCAACAATTCGTGACCCGAATAGAGACCACTTAAGTCAAGCTCATAGGTTAAGGAATGTTGGGCAGTTCTTTTGAGGGGTCATCGCGAGAATTTCCTTGTCAACAGGCATCTAAAGGCGGAAAGAAGTTAATGTCTTTAACTGAGGTCAGGTTAGCGAGAGCCTTAGTTCGAAATTAGTGACTTAGTTCCAAATGAACACTGACCATAGAGGGAACATTTTATAACACCTTCCTCGTACCCACTATGTGACTGTCCTGAAATCAATGTTGGGACTATACGACAATTGTGGTAAATGTACTTCTTTTTGACGAAATTTTCAAATGTACTACATCTACTAACCAAATTACAAAATCTAAATTAATTTTCCTCCTTGTCCCATTTGTTCTTGTTTTTTGTTAGGCAGCCCCCCTTCAGAACCCAACCCAAATTTCAAGGAAATTGTGAACACAAAATTTCAAAGACGTGCTATAACTGACGACTGTGCTACAGAAATTGTGAATACAGTGGAGAGAGAGAGGAGCTCTTCATTTTGTTTATGAGAGCAGCGTTAACGTGTATCCGAAATTTCTTAAAAATTGAAAAGATCCTTTCTTAAATCTACCACACATTATCTTCGAGATCTATCACGCTTCAAAATTTACAAGTCCCAACACTGCTGACATCCTGACCTTCACTTAGATGACAGTCAGTAGCAGAGGAAGAAAGGACAGCTGCTGTGAAGTCTTGGCTAGAGTAAGTATTTTTTAGTAAGGATTCAGTTTGTGTAGGTGCTTTTGTGTCAAAAAATGAGAGGTAATTTTTACTTGGGTGTGTAGTTTAATATGGATTTAATACATATTGTGAGTCTAAATCGACCTAGTCTCCCTTAAACTATCTGAAAGTTCGACGACAATAGGAGAAGAATGGAAACGTTACCAACTAGGCTACAAGGAGCTGCCACTGATGTAAAAACCCATGGTTCAACGACGAGTGCGGGCAGGCTCATGCAGCCAAACAACGCTGCATCGAAAAACGTGAGCTCTACGAACAGAAGAGAAGGAAATAGAACTGGCTTCTTAGAAGGGAAATAAATGAGCACGAGAAGCGCCCGATCGAGGAGATGGAGAGGAAGTTCAAAAGTTTTGTTTTTTTGTAAGTAAGTAAACGGACCGAAGCTTGAAAGAACGAAAATGGACAACTGGGTGTAGAATCCAAAGTGTGGGTCTGCTCGATAAACAATTAACTTTTAAATGAATAATTTGTTTCTTATAATAATAATAATAATAATATGGGTGGCGCTGCAGTCAGTAGAGGGCTAAGCCCTAGCTTCTCAGAACCACTCGTGTTGTGTGCAGTGATCCCAAATAACTCTCAACCTTTTAAGAGGCTCTTGTTGAGGCTTTGTAAAAGAGTCATTTAATAACCGATTTGCATTTTCATAATTTTTTCGCTTTTCGGTCGGAGCGAAACCTTTTTTTATATATTTTTAGGTTCTGGTCGATTTGAGATAAAGTTCAATCAATGACAGATATCACTGAGGAAAAAAAATTTCATTCAGCCGATTAGTGATGCGATTACTCATTTCAATGGTAACACGCATCGGATAAGGTTCAGGGAAGTAAGTGCAAGCTCATATCTCAGGCGAAAGATCGAATAGTATTCTTACAAGAGAGAGATCAGAATCAGACCACAGTAAAATCGAAGTGCTGTGTTTGTTATTTGGAGTTAAGTGGGCATAATTTAAACGCAGCGCATCAAGCTGCCATCGTTTCTTCTTAAATTAGTCAAGTTAAAATCGACAGATGGAGATGACGCACTCCTTAGCGTGTAATTTAACGAGAAGTAAATCGAAGCAGATGGAGAAGTTTAACTAACTCGGCGGCTTTTTCACGAGTGAGTAAGTAAGTGCAGTAATGCTGAGCTTTCCTGTAGGATTGGCCAAGCTGAATCAATATTGAAGCAGCTTGGAAGATCTGTAGTCAGAAAGAGCGAGCTTGTTAACACCAAGGGGCTAACAATGGGTAATGACTGACAGAATAAGATCGCGGATACAAGCGGCGGAGATAAGATTTCTTCCTGCTGTTGTGGGAGTTACACGCTAATCATCACGTCTTACGAAGCGTGCCTTAAGTGCGACTCCATCAGGAAATCGACGCCTTGGCAGGTTCAGCTTGAAGTGGATGAACCAGGTCCAAAAACCAAGTCCTTGTTTGCGACTAGATTATAAAACCTCTGGAGTTAGAATCGATGGCCGAGGATCGAGTGGCCTGGAGATACCTAGTAACTCCGAAGTAGTGACATGAATCTAATCAGCAAGATGTTATAAAATACGTGCGCCGAACTTTTACCAATAGCCAACATGATTCCCTAATTTTATCTTAATAGAAGGTGAAATTTGTTTATAGTTTTTAATTCGCATTGGTCGTACTTTCCATACCGTCAACCTAAGTAACTGTTGAAAGAGCCTTTACTTATTTGCGAGAAGGGTATAGTTAAAGTTCTAAACCCCATGAGAGTTAACTCCTAGTTAATCTAAATTCTAAAAATATTCCCCATCCACGCATAAGTCATTTTTGTTCTTCTATTTATGATGTATTGAAGACATTTGATTTATTCTGCACGAAAGAATGTCAACAGATGTAATATATTTGAAATTGAAAAAAGCTCGCACGTGAAGAGCGAAGAATTGAGTGTACTTAAATATATCTCAGAGCAAGATCTAAATTTCGATGACCATCTGTCAGTGAGAAACCAAACGAGAAGAACGGTCAACAGTTATTTTCGAGGTCTAGTTGTGTGTGCTATTGTTCACTCACTAGTGGAAGGAACCTACAGTTCTATGCCGACTCCGAACGGCCAAGTTTGAGAAGATTTTTCTAGACAGGCAAAACGCTTTGAGCATTGTCAGTGACTTGAAAGTGGTTGGGACGTGAAAATTATTTTTGCCAATCAGACTAGGGATTGAACCTACGACGTCGAGATTGGGGTCTGGCAACGCTGCCACTGGCAGCACGTAGCACCACTGGCCAGCACGCCACTGACAGCACCCAGCCACACTGCAAGTGGTTAACTTTTTTTGTGATTTTGTGAGATGCGGCAGAACTTGCTTAATATTACAGCCTATTTGACAGTTCTCTGTTGTTTTGAGGCTGGTCGGTTAACAGAGATCTTCGTTAAAGCCAGTCGGGACACCATAACACTAAGAAAATGTCAGCGTTGAGTGTGCTTTAAGGGCCCGAGGAATCTGGAAATTGATCGATATGTCTTCAAAAAGGTTGATGGTAAGAACGATGGTCAGCACTTGGACGTGCTTGGACCTCCTACTTTAATTGGACGCCATGCCCGATATCCAGAGGTATGGAGCTTTTCACTCATCGACTAGACAATTTGGTTCCAGCAGACTGACATTACCTGCTATTCCCCAAACGAAGCAAGAAACTCACGGTGGAAATAATTCTTCTCTCCAAATGGGTATTCAAGATCTTCTGGTTTGCCACTTTACGATTAGATTAATATTTGATGCTCAAAGTTGTTGGTCGCGAGGACGACATTCTCAGCTGTGGTGCACACGTGCTCGAAATCGACTCCAAAATGTAGCACAAGAGAAACAATGTCAAGTATATTGTATTGCCTGGTTCTAAGAACAATTCTTGAAATTCAGAATTTCGTACAGACACCACACGAGCCCTTGATCTATGTACGAAGGCTCTATAAATTACAGCGCTTTTGTTCTCTTCCACACATAGGCACTAACATGCCCTTGACTAGATAAATTAGCAAGCGGCAATCCACAATAAAGCCCTTAGAATACCGTTCCGCCTTAGCAGACAGCACCCAGGCACACCCCCCATCACTGTCCCGGCTACTGAAACGGTTCCTCGTTACTCGTTACGTGACTAGTTATCACCACTCTCCGATCGGAATCGGAATTGAATTAATTTGTCATGTCAGCACTTCCACCGAAAATGTGTGCCCCGAAACTGCAGCACTCCATTCTGTCCACACCACCAGACTACACTCAACACGGAGCCAATCGGCGGCACATCCACTTTGGAAGCAATTCATTCCCATTGCCGGTCTTCTTCATGCTGGCGAGCAAAACGAAATGCACGAATAGATAGAAACTAAGTGCAAGTGGCGGTCGCGAACACTGTCGCCTCGCCTTTCGCTAGTTGTCAACAACGAATGCCTACTTAAGGTGACTTAACCTATCTGCAGATTACCCCAAAACCAAGCCAAACCAGCGAGCAGCCAACCACCAGGCAACACCAACCGCCGTTGCCGCCACCGCCACCGCCGACTCCGACACGATTCCCCGAGAAAAGGAACAAAATGCTCGGCACTGTTTTATGTGGTTTTCGTGATACCAAACTGACAGGGGCTGGAGTAGCAGTGGCAACAAAAAAGAGCGAAAACACCTCTCGGAACGGTCACGTACCGTGTAAGTGCACTGTCGTCCAATAGAATAGGCCGCGACTCCGTCCATTTGGACGGTTTAAGTATCTGCTAAATGGCAATCGGAATTTGGTGGCTCGGCGAATAAGTGCAATGGTGACGGGGTGCTGCGGATGCCTTTCCGCTGTGTATCCGTATATGGAAGTGAGTTCACTCCGTTTGTCCACTGTCGATTGCAATCAGTGCGCTGTGCTCCTGCTGCTCTCTGGAACTGCTCAACTGCGGCCGGCTGGCGGGATGGCGGAAAGGGAGTCGAGCCGCGATGCGTCGTGCGCGCAACAGCGTGGAATGCCCCTAACAAGATCGCGCGCAATGCTGTCCCTCCAAATGGCGGGTTGTCACTTTGCATCAAGCGTAAATGGCGGCGGTGTCTACGCGATAGTTCGAAGGCATCATGTCGCAAGTAATCGAAACTCAGCAGGACGGCCGCAGAGCACTCGGTTGCTGTGGATGCGATGGAGAACGAGAAGCTCAACGATCTCTGAACCCGTGTTTGTGTGAGTGTTTGCGCTCCTGTCAGTCAATATTGCACGCCAATTGGCACCAGTGCCGACACTCGACTGCAACTACTGTCGTCGAAAGTATGCTTGCTTCAGCTTCAGTCAGTGATAAGGATCTCAAAGGAATTGGCCTGTGTACTCCGAAGGAGGCTCCCATCTTCGGACGGGCGTAATTATCGGAAAATTCGTGCGCCTTGGCATGTGGTAGGTAGCCCCACTTGTGACGTGTGGTCAATGTAGGACTCTCGCTATAGGTCGGATGAATTGGTTAATAATCACCAGCGAACATGGCTGCAACTGGGTGCAGAGGCTGTGTGAGGAGTGTCGCATGCCGGGGTTGGCATATGAGAGTGAATGCAAATTCGTCAGCCATCCACGAACTGATGGCAATTTTCAGAGACATCGTAACGTCAAGTGGCCAGCTATTGTTGTTTACTAGCAAGCGGCTCTCTTTTGAGCGGAAAACAATTTGTCAACTGGTTTGGCTCTTGCGAAATGGTATGCAAATTTATGTTCACAATCCTGTTTCGGCGGAGATTCTTTTGTGACGCCGCCTAGTTTACGATCGACATTGTCGCACATCTCGTAGTTTATGATCCCGCCGTCTGTAAGATCACACTGACCAAAATGTTGGCAACTGTTTAATCGAATGGGAGGACATCGGACGTCTTTCGTAATGATCGTCTTCAGCTTAGTGTGTCGCTGCGGTGGAAGTGACACTGAGTTGTAGCAAACTCAGCACTTTCAGGCGGCCTAGCTTTTGACCAAGTGCTTGAAATTGTGCGCGTTCTGCTGATTGTGATACCATTTCACTTTCAAGCACCGTCTGAAGTCAAGTTATCATTCTCCACGTTGGTCATATCCATTCGTCTCAACACCTTCCGCCCATCAGCAAGATACCTGACGTCGTTCTATCAGGTCACTACTGTGCAGCTCACTGGATGACTTAACACCTCCGACACAGATGTGGCCAGCAGTGATCCCGAAGACTTTTTTCTCGAAACTCTTGCTTTTCATTTCGTCCACCCTTTTGTGCCAAAGAGCAGAGCTGGGAGGCAATTATGCGCCAAGAATACGTCAATTGGAAGGAAGGATGGTTACAAAGGTGGTTGATACCACCCCGTGTTCCAAACCTTAAAAAGGTGCGATATGTCTGCATTCGCAGTCTCTGTGGCTCAGGAAAGCAAGTCGCCGCCTCCAGAGAGCTGGGTAGTGGCTATATAGATGTTGGCTCGTCTCAATTTCTGTCTTCTCGCCACAGCTCAGTCGAAGACTGCTGGATTCGTGATTAGACATCCGTCGCTGTGGTCTGTGAACACTCCGACGAGCATACGGATCAAGCCCTTATTAAGCCTTGCCTACGCTGATCTTGCCACGTGGCAGTCGTTCCTGACGAATTGGTTTCTTTTATTATGGTGTCTGTAATCCGGTATAATGCACTGATCGATGGTTGCACTGAAATTTTAGCTTCGTTGATGTCCAGTTTAGATCCTAGGCTGGTCAATTCGTCCGCTCTTTCATTCTCTATGTTTGAGCTGTGGCCCAAGACCCACCAGAGTTTTACCTTGTGGTGTCTAACGAACCTCAATGAGTCGCGACATGACAGCCTTTGATTTCCTTGTGCAGGATCCTATTGACTTCAGTGCAGCCTGGGCCCTGGTTGTCCATAAAGATGATGGAATATCGGCTTAGAAAGGAATGATAATTGGTTTTGTTTCTGTGATGGTGTCCTCCTTTAATTGAAATTCATTGCGACCATTTGCTTACTCCATAAAAGTCTAGCCTTCAGATCAACAAATAAATGCCAAGAATGAACGTTTTAATGTCGGTGGTGGTATACCATAAATAAAATCGCCTCTATCTGCACCGATTTTAATGTAATTTTTATTCGCCTTCTTCTCCGAAGGCGTCCGAGATAGTCCTTGGCCTCATACACCAAAGCTTCCCAACTGGAACCATCTATAGCCAACTGTGTTCAATTGCTCATGCCAAGTTGACTGAGCTGGTGCTTGAGTGTACCATCGGTTTCGTAGACATCCACTTTTACACAGTCTCTCGCACGGAGTAGAAGACATTTCAGAGCAGTGAGCAGAAGCAGGATAGGCATGGTATAAGTGTTATACAAATTCTGCGTGGTCTTTCAACAAAGGACACTACTTCTGATCCTGACGTCTGATCCCAAAAGAAAAAATGATTGGCAAGAGTTATTGTTCACTTAGGTTTGTTAGGTCCTGTTGGCACTAGTGGCTGACCGTAGAAGATAGTCAAACTCAGTCCAATATAGATGATTTGTGATACCACATGAATTCAACCAGTTGGTTCAAGTGATAAAGCGGTTTAAGTGGACAATGCTGAAGGCTGGCGCTATTTAGTTCGCTGACATTATTGAAATAGTATACCCCATCATATGAGTACCTATGGCTAGCCAGAGTATGTCTTCTTCAACTTGTCGTTTCCATCTTCTCTTAATTCGTGCAGTTTCTGCAGAATGTTGGTTACATTTCTTGCTTACAGAGAGTAGTACGACGTTAATACCTTACTACTAAAATATTTATAAAAATTCTTAGATAAAATAGCAGAAATGTAATTTGAAGGAAATGCAACTAAAAACCTTCAGTAATGACCACAGAGTCGTTAGTGGGAAGAGAGAGGAGTCTTTACAACTTTATTTCAAAAGTCCAACAACTATGACACACAATTCACAGAGGACAAAATAAATAAATAAATAAATAAATAAATAATAAATATGTGAATAAAATAGATATATAAACAGATAAATAAAATATAAATAAATATGGTTGAATAGATAAATAAATAGTTTAAGTATTGTACTTTTTCCGAAGCAAGTTATTTTCTGATGTTAAGCAAGCAAGCGGCACTGCAAAGAAGGACAAGAGCTGCTCGGGAGCTCTACGAGCAGAAGAGGAGAGACGAACACCGGCTTCTCAGGAGAAAAAAGAAGGAGCATGAGAAGCGCGCGATCGGCAGAATAGAAGGATACTACTGCAGGAATGAGGTAAGGAAGTTTTACCAAAGGGTAAAGTCAACCAGTCAAGGTTATAAACCCCGAACCGAAGCCTGTAAGGATGATCAAGGGAACATCGTAGTAGAGTCACAGTCGATGCTGAGGATATGGAGAAACCATTTCTGCAGACTGTATAACGGCGACGAAGAACCAAATTCCGCTGTCAGGCAGAACGAACCATTCAACCCAAGTGAAAGGGACGATGAAGATCAACAATTCCGTCCACCCGACCCGGATGAAGTGAGGATTGTTATATCTAAACTGAAATCCAACAAGGCTGCTGGAGCTGACGGCCTACCCGCCGAGCTTTTTAAAGCCGCAGGCGATGATTTGGTAAGGTGCATGCACCAGCTCATCTGTAAAATAAGGTCGGAGGAAAACATGCCCGATGAATGGAACCTCAGGATTGTTTGCCCGATCCACAAGAAAGGAGACCCCTTTGACTGCGCCAACTATAGGGGGATAAGTCCCCTTAACATCGCCTTAAGATATTATCTGCCGTACTGTGTGAACGCCTAAAGCCATTCGTCAACAACTTGGTCAGTCCATACCAGTGTGGCTTTAGGCCAGGAAAATCCACCATCGACCAAATATTCACACTCCGGCAGATTTTGGAGAAAACCCAGGAGCAACAAATCGATACCCACCACCTGTTCATCGATTTTAAGGCCGCGTATGACAGCATTTATAGAGACGAGCTATACAGAGCAATGTCTAGTTTTGGCATCCCTACCAAACTCGTCCGTTTGTGTAGGATGACGATGGAGAATGCACGCTGCTCCATCAAGGTCGGCAAAGACCTAACCGAGACCTTTGATGTCAAAAAAGGATTCAGACAAGGCGACGCGCTGTCATGCGACTTCTGCAACATCGTTCTTGAGAGAATTGTTCAAAACTCAAACGCCAACACCAGATGAACAATCTTTCAGAAGTCCGTCCAACTACTCGCATATGGCGACGATATTGACATTATCGGAAGAACGCAGCGTGATGCCAAAGGCGCTTTTGTGAGTACTGCAACGGAGGCCGCGAAGATGGGTTTAGCGGTAAACGAGGGTAAGACCAAATATATGCTGTCAACGAGAAAGGACACCAAACACCGACGTCTCGGTCAGAACGTCACGACAGACAGATATAACTTTGAGGTAGTCAAAAACTTTGTCTAACTAGGAACCGCTATCAACTCAGGCAATGACATCAGCACTGAAATCAAACGAAGAATAACTCTTGCCAATCGGTGCTTCTTTGGGCTAAGAAAGCAATTGGTAAACAAAGCCCTCTCTCGAACAACCAAGGTAACGCTCTACAAGACCTTAATCGTCCCAGTCCTGCTATATGGCGCGGAGTCGTGGACTTTGTCAAGAGCGGATGAAGCAGCCCTTGCTTGCTTCGAGAGGAAAATTCTTCGGGTGATTTTCGGTCCCGTCTGCATAGATGGTGAGTGGAGGAGGAGATACAACGACGAGCTATACGGGCTGTTCAGCGACATCGACTTAGCCAGAAGAGTGAAGATCCAACAATTAAGGCGGCTAGGTCATGTAGAGCGGATGGAAACCAATGCTCCGGCCCGAAAAGTCTTCGAATCCACCCCCGAGGGACGGCGCAGTAGAGGAAGACCGCGACTCAGGTGGCGCACGCAAGTGGAAAGGGACCTCAACCAACTATGCGTGCGAAACTGGAGACACCTAGCTAAAGATCGAGCTGGCTGGAGACGCTTGTTGGTTGAGGCCCAGGTCCACCCCGGACTGTAGCGCCACCTTAAGTAAGTAAGTAAGCAAGAGATGTTATATTTGTGGCATAGCTTTTCACTTCTAGGCATAACCATTTCGATATTAGGAATTTCATGAAGTACCTCTGTGGAAAAAAAAAACATGGTAAATTGAAAATCATTTTCAAAACTTTGTTTTGAGCTATGCTATGCTATGCACAGGCTTCAGCATTCTTTGCACACTTGCCCCAAACTGGTGATCCATAGAAAATGATGGGTTGAAAAATAGCTTTAAAAATTAATAACTTGTGAATGTCCAGTTGTGAGTTTCTACAAATAAATGGATAGAAGACCCTCGCCGTGATATGCACTTTTTTAACGATTTCTTGGACATGCCTATTGAAAGTTAAGCGTTTATCTAAATAGATGCGTAGATACTTTGCTCTGGACTTCCACTCGATCTGAACGTCGTTGAGTAGCAGGTTCTTGCTGGGCAGTAGACAAGCTTTTCTTTTACGCGTAAAGAAAATAGCTTGGGTCTTCGGGGCATTGAATTTAATTTTCGAGTAATTACAATATTCTTCGAAAGTATTTATGGCTGACTGCAAGCTAGTTCCAACACTGAAACCAGTTGAATCGGATGAATAAATACACGTATCGTCGGCAAATAAGGCTATATCACAGTTAGAAAATCTTGGAATATCACAGGTACGTGTCATAAGTGTTTCTTTGGTTTTCCATCTGTCTTTCATTCAATTCATGTGGCACCCGTTTTCCACACTTTTGGATCTTTCCCATTGCTTTTAAACGGTCAGAAATTGTTTGCTGTGCAACATTTAACATTGCTGCCATTTGCTTTTGACTCAAAGTGTCATCTCCATCCAATATCGTTTGCAATTCGGCGTCTTTTTTGGTGGTCATCCACGTTCTTCATTTCTCACATCAAAATCATTATTTCTGAACCATTGAAACCATCTTTTGCATGTTGCTTCATTCATGTTAATGTTATGTACGCTTTCTGAGTGGAAATCTGCTTAGTCACAACAGATTTCTATTTTTTAACACATTTGGTGCGTTCCAGGCACTTGTTGCTGATTGTTTTAATTAATTTCATTTCATTTTTTATTAATTCCAACGTATTCATTAAGAAGGAAGTTAAACTTCCTATAACTATGGAAGTAAGTGTTGAATGATATAGAAAATTATACAATACAATTGTGGGGTAAGAACTACATAACAGGGGGTGAATGGTATATAATTCTAATCACAAAATTTCGAAACATCTTAAGACTGCATAATGTTGCCAAGAAAAGAGTATTTAAGATTTAATGCACACATCGAAAGATAGCATCATCTTTGCATACAGTCAATATTGAAAAGCCAATGTTTAACTTTTTCAGCAATGAACGCAAATTATTAGTTTGTCTTAACGCAATATACAGTTTATTAAAACATCTAGGAGCAGTGACAACAAAAAGGTGAGCGGATTTGGTTTTAATTGCGACGGGAACATTTACCATGGCTTGATTATTAATACATAAGCCACAGTTGTTAGACGTCCTGTTCAGAATATTACCACTGCGCTTGAAAAATTCTCTGAGAACTTTGAAAATGTAAAGATGTCTTAAAGGAAGAATGTGTAAGTCCTTGAAGAGCGGCCAACAATGAGTTAGGCGATTTTTACGCCTCCAGCTGCGCACACCAAGTTGGTTGAAGTCCTTGTCCACTTGTGTGCGCCATCTCGTGCGAGGACGTCCCCTGTTGCGCTGTCCCAATGGCTCGGTGTCGAAGACTCTTCGGGCCAGAGCTGTTGTGTCCATCCACTCTACATGACCTAAGCGGTGGATCCGAAGACGCTTAACAAGGTGCATGCCGATGTACAGCCCGTATAGTTCGTGGTTGAACCTGCAGCTGCTCTTGGTTGCTTCGAGAGGAAAATTCTTCGTGTGATTTTCGGCCCCGTTTGCATAGATGGTGAGGGGAGGAGGAGATGTTGGTTGAGGCACAGGTCCACCAAGGACTGTAGCGCCACCTTAAGTAAGTAAATCTCTTAATGTGTGTGTATCATTTTTATTATGCTTTATGACTTCTGTCTGTACATACGAACCAGTTTAATGATTTGCACATGCAACTGAATTCAAATTCGGTCGTATTTCTGGCTTTCTATCATAGACGTGAAGTTGGGGTAAAAATTCGATTTTTCTGCACCCCATTGTATGATGGGTACGAATGTGCTTCCCTCATTTTTAGACCTTTACTAATTGCCTAACTTTCGGCTCCATATAACAGCACTGACGAAGTACAATTTTTGCAGACACTTATCAATTAGCCAATTAAATCAAACAAATGCATTCATTCATTCATCGGTGCGATCTAACAACTCACTTAGATCGTGCTCCTCCACTCTAGCCTCATTGTTGCAGCAACATTTCATGGCTGTGTCTTTATTTTCCACTTAAGCACTGCTAACGGAAACTAATTGACTACTGACTACGCAACATGGCGGAATGCCGCTCCCTTCTCTAATCCACCATCCATCTGCATACTCCATTGGCACTGCAAGAATCAAACAACGAACAACATTCCATTAGGCAGCGGCTATTCATAGAGACACGGAGCACTCGCGTTCAATTGCTGGCTACTATCTGCGCGCACCGAGCGACAGCGAAGCGACCGGCAGTCGTGGCTGCCATTTTGATGGAGCCAACTACAAACGACAGTAGCACCCGGTGGCGTGGCAAAGTGTGAAGCAGTCGCCGCGCCGGCCATTGCAAACGGCCGAACAAGCAGCAACACTTGACTGGGCAATTTAACACCACTCGTTGTCTGTCTGCCGTTGGGTGGAGGGATGGTGAAGCGTTGCAGTTGAATGGCAATACTCGCAGATACATGGATGCAACGCTGTCTGCTGATAATGTAATAGTTGAGATATTCGCTTTAATTACTCTCAACCAAAGTGCATATTTTAAGGGCGGGGACTAGGCTGATCTTTTGGTTCATGACATGAGTCCTCTTTGGAGTTGGTGTAATCGTCTGTCCAGAATGAATTTAAGTCGAATGGATCACTTGTCAGTCGAGAGAGAGATTTTGAAGGCCTCGAGATCCAAAGACGAACAAAGGTTTGGGATTAATGTACGAAAGTTAGTTAAAATCTTTTATTTTCACTAGGCGATGTTTAGCCGGTCTTGGCAAACAAGAAGACAATTGTGAACGGGATTGCTTGAACAGAGCAATGTTTTTGAAGACAATACGCATGAATTGTGTTAACATCAACGATAATGACGGACCCTTCGTTGAGCTTAATCTCAAATACTGTCTTTGAAAATGAAATGCATTATCGGCCTCTATGGACGATTTTGGTAGCAATTTGTGGCTGTGTTTCTGCATTGTATTGCTGTGTCAATGGGTCCTTAGGTTGTATTAGAAAAGGGTGTCCAAAATAGCTGCTGTAGTCTAGTCCTACAACGAAGGTCCTTGGATCCCTTTCCGATCAACGTCTACAGCTCTTACGAGTCTACTACCCCGGTTGGTTCTCCAACACAATCGCGTGTAAGCACGCATGGCTTAGAGGACTCTTAGAGCACTTTTATGATACATTTTGTCGAGTTCTCATTTTTGACTGAATGACTGAATCCAAATAAGAGACTTTAAGTTTTCCAAATATGTTCATAATGCCATCGTTCAGCTTGAAATGTTGCACTTAGTCGTGTAATGAAAATAAGTATGTTCTAGTCATGACATGTGCATGTGGTGGCCCGTGGCGTTGTGGTTCGAAGGTTCGAATCCAGCTCTGAGCGACAGAAATAATTTTCACGGCCCCACCTCTTTCGAGTCACTGGCAATGCTCAAAGAGTATTTCCTGTCTAGAAAAAGCTTCTCAAACTTGGCCGTTCGGATTAGGCGTAAAACTGTAGGTTCCTTCAACTCGTGAGAGAACAATAGCACGCACAACACGAGTGGTTGCTGAGAAGTTAGGCCCTGGCTCTCTACGGGCTGTATATATATACCTACTCGGGCGCCTCTACGGGCGCCATATATTATATTATAGTCATGACATGTAGCTTGGCGTTCGATGATAGGCATTCATGAAGGATGTTAGTAGAAAGTGTCAACAACAAAACGCCTGAAATCATAAGGTGGAATACACATAGTGGCTTTAAGAGCCTTATTGTTTTGTATTTGATATTACATTCCGTTTATATCGACCCTCGACTCAAGTTGAGGTCACTAATATAACAAACTTGCTGGTGATTGTTTGTTCTTTGTAAACAGTCGAACTTCGATTACTCGAATATTTAACAACTCGAATGAAATTGGAAAGCAATATCGCCAAGGCTGTACATTTTACTTGACAACTCGAGCTTAAATAACTCGAATATCTTGATAACTCGAAGAGAACATTTGGCATCACTTTCGATAAGTCGAATTCTAAAGGATGTTTCAGAAGTTCGTATATTGGCCCATAGCAACTCAAAGCTTAATCGGGCATAACATGGGATGGGATTTAAAAAAAACAAGCATTTTCTTCGAAGGTTCATTGACTGCAAGACATATTGTACATTTCTTCAAAATAATCATTAGGAAAACGGTACGAGTGCACAGAAGAATAGCCGAGTGGATTAGCAGTCGAAACAATAAGCAGAGTAGGACTGACTTAAGCTAAAATGGACTACAGTTACACATTCGATTCCACAACATGGACATATACAATGCAACCGATTCTGAGTATATTTGTGTTACTCTCAATGAACATTGTTTATGTAAATACGTGTAACAGTCTGACTAAAAAAATAATTACCATATTTTCGAATAGGTATGCTTTTCGTACTAAATATTATATGTTCATAAATTCACAAAATTCACAAAAAATCACAAAATTCTAAAGATAAAAAAATTGCTGCCAGTAAAAGGGTAGATAGAATTGTAAAGTTGGCAATCAAGGGTGGACCTACATAATTTCGCATAAAGAAATAACATAATAAAACTTACACACTATCATACATAATTTTTTTACTTGATAACTCGAAATATCTACAGCTCGAATTGTATGTACCAAATCATGGCTCGAGTTGTCGTAGTTTGACTTTAGTTCCTATTTTATGGTCACACTAAAGTATATTCTCATGCTATCTTACTATGTTTGTGTGTCAGTCCGTAATAATTCTTTACATCGTTTATAGAGAACCTTGAAAATCAATTGGATGTTATATAAACTATTTAAGAATACGGGCTTAGCGGTGAATGCGGGCACAACGACGATTATGCTGTCATCAAGAAAGGACACATTACATCGACGACTCGGTCAGAAGGTCACCATAAGCAGAATTTCGAGGTCATAAGTGACTTCATCTACCTTGGCTCCCAAGTACGAACACGATTGGTACCGATATTAAATGCAGCCAATGGCTGTTTCTTTGGGCCAAGAAGCAATTGAGTAGTAGAGCCCTCTCTCGAAGGACCAAGCTAACACTATATAAGGACCTAATCATCCCTGTCCTGCTCTACGGCGCGGAAGCCTGGCCTATCTCAGGAGCGGATGAAGAAGCCCTTGGTCTTTTCAAAAAAAAGTTCTGCGTTTAATCTTTGGTCCTATTTGCGTTGGTGGTGCCGGAGAAGAAGATACAACCACCAACTGTACCGGCTGTACAGCGCCATGAGCTTAGCGTCTACGGATTCAACACCATGTAGAGCGCATGAACAACACTGCTCTATCCCGAAGAGTGGGACACCGCAATAGAGGATGACCACGAAGCCGAAGGCGCACCCAAGTGAAGATGGACCGTGAGAGCGGGAGAGCGGGAGAGGCTTGTTGGCTGAAGCTCAGGTTCACCCCGGACCGTAGCGCCATAAGAAGAAGAAGAAGAAGAATAAACTATTCAAAATGTAATACGTCTTCAATTATCAGACCAGCCACCCATTGATAATTTAAGACTCCTTAATTCATCACAGCAATTAGCAGCGTTATAGACCACACTGTCTGGCGTGAGCCGTCGCTTTGACTTAGCCAATTCGCAGATCTTTACCTTCTGGATTACATCCACATTTGTGTATAGAGAACATAACGGAAACAATCAAATATCCCACTGTACAGATAACCATTGTTAGTTCATATTTTTGATAAATTTACAATAAATAAAAACTTACATACACACACAGAATTTTTTTGACTGGAAATTTGGTTTATCAGCATAAGATTGTTCACAAAGTTTTGTTTCTCTTGTTAAAGTGAGTATGTACATGTAATTACAAATTATAGAAAATCGTGTTAGGTCTAAATTTCAATTGTTACTAAAATATTAATACTAAAAGCAATTTTCACAAAGTAGCGTAGCACTCCAGAGTAGTGATCATTTTGAGGATGTTTTAGGTTTACCACATCTATCTTCGGAGTGTTTTTCTTGATAGAAGTTGCGATGACTTGTCTTGGACTCGTTTAAGGTTGATATGCGTTCGCCCAGTTTCTTCCAGGCTTCAGGGCCATTACATAAATCTTGTCTTAATACAGCTCTTGTATTGCTGACAGTGCAAACAGTGAAACTTATCACCTTGCTGCCTAGGAGGATATGAGGATCCCACAATCAACTTAGTTGCAGGTACGTGTTAAAGAGTTCAGTTAAATCTTGTTCTGAAGAGTATTTTAACGCACAACTCTTAAGTTCCTACGATTTGGAATGTAGGATACATTGGAGTACGGAAATGCGTTGTTTTGTTTCTGATATTTTTATCACAAGATCATTATGGTGGCACCATTTTTCCACGTCCTGCAGCTTTTTTCCCGCATCACATTCACTTTCGGTGAAATCCGTCAAGCAACCATTGCTGCATAGGCGAAGGTTATCCTGTGATAATTCAGTTTGTTGCCTTAACTATGGAATTTTCTCCCATGTTTTGTATTAATCGCAGACTAGCACTTAGGATAACTTATAACTGACATACTTTATTTCCGGTATTCCACAACTAATTATACTCGAAATTTTTAATTGGATATATAATTTCACAAATTGAATTTTCCACCAAATTTGAAATGTGAATACAAATGTCTTTCCACCAGAGAACTGTCAAAATTCTATGTGTGTTGTTTAGTACTAGAAATAGTCACTTACAGTGGGGAGCAAAACTGTGCGGATATTTGTCAAACCTAAGTTCAGGTTTTTTTTTATTAATTCTTTATTTACGCCATTAGCCTTTTTCTTTTGAATGATCTTCTGGCTGTCCACTTGCTTCTTGGTTTGTTAATGGCCAGTGTAGCCTCTTTAGGTGCTAGCTTGCCGTTTTTACGAAGCAACCGTTCCATTTCACCAGCATCACTATCCGTCAGAATTCCTTGTCGCCCTCCAAAATCAGTCGGAGGCTCCGAATTATTTCTTTTTCGTACTGCTATCACTGTTGACTTTCCAACACCAGTCTTTTCAACTATTTTGCGTGTACTTTCCTATTTTTGCAGTAGTTCAACAATTCGGTTTTCCAAATCTTTAGTGATTTTCTTCATTTTGCACTACAACAACAATTTTACAATTTTTGGGTGTAACTATGTTCACCCTTCCCCGTATTACTTTATAATGATGCAATAATCGAAGAAACGCAATAAGCTCTTGACAACTTTCATAAATATAACAGTAAAATAATGTTTCTTGCATGCTGAGTCTTGCGTGCAAAAGTGGTCGAATTGAGTTTTTTTGTTTTTTCTACGAAATGTTCGTGTTTTTATGTTCGTGTTGTTACATGTTATGTTATTGAATGATGAGAGTAATAAATAAAGAATTAATAAAAAAAACGGAAGCAAATCGAGCAATTTTTAAAAGTTTAACAGCAATATGAACTTAGGTTTGACAAACATCCGAACAGTTTTGCTCCCCACTGTATGGCTCGCCACTATTTGAATCCCGGCTGTTTGAAAATTTTCACGTGGACGTGAGCAATGTCTGATTTGAAGTAGCACGTCTTAAAAGATCTTAACACTGACAATGGCAGCAGCAACACACAACTGAACAAGGGGCCCACAGTTATCGAGCTATTATTTTTAACCACAAGCTTTCTAATATTACGCGTCACATAATCCATGACTTATTTTTAGGAGAGTTACTATTCATATAATAGTTGGGGTTTTGGTGTTAAGACCTTCTAACCACAGGTGTACATCGCTTCGTTTGGTCCAGGCATATAAAAACGATTCCTATCATCACTTCACAAATCGCATCATCTTGGCGTCATCTGTATAGCACGAACCAACCGCGTAGCACCTTCTGTCAAAATGTAGGTTTCGCCACAAATATTCAATAGTCCCTAGAGGTTGTTGCATAAAACCATTTTTCTGCTAATCCACTCAGATTCTTCCATTAATTGTGTACAGTAAAGCAATCAAAATATAAGCACTGACAAGTTTAGGCAAAGATGGTAATTTCGAAAATGGAAAAGGTCTGGCCAGACCTACTTATTGACAGAAGAGTTAAGGAAACTCTACCAACTGCGCAGAGAACAATCAAAGCAATGCAGTGCGCCAGTCATCGAAGAAAATATATAGATAAATAAACTGTATGTCCACCCATAGAAACAATCTATGTACTTTCCAAGCCATAAAACCAACATCTTCATAAAACTGATTTCCGGGTCCGGTTGTGCAGATAACCTGAGCCGGAAATCAGTTTTATGATTCCACTACAAGACAGAGATAAGACCATCTGCGATGCTATCCTCATATTTCAGATCCTTATCAAAAAGGACACACTGTCTGCATGCCGCTTTTGCGCTTCATCTTAGACACCATTTCCATTGCAATTGTGATGAAACATGTTGACGTGTTGCCTAAGACTTCACGTGATCACGTGTAATTATGGACTCTTAATTTTCCGCAAGTCTGACCCCTTGCGACACCACACCAGCAAAGATTTCTTCAAAAACACATCAAAAAGTTAATGGCTCGATACAATGGGCGCAATGACGGCCTCAGACGGAAGTGCCCATAACCAGCCCGTCGGCATCGCTCTCACAGGACCACGCATGAGCCATTTAACAAAATCTTATTAAATTAATATTCATCAGCCGTTAAATAACCCACCAGAGGGGGCTCTGGTCCGTCCAATTGCCGTTTAACAAAAACAATTAATTCGCCCGAATACCACTCGAAAATGGTGGAAATCCGACCCAGTGGACAGCTAAGCCGTAAACATTTATGAAGATTTACGGCGCGTGTAACGCACGTCCATGTGTGTTCCGCGGCAACATGTCGCTCCATCTTGCCGGGCTCGGCCCAAGGCCCCATCGGCGCAGAGGAACAAAAACTAATTGTATCACGGGTCAAGTGAGGTCATGAGTAGCGACGGTCTTACAAATGGACTACGCCTCCAGAACATGATTTTCGGCGGCGGCCGCGGCGACGGACCCCTTTCGGTCTAACCCCAAAAATTCCTCTCCGACAGAATTATATCCGATTCTTATCTCGGAATGAATAATTCATTCGCACATTTTCTCTACACTTGGGTCATAATTAAAACTGCGAACTTCCGAGAGAATTCCGAAATGAACGACCGTGTGAGGGGACGCCAAGCGGTGGAAACACTTCCCTGCTGCGTCGGCTGATCGACGCAACTTTGGCCACCCTTTTACCGAAAGACAGGGGCTGCATGAATAATTAAGCACGGCGGTGTGTTCGCACCCATGTGGGTGCGCTGCTGGCCGCTCATTAGGTGGGGCAAGGAGGGAGCACAGCATTCCGGAAAGCTGACAAGCCTCTTATCGTTGTCCCACTCTCAGTGCCCTGCACTGCTCACGCTGGGAGCAGCTCATGTCTCAGGCTGGGTGACTCGTCTCAATCCCATCGCATGCAATTGGTGGCCTCGGACGGAGTGAAAGAGAGAAAGTGCATTCAGCAACTTACGCGCCAGCTGCGAGCAAGAGACGGCCAACTCGGCCAGCCCTCGGCCAGTACATAAGGCGACTGGAAGAGGAGAAGCACTTTCTGTGGCTGTCCCCTTCGGTGAGTGAGTTATTCATGTGGAAACTGGTTTCCATTAGAATGAGTGTGCTGCTTGTGGTTTTTGAGTTTCTTTTTTTTTCCGGTCAGGTTTCAAATCCAGTTGTTTGTCATGCCACGCCCCTTGTTGGGGGGAACAGCATTTTAATGAAGGTTGGTTAATGAGCAGACGAGTATGAACAGAAGGGGATAATTGCTGTCACATGGTGTGGAAAGGATACTTTTTTCCGGCTGGCCTTAGAATTTGACAGATGATTTTTTTCTTAGTTTCGGAAAGTTTGTGTCCCCTAAACTGTTAGAAAAATCGTCATCCGCTGTAATTAAAAAACTTTGTTAAGAAACGGAAAAAAACGGAATTCTAAAGCTATTGAGGATGATTTGAAATAAGCGTGCAGTTTTATAGGAATGTGATCTGTTCATGTATATTTTATTTTTGTTTGATTCGTGTGAACCTGCTTCGGTGGGGGATTGACTTAAATGTAGGCAAGTGGCATTTAAACACACAGAAGGCATTGTGCATTTGGTTTGTTGAAGTTGACGATGGGCACCTGCAAATTCACGTCTTCTAATCAATATCTCATACAATTTTCTCGTAAGGATATGTTTGTCGAACATTTGGAACATCATTGAATTCGACTGTGGAAAGTCGTCGTCTGTGTGACTTCTTATAGAAGACGTTCGTTTTAGGCACCGACTAACTATAATTTTAAACGAAACGCACTGAATTTCAGTTAATTGTCCATTTTTTTAACAACCGCGATAGTCCATTTGTTCCATTTGTTGTTGAACACAATTTGGAAGACATGGCTGGATGTGATAAATCAGCCACTTTTTCAAACATTTCTGGTCGACTGTTGTTGATTGGATTCTAGGAGCCGGAGTCTTTTTCCTACTTGTCCTACCAAAGCATTCAATCGGGAAAAGAAAATATTATAAATCACACACTGCCGGCGTTTACCTCTGATTAGCTTCATTTTTGAAATAAAAACGACAAGACACCACCAACACACAGTTCGCACGTCGGTGCAACCATTTTGTTTATTAACTGACATACACATTGAGCAAAAGAGGAACCCGTCGCTGAATAGAACAGCGAATCTCTCTCAAATCCCCTGATTGGGTCCACTTTAGAGTAAGGCTATGAAATTATTGATTTCTGTAATGCTTTGTTTGCCCGTACCACAAGAGATTGTTTTTAAATCTTAACGTGTGTGTATGTATACGTAATCACCTATCCCTAATTATAGTTTTGGCATAGTGAACGATTGGCTTAACGGAACGCCATTTTTCAGTTCTATTTTAATTCACTTCCTCTTGGTCGCTCTCCTGAGTGTAGTGAACAAACTTCCTGGCAGATGTTAAGTCTTATTTCATTTTCGAAGTTGAAATAGTCTAAGATATTAAAGCAGTTAAATCTGCAGTTGAAAAGTTTCAAGGAACTAAATGTTCATATGGCACTTGTCAGGATACCACTGCACACACTGAAAAAACACTCTATGTATACTCAAAGTGGGTTACTTCATATAATTTAAGATGCTTTAAACAGGCATGTGGATAGAATGGTGTCGATCGAGCTTACATTCTTATATTACAATTTAAATTTGATTAATTACGGTCAACTCTTTATAATTCGAGTCACAAGAATTCGAACTGACTTTTATATACTTTGCAACAAATATTCTTTTCTCAAACCACTCGCGGCAGTTTTCCTACTCCTTGCTGAATTTGAATCTGCCTTTAATTGATTTATTTGTAATCTCCTGGCTATTAGCAAAACACTTATTACTTTCTTATATTCTTAAAACATATACAGTAGGGTGCAAAAATGAGTACATGTTTGTGCAAAGTGCAATTAATACTGTATATGAACAAAAATAATAAGGCAAAGTGAAAATTATCGTGCAGTACATTATTACATTCGATTCCAAACAAAATATAATAATAATATAGGTGGCGCTACAGCCCGTAGAGGGCCAGGGCCTAACTTCTCAGCAACCACTCGTGTTGTGCGAGCTACTGTTCTCACACGAGTGGAAGGGACCTAACGTTTTATGCCGACTCCGAACGGCCAAGTTTAAGAAGCTTTTTCTAGACAGGAAATACATTTTGAGAATTGTCAGTGACTCGAAAGAGGTGGGGTCGTGAAAATAATTTGTGTCGCTCAGAGCTGGAATCGAACCTACGACGTCGAGGTTGGGGTCGACGCACATAGTCACAACGCCACGGGCCACCACTCCAAACACTTCCAAACAAAATGGTAAATAATAAAAGCTAGACAGTTAAGACTCCTCAGAAAAAACAAGCAAAACCAAACCAAGTCCCATCTACTCTGCTTTGCACTTTTCAGCAAATTCAAGAATAGGCCTTATTTTCAGTTCTTGTTTCATCGCTCTGTATTACTTATTATTTCATGGCCTCTTATTACATATTCTACAAGGCGTACCTTCCACCAATTTATGTAGAATGGCATTTGGAGTACTCTGAAATTGCCGCTGTACTCGCTACCAGAGCTATTACAGGTTGGTGGGGCTATTGATATTGTCCCAAGCGTTTTTAACGATTGATATTGTAGCAAAAGCAAAGGCCTTAATATACAGAGATATTCAGGAAATAATAAATAAAATTAGAGAGCAGAAAAATTAAGGCACAACATCTGATCGGTTAAAAAGCAAAAAATTGCTGTGGGCCCTCGGTAAACGAACGCCTCTTTTAACTAACATTTCGCATAAATTAGGTTAGGTTGCAGTGGCTGACTGCTGCAGAGCAGTCACACTTAGGCCAGAGTAGGCCCATTGTGATACCACGCGGATTGACTTCTCCTAACGCTGGAACCAGTTGGTGTCGCTGATGAACCGATTTAGTTGGCCAATTGTTGGTACTTTTTAGCTCGTTACGGCTGCTGAAGTAGTAGGCCTCTAGGTGCAGGAACCTACGACTGGCAAGAGCACTGCAGGAGCAGAGAAGGTGATGAGTGTTCTCTTCCTCCTCTTCATCCATGCAGCTTCTGCAAAAATCATTATATGAAGCACCCATCCTGCGAGCATTATGACTCCTATAAGGGTCCTTACAGAGGGCTTGCTGAGTCCAAGTAGACTGAGTGACCGTTTTAGGTTGAGTGATGGCCAGATTTCTTTTGTTTTAAGGCAGGTGGTGCCTTCTAGCCATTTGTCATTGGTGGTTTTAATGGTATGAATCTTTAAAAGATGATAGGCTGTAGCGATCGGCATGGAAGGTGGTACCCCTTCTATCGATAGGGATGAGGTTTTACCACACCTGGCGAGTTCATCGGTATGTCATAGTGTCCCGGCACCCACATGAGGTGAATGTTAAAATGCTCGGCCATCTCGTTAAGAGACAGCCTGCAATTAAGGGATGTCTTAGAGTAGAACATAACATTGTCCAGGGCTTTTATGGCGGCCTGACTATCGGAACAGATGGTGATATCCCTTTTTGATATCACATTCTTTTTAAGCCTTTAATCGCTATGGTTTCTGTCTGGAAAACGCTACAGTGATCAGGGAGCTTCAAGGAGTTAGCAATGTTGAAGTCTTGTGAATAGACACCCGCACCCACTGTGAAGATGCGCAGAGGATCTATCAGTGTTTGCATGTCAGTCATCCAGTCCGATCTGGAAGGAATACTGATTGAGAATTTCTTTTCGAAGATGGCCTGGGGTAGTAGGCGGTCGGTGTCGCTAGGTAGGAAATTGAATACCTTGAGAATGGTTGAGTGGCCAGTGTTGAGTTCGGACCACAATCGAAGTGTTTTGAATCTCATGGCTGTGCTTGCTGCTGCTTGTTTCCCGAATATTTCCAGAGGTGGGAGATGGAGGAGAATATTATAAATGATACACAGCAGACCAGTCTTTGTACTCGGTTGAGTACATTGCAGTTTATAGCCTTGTTTAGTGCTGTCCACGAAACTGAAACACCATACAAAAGTGTCGGTCTGACAGTTGTAGGCCCCATTTGCATCCAATGGCCTTTTTGCAGCTAAAAAGTGCAGAAGAGGCTTTTTTACCCTTTCCTGGATATTGAGCTTCCAATTTAACTTGCTGTCGAGAGTGAGACCCAGAAATTTCGCACTGGTGGTTAGCTGTAATGTAGTGCCGCACAGCAGTGGGGGGTCAGATTGGGGGATTTTGTATCTTCTGGTGAAGAGTACGATATCCGTTTTTTGTGGGTTGACGCCGAGTCCGCATGTTTGTGTCCATGCCTCGCTTGTCAAAGGCATTCTGCATTATGTCTCTTAGAGTAGAGACGACATTTCGCATAACTAACACATTTTTTTGGGAACAAAATGTCTCTTACCGAACGAAGCTTCGCATAACGACCAACGAAAAAGAGGGGAACCTATATTTCCTGTAAAAATTCTGTGTGTGTTTAGCTATGAAACAAGGGAACCGCCAAATACACATTATATTGCTGTCTGTGTTCAGCTTTTGTTGCCTGATTGTGCATTTTGTTTTAATGTTGCATGTTGTTTTAATGTTGTTCGTAAATTTAGAAAGACGTGTTGAAACATACAATTGTTCTATTTAAAATTTTGTTTTTACAAGCAATAAAATAAACATTATTTTATTTTACGTTGATTTAAATAGGAATAATAGTTCTGCTTAACAAACGTTTTGCGTAACGAGCAAGATGCTAGAAACAATTGTGTACTTTAACCAAGGGTTCACTGTATATGTACTTCCTGTAAAAATGTACATAGTTTCCCACTACCCATATTATTTAGAAAAGATGCAAAATTCTTACAAAAATAAATATAACTCTGCACTTTGTCTTATTCGCACTTCAATGCAATTTTGGACAACAAGAAATTAGAACTTTTGCATGGCTGTTATGTTTTCAAAATATTATCTGTGACTCGATGTACGAAGTTGTCTTTTACTTACTTACTTAAGGTGGCGCTACAGTCCGGGGTGGACCTGGGCCTCAACCAACATGCGTCTCCAGCCAGCTCGATCTTTAGCTAGCTGTCTCCAGTTTCGCACGCATAGTTGGTTGAGGTCCCTTTTCACTTGCGTGCGCCACCTGAGTCGCGGTCTTCCTCTACTGCGCCGTCCCTCGGGGGTGGATTCGAAGACTTTTCGGGCCGGAGCATTGATTTCCATCCGCTCTACATGACCTAGCCATCTCAATCGTTGGATCTTCACTCTTCTGGCTAAGTCGATGTCGCTGAACAGCCCGTATAGTTCGTCGTTGTATCTCCTCCTCCACTCACCATCTATGCAGACGGGACCGAAAATCACCCGAAGAATTTTCCTCTCGAAGCAAGCAAGGGCTGCTTCATCCGCTCTTGACAAAGTCCATGCCTCCGCGCCATATAGCAGGACTGGGACGATTAAGGTCTTGTAAAGCGTTATCTTGGTTGTTCGAGAGAGGGTTTTTTTTTTTTTTTTGTTCACCAATTGCTTTCTTAGCCCAAAGAAGCACCGATTGGAGAGTAATTCTTCGTTTGATTTTAACGCTGGTGTCGTTGTCTGAGTTGATAGCGGTTCCTAGGTAGACAAGGTTTTTAAATATCTCAAAGTTATATCTGTCTGTCGTGACGTCCTGAACGAGACGTCGGTGTTGGGTGTCCTTTCTCGTTGACAGCATATATTTGGTCTTACCCTCGTTTACCGCTAAACCCATCTTCGCGGCCTCCGTTGCAATACTCACAAAATCGCCATCGACATCACGCTGCGTTCTTCCGATAATGTCAATATCGTCGGCACATGCGAGTAGTTAGACGGACTGTTGAAAGATTGTTCCTCTGGTGTTGGCATTCGAGTTTTGAACTATTCTTTCAAGAACGATGTTGAAAAAGTCGCATGACAGCGCGTTGCCTGGTCTGAATCCTTTTTTGACATCAAAATCGCGGTTAGGTCTTTACCGGCCTTGATGGAGCAGCGTGCATTCTCCATCGTCATCCTACACAAACGGACGAGTTTGGTAGGGATGCCAAAACTAGACATTGCTCTGTATAGCTCGTCTCTATAAATGCTATCATACGCGGCCTTAAAATCGAATCGAAGGTGGTGGCTATCGATTTGTTGCTCCTGGATTTTCTCCAAAATCTGCAGAAGTGTGAATATTTGGTCGATGGTGGATTTTCCTGTACGAAGTTGTCACAACTCACATATGTATAGATCCATATATTTTGCAGTACTTTCAAAAAATGTCTAAATCCTTTGATTTTTCTGCACTCACCAACCACCATCATAGACTGAGCTGCCCACCAAATCTCTGGCTGAGCCGATCAATGAGTCGAGTCATGTAAATGGTACTCATGCATACATTGCCACTATTCTCTGGTAAAACTCCAGGTCGATATAACTGTGGACAAGTGGTGAACTTACTGCATTTTCTGTAAGTCAAAACATTGATTTAACCGACCATGCAACTTAATCATTCTGCGAAGGGCACTTCCATCATAACCTAGCACCGCCTTCTGAAGTAGATTTTAAAATTGATAGTTTTTTTACCGAGGACTCAGATTTACCATCGGTCTAAGTCAACATGGGCATTTTTTTTTAAGAAGTCGAAATTGTGAGCCCATAAGTACTAGAGATTGTGTAAAGTAGAGTTTCCCTCATCAATTCAATTATTATTGGATTTTAGTATCTTCAGTGAAACAGCCTAAAAATTGTATATTGAGTGAAAAAAAAACGCGCTAAATATTTAGATTTCGTGAGTCTGATTTTGAATCTTTCGTATAATGTCCGCAACTTTTGAGCTCTATTTGAAGACTTTTATTTTATGTACTTTACCCACTGTCGTTTTTTTTTTCTTATCAATTGCACTGATAGTCGTTTATTATTTTATTGAGGTAGTGACATATCGGTTCTGTGTGTGAAAAGGACGCGTCGATCGTATGTGCATTACATTTTCAGGTTTTTATGGCAGGATATTGTAAAATCTAAATTCTTACCAAGTAGACAACGGCGACTAATGTTTTCTTTTAATACCGATAACCACTGAATTGTACATTACTCATCGCAAAATGAGCGATGTCGGTGAAGTAGTGCGAACAAAATGCTATTATAGAAAACGCAACTCATCCGCACCTCATACATTTTGTGACGTTTTCAATCCGAACCAAATGAGTTGCGGATTTGGAGGAAAAAAGGATGTGTGGATGCAACGGAAGTAAATTTTAGAACAAGAAGCAAATGAAAATTATCCTTGATTCATACAAATATAATTTGCTTCCTGTTTTTTTGCTCGTGCTTTAATTTATTTCTATTGGACATAAATATTCTTCTAATAGCTACACTCGGAAAGAACAGCTGAAACAACTGTCAACCGTACTGGTGCGATATCCATTCTCCTCCATGAATCTTAAACATGCTGCGAATTTGTGTTCCGGAAACAAGGATGTGGAACTTAACACAGGTGGCAGTATTTTCGCCAAGATCCTGAATCATTTTACAAATCTGAAAGAAGGTTGGTTACAAAATAACTTCTTCTACTTCATTTAAATATCCTTCGCCCCACTTCTAAACTTACATCGAATATCTTGGGAATAATTTTCTTGATCTTCTGAATACATTAAAAGGGCACTTGACTCTATAATATACTTTATTTCGGTCCGTAAATAACTATTCTTCTGAACAATTGAACCAAAAAATTCAAGATTGACAGCAAACAGCTGATTACAGAAGGGGTCGATAGGGAAGTTTTGCGGACCGATAATGTAGTTCACCAGACGGATTCCATAATAGGGCTGAACTTCGATTGCGGATGTGAGTTACTCCCTCCGCAGTCGATCCGGCGGATTCCATTATCGGCATGAATGTTGATCAAAATAGTTTTTTTTTTCCAAAAAAGTGAAGAATATTCTGATGCAAGTCTGAATTAATTCTGTCTGTTTTATTACTTGAACATCCTACAGCAAAAGGCATCATTGGAGAAGTAATTTTAACAAAGATATACGTTATTTGACGGTCCGTGGGGTTGTGCGTCGACCCCAATGTACTTTGACCTACGTGTCTAGGTACTATCCCTGGTACGACAAAAAATGTTTTCCACGGTCCCACATCTTTCGAGTCACTGAAAATGCTCAAAGATTATTCCTGTCTAGAAAAGGCTTCTCAAACTTGGCCGGAGTACGAATATAACCGTAGCTCTATTCCACTCGTTGCAGAACAAAAGCACGCACAACAGGGTGGGTGTGTAGATGTAAGATCCTGGATTTCAGCGGGCTGTCGCGCCATCCATGTTATATTATTATTATATTTTCGTCGATTATATTTGTATCAGAAATCAACTTTAGGGATCTATTCCATTGTAAAGATGGTCAGGCGAATTTGAAGAACTTTTGACTTGACTTGAGAGTTAAATCCAAACTCAAATAAATGACATTCACTGACACTATAAGAAAAACGCCGTCAAACAATTTGGAGAACAAAAACGGTATGCATCTGATATCTCATTTGCAAGCCACTTATTACATATTTATTTCATATGCTAGTTGGCGTCGATTTGGGTTGATTTTGTAGTCAAATAAATGCAGGAAAGCTGATGACGTCTACTAAATGTGTGCACGAATACATAATTGGCAATCAGATTGACTGTGGTTCTCAAAATGCTGAAAAAGGATTATATTGTTATCTTGTTGCATCTGCTTTATTTCCATTGTGTAGTAAATATTAATTTGGTTCGTATCATTTCCTCTAACGTGGGCTTTTATGAGTACAATCTTATCGAAATAACAGGCACCAGCTTGTCGGCAGCTTAGTGAACACACATTTTGTTCTATTCGCAGGCCGATACGAGGCCTGTAGTCAGACTGACTCATTTGACTGCCTTATCAAGAAAACACTAGGTAACTAGATCCAGGCACTAGTAACTTTAATTAATCAGGACTCCAGTTCTATCTCTCATTTTCATTTCATTTTTATTCATTTTTGTTTTCTTATTCATAACAAGCCTACTTACTCGACAAAAATGCTTGAAACTAGTTGGACGTACAGTGTTACTACTTCCAACTAACTTCTACTTTCGACCTAAGCTGCCTATACATATGTTTAAATAAATGAATTTAACTGTAATATTGGATATTAAGAAAAAAATCAGCTAGCTGAGACAATATTCCTGTGTAGAAATAAGATTGTCATATTTCGCCGCTTAGAGTAAGGATAGAACAGTAGGTCAGTTGTGCATTTCAACACTGTAGTAAAATTTTTGAAAACATATTAAAAGAAAAGCTACTATCCTTTATCGATGCTCACAATATTTACCCAAACCAGCAATTTGGCTTTAGGCGACATCATGGTACTTCACACCAAGTTCTACGGATATGCAATATAATAAAAGCTAATCGTGCAGTAGGAAAATCTACAGGTATGGTCTTGCTCGATATAGAAAAAGCGTTCGATTCTGTATGGCACGACGGACTGTTTCTATGTAAAATCTTTTAAAGTTTTGTCACAGATCGATACTTTACAGTATATGTTAAGAGTGGTATTTCTAATGTCGTTAGAGTCATTGCTGATGTTCCTCAAGGCTCAGTCCTTAGTCCAGTTCTGTATAATTTGTTTACGTCTGACTTTCCTACTCTCCCTTACTGTGATACAGCCATATATGCTGATGATACAGCAATTTTGTCTTCGCATGAGTTCAGTCTCAATATTGAGACAAACTTAATAAATGCGGTTGAATTGTTACTCGAGTATTTTTCAAAATGGAAAATAAAAATTAATGTCGATAAGATTCAAGCTATCTTTCTTAGCAGAAAAAGAAAGTCTTGTTTCCTACCTTTAAATAACCTAAATATCTTAGGGAACTTAATATTGTGGCAAAATTCTGTGAAATATCTAGGCATATATCTTGATAAGAAACTGACTTTTAGGGAACACCACTCACAAGTTCTTAAAAAGTATAACATTGCTTTAAGAACATTATACCCTTTTATAAACAGAAGGTCTTTACTTTCTAATGCAAACAAGATACTTATATTCAAAGCTATATTCCAAGCAATTCTTCTGTATGGGTGCCAAGTCTGGGGAAATTGTGCTACATAAAAAAATTACAAATAGCACAGAACAAAATCTTAAAAATGATGCTGAATCTTCTTTGGCACCAATCTACTAGGAACTTACATCATAAGGCTAATGTTGAATTGATCTCTAACAAAATACATAGGCTCTCTGAATCATTCAAAGTCAGATGCGGCATCCATGATAATCCTCTTATAAACGAGCTCTTTACCTAATTTTAAGTAATGGAATGTTTCGTTTACTCTTGCAATGTGTGTATATCCTTTTGTAATTTTGTAATAATATTTTATGTATATATATATTTATTGGCTTATTTACTGGTTATTGATTTATTTATTTATTTATTTTTTGCATATTTCAATTATTTATAATTTATATTTATTTATTTATTTATATTATTAAAACGTATTGTTATCATCATTTGTTGCATTCATAACTCTATTTATTTTTTTATTTTTTTTATTCACTTTTTTATTTATTTATTTGTTTGCTTTTTTTTCTCTTTGTATAAGGTTTTTCTTTTTCGTTGTTTCCTCAATTTATAAATATATATATCTGTCAAGAAAAACACTTTTACATGTTAAAACACTCTTCTTCAGTAGTAAGATAACATTATGTTAATCATATCTCTGTGCAAATAATGTAAATTGTGCGATAACTAAATGTAATTTTGAAACGAAATAAACGTGTCTATCTATCTATCTATCAACATTGTAAATAAAAGCTGCTTGAGCTCTTGTCAACTCTACGTTACCTATTTTTAACAGTTACTGGTGAAAAAAAGGATGTGTCGTGTCAGTGCAATCAAATTTTCCGACGGTAGCAGACATACAAGCTTCGTCCTTCTCAAATTCGATTCGTCGCATGGAAAATGTGGTTCGTTCGGTGCTGTCAATTAACCAAAAATTTCATTTTCGGTTCGGTAAACAAGGTTCTAAAGGAATGTTCTTCTTGTACCTTTTTTCCATGGATAAGCTACACTCGGTTTCACACTTTCGTTTAAACCTTGAATTGAGTTAAATTTGTAGTTTAATTAAACGAGAGTGCACTGTCGGTGAAACCTAAGTTCTGCACCCTTACCACGTTGTTGTGCTCATTTTTGTTTAAGCTTCCATATTACGTTCCCTCTGTCATCTGATGTTGGGCAAAGAGATTTATATTTGAATTGAAATAATTAAAAGGTCACCAATTTATCGGCCAAAAACATTATGCTGTTTATCAATCGATGCAACGAATTCCAGAAAGGTTTGAACAGCTTAAGGTATGTAAACCAAAAGTTTAATTTTTGAATAACATAAGAACATGTTTGGAAAATAAAAACAAACTCTTCTTCTGCCTTAATTGCAATAATTTGCATTTGCATCAAGTTAGCAGTATTATTCCCCCTTATAAAACCAGAAAAGTCATGTGTCAAGAGTCCAGTGTCAAATTGTATGTCGAGTTTGTCTTTAGACTATGTGAACTTATAGCACAATTTGCTGAAGCTTGGACAAGAAAAATTTACTAAGTTGATCTGGTAAAGCTGAAGATGGGCTGCCTTACGCAGAGCGCTCATTTATCTCGGGCCGGGCCTGAATACATGCACTAGATGTAAAGTGTTTTCCATCGGGTTACACAAACGAAGTTCAACTGAATTGAACTTCAGATTTCACAACGAAACCGGACGAGTTAGAAATAAGGTAGTTAGCTCAGCTTAACTTAAGTTTAAACCTATGGATAAACAGCATAAAATGCTGTCTCATCGGCGACCCATTCTAGAAGTCTCAAACCGCAATTTAGTGATATTTAATCTCACATAAATAGGTGCGAAATGTGAGTTCTTCTCAACTGGAAAAGATGAGGGTGTTCGAGAGACATTGTCTCAGGGCCTGTCTCAAGTTGTACCGCACGCCCGAGTCTGATTACAAGAAGTATTACTCCAACGAGGTCTTGTATAACGAGGCAAACGTGAATAGAGTAGATAATTTCATTATTAAGCTGATAAGAAGGCATGTGGCACGAGCTATGACTTCTACCAACAGTCTGATCTTCGGGGCTTACTACCCCAATGATATGTATCACGAAAAGGTGCGACGGCATAGCCTCGTCCCACCTGAGGCATTCCTCTACTTCGATAAAATTGGCCTGATACAGGATGCGGATCTTCCATGTGATACGCCGAACAGTAGAACCGCGACTCTGATTCGAACCGAACGTCGTCGAACACGAGGAGCTCCTCCGGTTTAGTAGAGCAATCCCCGGTCGAGACAGAGAGGAGTCCGCTAGGGAGTGACGTTTCTTTTGGTGGTTACATCAAAACCAGCCTCCGACGTCGTCAGCCCTTCAATAGTCTTCCGACGGCTAGTGTGGCTGTTTTATTTGTTTAACGCCTGCTGTAGTAATGAACTAACAGCGTATTTACATAGATTTAAGGTTGGTTAAGTAAAACAAAAAAAACAGGTTCATCGGGGTGCCGAAAGGCAATTAGAGTTGTAGACTAGATTAGCTTAGAGTACCCGCATAGGGTCAATAAGTTAGTTATAAGTTCAAATGAATTGTTAAATTTAAGCTAGAATTAAACGTTTTGTCTAGGATTAAAAAATGATTAGCACCCACTACCCACAAAACCTTAAAACCGCAACAGTTGATGGCTTTTGCCGCTATTGCAATTGCGCGTTCGACTTTGACATTTTCAGTAGGATAGATGCGCACAAATTAATTGGTTAAAACGCAATAAGTCGTTCGCGAGCTGAAACTTTACAGACCGTGATATTGTAAGTCAGAGCACAAAGTCAGAGGTGGAATTAATCTCTACTTATACGGGTGTAGGTTTTTATTTGCCCACCTTACACTTTTGGCGGTTTCGGTAATTGTGATTTGTGTAGGTAATTAAATTTTTGTAGGGCATTGTAAAAGCATACTTTTTGTCGAAAGCCTGCTCTCAATTTCCCGTTTTGACGTAGGTATCTCGTAAATTCGATTAAAGCCCGACCGACTGAACGCGCATTTGCAATTTGGCTAACTAAAAGAAAGAAGCATCCGTGTATTCTCTTCGCCATAAAGACAACTCCGATTGGTTTCAAAACTACCAAATAAATTCGAAGAAAGTGGCTTCGCTTTCGAATAGACTCTTTTCTTCACAGCATGAATTTCCTCAACAAAGCTATTAAGGAAGCGGTTGCAGCATACAAAAACACTCGTTGGAGTAATGTACTGTCTTCCTTTGATAAATCTAGTAAACCGTTCTGGAAGATCCTCCAACATTCCGCCTCTGAAAAACCTTGATCGCCTCAAAATCAGCCCAAATGAAAAGACAGATCTATTAGCTGACACTTTTTGTAACAATCATGCATTAACTGCACAACAAAGTGACGATGTCACCGATAAAGAAGTAATGCAAAGCTGTACAATCGTTTCTAGATCTCAGGTTCTGATAGACGAATCCTATTTAATTACTTCATCTTTAGTCAAAGAACTAATTAAAACATTAAAACCGAGCAAATCTCCAGGTTTAGATAAAATTAATAATAGGTTGCTTAAAGCTTTACCATGTAGTGGCATTAATTATATAACTATTATCTTCAATTCATTTTTTGCCAACACTAGAGGCACAATCTTCCAGAAGTCCGTTCAACTGCTTGCTTACGCGGACGACATTGACGTGATTGGACGAACACAGCGAGCCGTCAATGAGGTGTTTGCTTGTATTGAGACGGAGGCGGCAAAAATGGGTTTAGCGGTGAATGAGGGCAAAACAAAGTATATGCTGTCATCAAGAAAGGACACACAACATCGACGACTCGGTCAGAACGTCACCATAGGCAGCTACAATTTCGAGGTAGTGAAGGACTTCGTCTACCTTGGCTCCCAAGTAAATAGTGCGAACAACATCAGTACCGAGATTAAACGCAGAATAACTCTTGCCAACCGCTGTTTCTTTGGGCTCAAGAGGCAATTGAGTAGTAGAGTCCTCTCTCGAAAGACCAAGCTCACGTTACATAAGACCTTGATCATCCCTGTCCTGCTGTATGGCGCGGAAGCTTGGACTATCTCAAGAGCGGATGAAGACGCACTTGGTCTCTTCGAGAGAAAAGTTCTGCGTTCAATCTTTGGTCCTGTTTGGGTTGAAGGTTCTTGGAGAAGGAGATTCAACCACGAACTGTACGGGCTGTACAGCGACATGAGTCTAGTCAGGCGTCTACGGATTCAACGCCTAAGATGGCTAGGCCATGTTGAGCGCATGGACAACACTGCTCCAGCCCGAAGAGTCTTCGACTCCGAACCAGTGGGACAACGCAATAGAGGACGACCACGAACCCGATGGCGCACTCTAGTGGAGAAGGACCTCAACCAACTTGGAGTGCGAAATTGGAGGCAGCTGGCTAAAGAACGTGCCAGCTGGAGAGGAATGTTGACCGAGGCCCAGGTTCACCCCGGACTGTAGCGCCACACGAAGAAGAAGATTTTCAATTCATGTCTAAAATTGTGTTATTTTCCCGTTCAATGGAAAACAGCTCTTGTTGTGCATATTGCAAAACCTCGCAAGCCCAGAGAGAGCCCGAACAGTTATAGGCCAATAAGTTTACTAAACTCCATTAGCAAACTTTTTGAAAAAGTTGTTAAAGAAAAATGAATAATCATTTAACAGATAGAAACATTATTCCAAATTTTCAGTTTGGTTTTAGAATAGGTCATGACACATGCCATCAACTAGCAAGAATCAAAATTGTGTGATATGTTTAATTCTAAAGAATCAACAGGACTAGTGTTATTAGACATTGAAAAAGCGTTCGACACGGCTTGGCATGACGCCCTGATTCACAAGCTCCTGAAGTTTAACTTCCCAATGCAAATCATCAAATTGATCCAAAGCTTCCTCAAAGACAGAAGGTTTGCAGTCAAAATCAGAAACAACATATCTAACACCAAAAATATTGAGCACGGCGTTCCTCAGTGATCTGTTCTGGGGCCAATCCTGTTTAATATTTATGTCGCAGATCTGCCTACTTTCAATAACAGTGTCAACGTTGCAATGTTTGCGGACGATCCTGCATTATTTGCATCTGGTAGATTATTTATAGAGGTCTTTAATGTACTACAAACTGCTCTCTCGCTATTTGAACAATATTGATTCCAATGGAAGATAAAGCCAAACCCTCAAAAGACGCAAGCTATATGGTTCACTAGGTGTAGAAAAGAGTGATACCTACCTAACATCAAGCTACGGTTATGCTCTGTGGAAATAGATTGGGATGAAAAGTGCAAATATCTTGGACTAATCCTAGATCCAAAACTAACCTTTCAGGCTCACATTTCTGCCACAATAGATAAAGTTAATAAACTAACAAGATTATTGTATCCATTGTTGTGCAGAAATTCTAAACTAAGTTCTGATAGTAAATTACTTATCCACAAATTAGTTTTCCAAGCCATTATAATGTACGGGGCACCAGTATGGGATGATTGCGCTAAAACTCACAAGTTAAAGCTCCAAAGATGTCAAAATAAACTTTTAAAAATGTTTTTGAATCTGCCTTGGCACTTCTCAACCACCAGACTTCACCTAAAAGCCAATGTCAACTTGATTAACACTCTTATCTCCAAATCTAAAATAAATTTCTACAATAATTGCTCTGTATCTCCAAATGAACTTTTAAAACAACTTGCACCAAATTTGCATAGAAAGGTAAATTCTTGAAACGGGCAAATGCAATACTAGGTTAAGTTAGTAGTTTTCCCTAAACATGTTCTTTTCATAACCGTATTAGCAAATTGTTGTAAAATAAATTGTATCGCTGTAAAGGATAAAATGTCATAATTCTCAAAAATAATGTAAGATATGAATGTTATAGAATGCTTTGAACTACTTAAAATATAAATAAATAAATAAAAAAAAAACCAAATAAATTCCTGTGCGTCTCATACAACCTTACTTGATCTAAATGGTAAGTATTAAGCTCATTTTTAACGCACCACTACCCACTAGCCCAACCTAGTGACATGTTATGCTCCCCGTCATGTAATAGAAATTAGTTCAAAATAAAGACTGTACTGCTTGCTTAACATATTCTGATGCTCGTCATTGCAAATGTGCCGACGGGCGATTGACTTCACAGAGTCACATTCACTGCTCGAGAGTGTACGTCTATTAGTCCCCTTTTTGTCTAATTACTCGTATTTTTTCAAAGTTACTTAAACAATTTTTTTTTTCAAATCACTCTCCAAATATTAAACGACATCCATCGCATTGCCCACAAACAGTGTATCCGCTTCCCTGTGAACATGCTCACCGTCACACGCTCCTTCCAGCGTTTTCTCACTCCAAATTCCAGGCACTTTCCAGTCCGCGCCGACGAACCGGTCCCACTCAAACGCACTGTGTGTCTCTCTCGATCACTCTGCCAACCGTCCCTTCGCACTCACTCCACAGCCAACACTCATCCACTTGCCTCTCAGTCTCTCGAATTCATTCCCCAACACCGTGCGTCTCACTCCAACTCGCCGCAGTTCAAAGCCCACCCGTTCACCAAATCAATTACCCTTAATTTCCCAGCGCCCATCTCGCTCCGGCGCGACACGCCGCCTATCTCCCGTTTCGTTTTGCGTCGTTCTTCTGTGCCAATGACTGTTTAAGCTTTCGCCGATTTGCTTTGTGCGAACAATTCCAGCCCCCACTCCCCGGTGCGACGGCCTTATTTGGCACGGCTCGTGTGTCTTTTATTTTTCCAATGGGGTGGCAGTCGAACTGGCGTCTCCCTTCCTCCACTGGCTGCTCGGTCGCTGTGCCTCCTTCTGCTCTTCGTGTTTTTTTTGCTTTCCTTTCTCCTTTTGGCCAGGTCTTAATTCTCACTCTGTGCGCGCTCACTGCTCGCGGTAGCACCGTAGCAGCGCCACCACACACCACCGAGCCGAAGTTGAACCGCATGACACTGCCGACGACGCATGGTTGTTGTTGCTTGTATTGACGGTAGTGGCTGGCTGGCTGACTGTTATGCTGCTTGTTGCCACACCATGGGCGCCCAACCGGCCAACTTGAAAGGGCCCCGCACGACCACTGACTGTGTGTGCTCTTCAGTTCAGCGATTGAGTTTTACGTGTGTGCTTCGCGCGTACTCACGTTGCCGCCGTCATCATCGTCATCGTCGTCGTCGTCGTCGTCGTTTACGTCGTGCTCTGCGGGGCTGGTGTGCGCGCTCCAGACCCAATCGGACCCAAAGCAAAACGTGTACATTTTCATTTTTCTGCACTCCTCCGTTTTACCTACGGTAAACTGTCACACGCATTTCACTCGAACGCAAGGCCTGCCCGATTTGTTGACAGCTGTCAGTGGAGATTTGACATACTCTAGCCGAAGTGTGTGCGTTTTGAATTTGTTTTAAACTGTTTTTTTGTTGTTTCTCAATTAATTTGAAACCACCTCCACATGTGCATCAGAAGCGCAACGCCAGTGTGCTGTCATGTTGATTGGTTCGAATATCGGTAGTGAGTTTGGACAATTGCCAAGTGCTCCCTGGAGTATGGAACCTCCAAGGCCACCGCTGACGATGGCGGGCGCTGCGGCTGCTGCTACCGCTGCTTCGGCTGCGGTCGGCGGCAGTGGCGGAGGCGCATCTATACCCCCACCGCCTACGTTGCCCCTTTCACCGACCGGTGAGTAGAATAATTATATGACTAATTAGTGCTAATCGTCGAGCTGCTTAATTGTGTATTCCGATTGACAGGTGGTTGGTTTTTTGCATTTAAACTTCGTTTTTCTGGTCTTGGGGTAAGAGGACCTGTTTGTTCGGCTCGAACAGCAATTTCGAATTTAACGATCAAGGGAAACCTATTTTTGAGTTTGACATTTGCCGACGGCAATGCCACTTGACAGCGGGAAGCAAGATTGTTGCGCGTAGCACTTGCAAGTGGGCATTTGAAAGTCAATCGATCACAGCCAGACGCATTTGTCAACGACGCAAACCGCTTTGACATTTTTTCGTCTCTGTTTTGCCTGGCAAATCCGTGGCGAATATGTCATCCGATCTGCGTATGGGCCCGAGTTGCGAAGCTGTCACCGCAGTGAGGTTGCGATGATAAGTTGTTTGGTTAGCGGAATTGTTCGTAGCTTGACAGCTCCCGCATATCGGCGTGCACACTCCATTTATGGCTTGTAATCTTTTAGCCGCAACCTTTGCCTGACGACTGGATGTGGTAATGTGCTGCCAATTATGCAAATTTCTTTCCAATTCAGTGATTTATTAGGATTTTTTTTATTCCGCGCAAGACGAACGACTTCCTGTATGGTGCTTTATGTTGCTTTAATTTCCACGGCTGGCGGTTGGGCAGTGATTAATGTAATCCTTTAATCCGACAAATCTGACGCCTTTGCGGCTCCTTATATGCGGGGCCTGTGGCCATACATTTTTGACTTTCACAAGATCGATAAAAGGACTTAAGCTGATTTTTTCTTTATTCAAGCATGAGGCAACTCAAGTCTGCAGTGTTTTGGGAAAATATCAGTTCTTTAGGGAGTACCTTTTCCAATGCAACTGGTACGAGTGGTAGAGTACTGTGGACTATGGCAATAAGCCCTAGTTCGGTTAAGACTTCAAATGACGCCATTCGGTAGGTTGGGTTAGGTTGTAGTGGCTGACACTTAGGCCAGGTTAGGCCCATTGTGATACCACGCGGATTGACTTCTCCTAACACTGGAACCAGTTGGTGTTGCTAATGAAGCGATTTAGTTGGCCAATGCTGGCACTATTTAGCTCATCGTTACGGCCTCCGAAGTAGTAGGCTCCCAGGTGCAGGAACCTACGACTGGCAGGAGCACTGCAGAAGCAGAGAAGGTGATGATTAATTTCTTCCTCATCTTCATCCTTCCATCCATCCTGCGAGCATGAGTACCAATTACACAGTGCCCTGTTATGACTCCCATGAGGCTCCTTAATGAGTGTTTGCTGAGGCTGAGTAGACCGAGAGACAGTTTTAGGTTAAGTGATGGCCAGATTTCTTTTGTCTTAAGGACGGTGGTGCCTTCTAGCCATTTGCCATTTGTGGTTTTAATTGGGTGGATCTTAAGGAGATGGTAAGCTATAGCGATCGGCATGGAAGGTACCCCTGCTATTGATAGGGATGAGGTTTTACCACACCTGGCGAGTTCATCGGTATGTCACAGTGTCCCGGCACCCACATAAGATGAATGTTGAAACGCTCGGCCATCTCGTTAAAAGACAGCCTGAAATTAAAGGATGTTTTTAAGTAGAACATGACACTGTCCAGGGATTTTATCCTTTATCCCTTTTTGATATCACGTTGTCCTTGAGCCATGACAGCACCTCTCTAATCGCTATGGTTTCTGCATGAAAAACGCTACAGTGATCAGAGAGCTTCACGGAGATAGCAATGTTGAGGTCTTGAGAATAGACACCCGCACCCACCCCTTCTTTTGTCTTTGATCCATCTGTGAAGATGCGCAGAGGATCTTTCAGTGTTTGCATGTCAGTCATCCAGTCCGATCTGGAAGGAATACTGATTGAGAATTTCTTCTCGAAGATGGTCTGGGGTATTAGGCGGTCAGTGTCGCTAGGAAGGAAATTGAAATCCTTGAGATGTGTTGAGTGGCCAGAGTTGAGTTCGGACCACAATCGGAGTGTTTTGAGTCTCAAGGCTATGCTTGCTGCAGTTTGTTTCCTGAATATTTCCAATGGTGGAAGATAGAGGAGAAGATTCAGTGCGTCTGACGGAGTACTTCTCAGTGCCCCGCTGATGCGGTAGATAGGTTAATAGTAATAGCATTTCTGGTGCCACAGTCCGATGTGAATTTGGACTGAGATCCCTATCAAACCCCTCGTGTTGTGATGCTTCTGTTCTGAACCGATCTAGCCGTGAATCATGAAAGACGTTCGTGTTGATAATCGGACCTTGACACTCAACGTTCGATTCAATGTACTAACGCGCTATAAAAGGGCGACCATCAGATCAAAGTTGACCAAATTTCTGCAACTTTGCTCCCACATTTCGCTTAAATCCCAATCGAATATGGTTTGATATCTTATCAGTGTTACCAAAGGGGCTCTAGAGAGTCAAAAGGACTCAATTTCTTTAGTCTGACTCGGGGACGCATCATTTTTAGATTTCACTAATTTTTTCGAGAAAATTTTCATAACTTTCCAAGGTGTGAACTAGTCTTTATTATTTCTTGAACGCTTTCGTTTAAAATGCCTGAATAGTAGAACTGCACCCAGGAATGGTTCTGGCCAAACATCGAGTCAGGAAAACAATGTAGTCGCATCTTTATGTATGGCTCCAAGACCAATGAAGTGTCCGGCGCTGATGTTTTCGTAGAGGGTGACAACATTAGATTGTACACTTGCTTCAATTTTCCAAGCCGAAACCTATGCAATCCAAATGCCAACAAACTAAACTGGTGGATGGGTCGACACATCTGCGCTTGTAGTGACAGCCACGCTGTGCTAAAGCCCCTACATAGCCCTTGGACCCGTTCCACAATAGTTCAGGAATGCAAATCCTCTCTGCATTTGATTGGCAGTTAGAATTCTCTGTAACTCATCTCTGTCTCAGGACACCAAGGAATCGCTGGAACTGAGTTTGCGGATGAACTTGCTAGACAAGGATCGGAGGAAACTTTCTCAGCACCTGAAACTGCGCTCGGACTACCTGCGTCTGTGGTTAGGGCTTCCATTGATGGTTGGACCTCTCGGGAGCATAATTGTAGATGACATGGCTCGTTGTCCCTTGGCAGAAGAGACTGTAGATGACTTACAGGTGCAATAACGAGCCACAGCACTTAAACGTGAAGCGAAGACACTCCCTGCGACTGTCGCGCATTTGCTTGGATCGGGTGGCAGATCTTCAGTTCAGCTCTATAGGTCCTTCATCATAGAAGCCCTTGCTGGCTGCCTTGGGGCAGTACCAGTTTTGAGTCTGAGTGATAAAGTATAGTACTGTAACCTCAAGTAACAAGGAAAAATGTACTAGTTTCTTTTTCTCACATAAGGAGGGCATCTCTCTTCTCTCTATTTGTACACAATCTTGTTTAAAAATGCTCTGAAATCTGAATAATGTACCCTACCCGGAACATAGGTGGCCCGTAGCGTTGTGGGTACGTGCGTCGATCCCATCCTCGACGTCGTAGGTTCGATTCCTGCTCTGTGCGACAAAAATAATTCTCACGGTCTGACCTCTTTCGAATCACAGACATTGCTCAACGAGTACTTTTGTCTAGAAAAGCGTTCGGAGTCGACTGTTGGTTCTTTCCACTAGTGAGTGAACAATAGCACGCACAACGCGAGTGGTTGCGGAAAAGCTAAACTCTGGCCCTCTATGGACTGTAGCTCAGATTATTGTTATTATTATTGGTATTATCCGGAACATTGTAATACTGCGAGGAATCTGAGACAATGACCTGGTTCTAGCTGGGTCCGTAGAAAAGGCTTTTAACATCGTGTGGTTAGAAGGACTCTTGCACAAGCTCATCAGGTTAGACATTAGTAAACCACCTCCGTACTTACCGCGTACGCTTTATCACTGTGGATGATTCATTCGATTCATTCAGCTTCGAGATGACATAAATCACTCTGTTCAAAAACTCGAACAGTTCTGAATGTAGACGCATATGACAAGCTATTGACAAAAGTTCTTTGTAGATGGACAACACGTAAAACTAAACCAACAGCCAACTCGATACGAGGCCTTATGTAATCTACAGCAAACAGCTTCCTCATCCACCTAGGGCTTACCTACGCATTGATGTCCCGAGTGATTCAACGCACATACATGCTTGTTAATAAAAATAATATGGGTAGCGCTAAAGCTGGTAGAGAGGGACTAGCTTCTGAACAACCACTCGTGTTATGCGTGCTACTGTTTTCTGGAAGGGACTTACATTTTATGCCGACTCCGAACGGCAAAGTTTGAGAAGTACTATTCGCGCCGTGGGCCACGTATACGTGCTTGATGGAGGATATTCCGGGATTTAAGAAGGCTTGTTCAGGGTTCACTCCTCTACAGAACAACAGAGTCTTTCTAAATAGACTCCGCTGCAGATACAGTGGACTCTACCTCAATTGAACTGTCACGGGATATAAAAATTGGTTCGAGTTAGGGAGAGTTCCCTCTAGTGGGAGATTATAATAATTCGTTTCGGCTCAATACAACGGCATGAATACCTTTGCATATTTCAGTAATACCAATGCTGTCTGTTGATCTGCGTGGATTTCAAAGAAATGGACCTATATTTGTAGTGCAATGTTATGAGGCGCTAAATGTACTCCTAGCTTAGCTCGCTCGACATTGCCTTCAATATCTTGGTCAGGGATCCAGTACAAGGCAGCTATCTTAGCATTTTCGAAAATTGCTTAAGACGGCCATAAGCTTACTTACATAGGTGGTTCTACATTTCGGGATGAACCTAGGACTCATCTAACAAGCTGGCATTTGTCATTAGGCAGCTGCCTCTAGTTGTACACACAAAGCCTGTTGGGGTCCCTCTAGGTCAAGGTGTAGGTCTCTCTCTACTGTGTTTTCTCTCTGGATTCGAATCGAAGACTCTGCGTGCCGGAGTATGGGTGATCATTCGTTCTGCGTTTGCTAACCATTGAAAGCAAAATATGAGCAGTGTTTTTTGTCCTGCCGCTGCACAGCTCTTATAGTTTGTCGTTGGATCTTTTCACCCAAAGCCCGTCAACGCATTGGCAGGACCGTACATTTAACGAACAATTTTGTCTCGAGTCGACCGTAGACGGCGTGCTTCAACGCCATAAGGATCTGCTTATTTATTCTGGGCCTTACCACTCAATAGCGTCCTCAGCCCGAAATCAACAGCGTTTGTTTTTTTTTTTTGTTAATTATTTGTTTCTTTTTGTATCGGCAGAGGTGTCAGAGTTTATATCCCAGCCAAGGTTCTATGCGTCAAAGTACTTGTCAATTATGACGCTCTGTCCAATTTGTCGATTTCTTGCCGTCGATTCAGAATTTAGCTTGCCTTCCTTTACAGCGGAACCTATTTTTGGGAGCGAGTTGAGTTCTGTCAATATCGTCGACGTACACTCGTAGTTGAAGAGGCGTTTGAGAGAGTCCCCTTTTGAACATTAAAGGTGTCGGTTGGGGTCTTTACTGTCTTTCATGGAGCAGCAAAATGCTCTTTATTGTTATCCTACACAGACTGATTTGGCAACTAGACATGGCGCCACAAATTATTTACTTCGTCTTTAGAATTGCTGTCGCGTCCAATCCTAAAAATTCGGCGAGCAGACGGTGGTTCACAGTTTGTGGTGGTGCACAGTTTCGTCGATAAGATTACGTCTCTAACAGTGAGTTTTATGGGTGATGACAGACCTAACGACAAGAATCTGCTTGCGCCACAACTCTAAAGGTTTTCCAAAATTCTTTCTAGCAAAACCGTTTGCGTTTCCTCTACAGGATCCATGATCTATGTTGGGTACTCTGCCATCTTTAACCTTACCCGAACTAACCTGGAAATATTTTTTCCCGAACGCATTGTGATCAAGCAATGCACATTTCTGACGGCCGACTACGGAAGACAGTGACATGCGAAGGGCTGAGTATTTAAGTTGACAGCCAAGCCAAGTTAGGGGAACATTTCACATCTTTTCAAGCTAAATCTGTCTCCCAACCTCCATATTGACTTTGTACTAATTCACCCACCATATCTAAGAGAAAAAAATCATACCTTTCACATTTTTTCGTCAGTGGGAGATACTGTGTCATTTTAGGATATAGTGAAGCCGATGCACTCGATGGACGTGATGCTATTCTTGTCTCTACCGAAGACCTACCATTGATACGTATGGGTACAGCAACATCTCATTCCGCTGGACACAATCAAAGCCAGAAGATAATCTGGTGGCCTTCGTATTTCTTACTACAAATAAAATTTGAAATCTCTCTTCGTCCAGTTACGGGCAAATAGATGATTGAGTTCCTTTCAAGCTGTCCACACCATCGGAGGCGAGGGCCTTCTTCTATCGCTTTGTCCTTCGGGGTTGGATTCGAAGACTTTCTGAGTCGGAACTTTGTTATACATTGTCTCATGACATGACATGACGAATTTTTTTGAGTAGTTCCTAATGTTGTACAGCTCTTATAGTTCATCGTTCAATCTTCTCCACCAAACTCTTCGAAATGGTTAGTCCGCATTATATATTGTGCAAGCCTCCGCGCCATTGCCTTTTGCTACTGCCGTCTAAGTCCAGAGACATAACGATTGGCCGGTGTTATTCTTCGTCTTATCTCCGCGGTGATATCATCTCCGGAGTTTATTGCAGAGCCTTGATGGACAAAGTTCTTTACTACATTGAAGCTGCCACTGTCTTTATTTATTTATTTTTACTTCGAATATTTCGTCCAGTCTCCGAGGATGGCGAATAGAGGAGAAGGCACAACCGATAGATCCAGGGTGAGGATGTAGTCCGGAAGAAAAAAATCCGTCGACTACATTAGCTCGGCCACTAGAAGACTCCAGCTAAGAGTGTTTTAGAATCCGAACCTTTCTGGTTTAAGAAGGAAAGGAAGACGCAACCGTCGGTATAGATATCAAGTCATCGCGGACGTAAAACAGATTGGTCACGATGGCTAGAAGCAGTGTGCCCAGGACCGTCACTGATGGAAGGCAGCAATTGCTCAGGCTTGGACACTTTACGGGTTGCCGGCCTGACAAATATGTAAGTAATCCCAACAGAACTTTTTGCAGCAGCATATAAAGGTCAAGGGGAAAGAGACAACCTCCAGGCCCGCTGTAGGAGTGGTGAAGATTTCTCCAGTCACTCCTAGGCATGCTAGTAGTTAATTTCTGCACGCTAGTCTTTGCATTATTGTCAGCAAACTTATGTTGGAGGCTTTTAGGCAGGATCGCTGCTATTTGTCAAAATGGGCCTGCCAAAAGCTGTGTACATCCAAAGTATTGCTCTGGGGGTATGAACGTTAGGCATTCGATGTGTAGAGTCGCGACTAGACTTATGGTGCTCAAAAGCTTGTGTTCGGGTCATTCTTTCATCATCAATCCAAATATGACCAAACATCGTACAGCATCGCTGAACCGGTCTTAATATTGTACATGTCCATTTAGTCTGCATAGAAGAGCAGTGCTCATTTGATCAAGGACGTCATTTTTTTCGACGAAGAGATATGTTATGAGACTATTGTCCGTCTTGACTGCGATTGCCAAGAGTTTTCTGCTTTCTTATCAACATTCTTTGTCCTGCTCCCGCGCTAGAGCAAATCATTTAACATCTTGAAGTTGTAACTATATATTGAGCACATAGGATGTAAAGCTCTGTTCGAGTTTGTAGATCCAGTGAGCCTTGATATCAACGACACCCTTAAATTCCTCAAAGCTACCCACTGGTTTTAGAGTCCAACCATACATGAGTGCAGAGGTAAAGAAGAACAAGTCAAGTAGGTCGCCAGGGTGTCGAGAGCCGATTAAGTGACAGCACAACGGACTTTAAAGGTCCAAGGCATGATGTTCTTGGGAGCATTGCCAGTCAGACTACGTACCTACTTCTGATATGATTATGTTGGCACATAACGTGCTGTTGAATGGCTGTGAGACATGGAGAATTACCATCTCTAATAAGAGAAGGCAAAAAGCTGTTAAATAACAAGTTATGGTGTCTGGCCAACACCCGTCTAAACGGAGCTAGGAACCGACGAAACAGACGAAACGACGGAAGTGTCTGCGATATGGTCAATGTCATACAATAAAAGTTTGTACGTTAGAATATTTAAAACCATTCAAAAAAGCGACGGCAAAAGTTTTAATTTACCGAAGAACTGCGGAGAGTGTCGTGCCGTTGGGAAAGTGGGTAAAGTCCTAAGATTCCGCAGCGGAACGTGGAAAACGTTGAGCATCAGAATCAGACTTGAAATGAAACACTAAATGCACCACTTTGACAGCAAACAACACAATAATTGTTCAAATTGTACGCCCCGCGGATTATCCAGAAAAGTGCTAAGGTCTTGTGTATAAGTCACAAAACCTAATCGAGCGGTAAGAATGTAAGAACATGAGCTACGCTCGACTCAGTTCCCTCGTCTATCCCGACCTCCGATATCCAGGCGCAACCCTGTCAATTGCAGAGTCAAACACTCACCTCATAATCAAAGCCAGAGCAAAGCAGGGAACAAAAATAGCACCGCATCAACCGCACCGCCATGCGAGTTCGGTTCCTCCTCCCAGCTCCATTCTACGTCAGTGCGTACCCAACGCAATGCGTTACACGTCTGCATACACGCACTGGGGAGGACGGTTGGCAAAATGGAACTCAAGAAAATCGAAGGAACAAAACAAAATGACAATATCAACACCACCCCCTTTCGGTTCTGCAGAAAACCGCAGACCATGTGCACTGGTCGCAGAGAGCGACTTGTTGGGGTCGTCATTGCACTGCTGTTGTTTTGCTATTACCCGTTTGCTGTTGTGTCCCACCAGACAGATTGGAAAACTCAAAAGTCACTAGAGCCAGTGCTCTTCGGGGGCCAGTCATTAAAATTCGATTAGACAACAATCGTATGCATTATTGAACTTTTCCTGCTCGGATTGCGTGTGCTTGCGTTGACAACGCATCATCATCACTCATCGACGAATTTTAAATGCAAGAACAACAAATTACATGCGCGGGTACAGCGCAACCACAACATTGTAATGAAATTAATATTCTCCTTCACAGGGTTGCCATTTTGCTTGGACAATTTTTTCGAATGGATATTAGTAGCATTTTGTTCTTTATTTCTGGCAATTAAGATGGCTTTGAAGCTAATTGGTCTGAGGACTGTCATGCGTCTACGATCACTTTCTTAACTGGTACTTTGATCCTCATGTGCTAGATGTGGTCGATGTTTAGGCTATTTAGACGATCTCTCCTTAGTCACCTCCTTAATTGCCACCCTCACGCATCCTCTGGCCGGAGCAAGGTGCTATGCGACCGGTGTCGAGTATCGACCACGTTGGAGGTGTAGTTTAGCAAATAGTTCAATCACTAAGGCGAGCATCCGGATATGGAACTCTGAACAACGGCCAACCCCCCACCTGGTGCCCCGTGGTGTTGTGGGCATGTGCGCCCCCTACCTCCACGTCGTAGATTCGATTCCTGCTCTGTGCGACAAAAAATAATGTTCACGGCCCCACATCTTCCGAGTTACTGACAAGAGTATTTCCTGCCTAGAAAAAGCTTCTCAAACTTGGCTGTTCAGAGTCGGCATAAAACTGTAGGTCTCGTCCACTCGTGTGAGAACAATAGCACGCACAGCACGAGAGATTGATGAGACGCTGGGCCATTCCCTTTTTTCGACCCGTGACCACCTAATCACGCTTACATACTATCGAAATGGGAAGTGCTGTGCTTATGAAATGTGCTCGATAGATTCAAGTAAACTAAGTGACTTCATTAACTTCATTACGTGCGGTGGACTTTGTAGCTATCGCCTCGACCGTGAAGTGAATGACTTTTTAATGGATAGATTCAAACAGCTGGACAGTAGTATTTCGGTGCTCATCAAAACAATCAAATCTAAATGTGACTATTGTGAAATCCACAATAGCTACGATGCCATCAACTATATTCGTACCGCCTTGAACATTCTTTTCCAGTCATCAACCATAGCTCTTCCAAAATAATGCAAACAATGCAGCGGCGTTGGATTTCTTTCTGATCGACTATTAACTGTCTCCGCTGAAATGGACAAGGCCATTAAGTTAAGCACCACGCCAATACTCGACTCAACCGACAAAAAATCTTTAACGGAGGCACTTCTTGTGACACTTCAGCATCTGAGACTGCCACTCCGTCATGCGAGATCCTCAACACGGGTTCTCAAACGTCTACAAGCAGCTACGCTGAACTCCTTTCTCCAAAACTTAACTTCTTAGACACTACCGAGACAAAATCAAAGTGTAGATTCGAGATTTGGAAGACTCCAGGAGAAAAACTGTCCTTACACCAACGACCTTTCCGCATTTATCGTCACTGGTGTCCCACGTAAAACATCAGTCAAGACCTTTATCAAGCAGAGTCTCAACCTTGAAATGTATCAGTGGAAAAGACTCCCCCAGGAAATAAGAATGACTGATTACCAACACTTTCGGAGGTGCCTTCAATTTAGGAAGCTTCATCTAACCCCCGCCCCCGTCACTCAAAAACCACTTCTATCTATTTCTCGCGTATGAGAGGCCATATCGGGTTCGATTTGGATAGTTTCTTGGAAACCGGCCTAAACTAGCGCAGGAGCCCGACCGTGAGAGCTCCGCCCGGAAAAAAACTGCAAATATCTAGGAAAGATGCAGAAATGCCCCGCACCCCCTGTTGGGATGATGCCACTGACACTCTTGCATCTACAAGCAGAGCTAGAGACACATTCCAAGAACCTACTTCAACAAGCAGTTACAATTGGCAATGCTCCCCAACTATCCAACACGGAACACGGTCCGCCGCCGGAGCACCATCGGGCGGCACAAAAAGTTCTACAAAACCTGAGCTAAGCTTCTTCGGACAATTGGTCTCAGAAGACTACTTCATTTCTTCACCTCCAATTGCCTCTCTCACAGAGAACCCAAAGAGGAAGGAAGACCAAAAATCTGTCACAGAATTGCTCATTCAGAGCACGAGATAGAGCCAGACGGTGACGTTCTATTTATCCCTCAGCTCTATATAACAAGTCTGGCTGAATCTATGCAGCGGACAATCCTGACCTCAATCGCAATTTTATTTCAGAGCTCGATACTCTTTTCACTAGCCTTCGACTGAGCTCGGAGGATAACTATTATATTATTGCAGGAGATTTGAACTCCAAACATAGAGAATGGGGCAATAGAGTGCATAACCCTAGGGGAACCCCACTATATAACTGGTTGGCGGAGAACAATATTGAGTTCAAGCTCGATTTACTTGCAACCGATAGCCCATCGTTTCCCAGCAGCGGATCTTACCTGGATCTATTGCTGATTGACAAACGACTGACGATACTTAACGTACAAAGACGCACGCGGAACTGTTTAACTGCTGTTGAGTACGAGAGTGATCACTGCGGACTCTTCGCGGCTATTCAGCTCCCGAACGAGGTGGAAGAACTGGACGAGTATGTCCAGAGGAACCTTTATAATTACAATAAAGCCCGCTGGCCACGCTTCACCAGGACTTTATCCACAGAACTACGTTCGAGTGAGAGCAACCCTCCAACAAACAGAAACCTGACGAACGAAGAGGTTGACAGGTACCTCATACAAATGGACGACGTAATCAAACGAACAATGGACAAAACTATCCCAAAAGTAGTACAAATCGATGATAGCGATGTTTATCGAAATGCTACCATCGATGCACTTCACGTGCACAAAAGACTCAAACTCTTGCACAGGCGGTTTACAGATCCACAAAATCCGGAAGTCAGGGCACTGAAGTCGGAGATCAAGACCCTCCAACAGCTAATCCGAATTAATTATAGCCTGGCTATAAGCTTGCACTGGGGCAATAAAATCCGGGCTGTAAGATCTAACAACCCGGGTATGTTCCCGCAAGTAAATAAAATATTTCGGAGAAAAGATCAAAACGACATTCAGTGCGTTAGACTTCCTAGGACGACAAATAACGAACAGTTACTGACTTCAGTCGGCATAGATACAGATGGGGCAGTGCTAGACAATGACTTTTTCGTGGTTGAAGACCCTCAGGATAAGGTGAAAGCAATCGGTGCTGTATTCCAGGGAGTGTATACGGTCAACGAGGTTTGTAGGCCGAATCACGAACTGGAGAACGAAGCTCTGCTGAACCACAGTAATCTTCGTAACGAGATAAGTCAATGGCGATCTGAGAACCCAGGTTTCTCCAGGTTCAATGACGATTACATGGCAAACAGTGCCGTCGCCAATGATGTAAATAACATCTTGATTTCCCAAGAAGATCTCCAGGGTATCTTTACCTCGCTAAAGAAGAAAAAGTCAGTGGGAATCGATGGTATACCGAACATTGTGCTTCGCCATCTTCCCCCTGAAGCTGTGCAGATCTACACAACATTGTTTAACAATGCGCTGAGTAATGCTTATTACCCGAAACATTGGAAAACAGCTGTGGTGCAACCAATCCCTAAACGGGACAAAGATAGATCAATTCCGACAAATCTTCGGTCGATCAGTCTTCTTCCTTGCATAAGCAAGGTTTTTGAAAAGATAGTCATTCGAGTTCTGAAACAATGGGTTGAGGAAAATAATATCATACCGGACAACCAGTTCGGATTCAGGGCGGGGCATGAAACCATACATGCCGCGTCCAAACTGGTGTCCGACATTCAATGGAATAAAGACAAAAAACAATGCACGGGTGCTTGCCTGATTGACTTGGAGAAAGCGTTCGACACCGTTTGGTTGGAAGGCCTCTTCCTCAAGCTGGTCAGGCTCGGCATAAGTAAACCATTGCTATACATGATCTATGACATGATAACAGGTAGAAAGTTCGTCGTGAAAAGTAGCGATGTAACTTCTTCCACGGTCTTTGACATCAAAAATGGTCTGCAACAGGGAGCGGTTGGTTCGCCGATCCTGTTTTCAATATTCACTGCAGATCTGATAGGTTCAATGCCGCACTTAATTGCGTACGCCGACGATTTAGTGGCGTACAGATCAGGTCCGAAGGTCGAAGAAATAAATATCTTGTTGCAAGGTGACTTCGATCAAATTCAGCGATTTTGCGACGACTGGAAGTTGATTATCAACTTCAGGAAGTGTGAAACTATCCTTTTCAGAACCCCGTTGTACATGGCATCATGGGATACGCGCACAAACTGGCGTAAGTTCGGCATTGTTGACCCACAGGGACGCCCTTTAGATGTGAAAAGTGTAGTTAGGTATCTTGGCATTTGGTTGGATCAATATCTGTATTTTGACAAACATATAGATATTGCTCTGGCCAAAGCTAAAAAGGCCTTTGCTGTGGCAAGGAGGTTGTTTTACAGCAGCCAACTTGATACCAGGGTGAAGGTAATCTGCTACATGGCTCTCATCCGGCCAATTATGGCATACGGTTGTCCACTGTGGTTCAACGTGAGTCCTTCCCAGATGGAAAAGATGAGGTTGTTCGAGAGACAATGTCTTCGGACTTGTCTCCGTTTGTATCGTACACCCGAGTCTGAGTACAAGAAGTACTATCCCAATGAGGTCCTGTACAACGAGGCAAACCTCAACAGGATAGATAATTTTATTATTAAGCTGATCAGAAGGCACATTGCACGAGCTATGACTTCTTCCAACAGTCTGATCTTTGGGGCTTACTACCCCAACGTTATGTATCATGAGAGAGTGCGCCTTTCCGGCTTTATTCCTCCCGAGGCGTTCCTCTATCTCGACACAATTGGCCTAATACAGGATCCACACGGATGTCCTGTAATCTTCCACGTCGTACGCCGAACAGTGGACAGGCGACTTCAATATGAACGGGATGTCGCTCGCAGTCATGAGGATCTCCTCCGGTTCAGTAGAGCGATCTCTGCTCGAGACAGGAGAGAGTCTGCCAAAGAACGGCAATTTTATTGGTGGTTACACCAAAACCAGTCTCCGCCGCGGGTAGCTTCTCATATTGATGCGCTAGTTGACCATAGTGGCCAACTTACATAGGTTATAAGTTAGAGCGTAAGAAAAAAAAAAAAAAAGAAAAAAAAAAAAAAAAATTATTTAACAAATAAAAACAAAAAAAAAATACAAAAATCCACAAAAAAAAAAAAAAAAGGTGCGCCACGGCGTATAAATTATATATGTCAGGCATATACATAGCATATACGCCCTGGTGCACGCGTCCGTACTGTTACGGACATAGTTAAGATAGTCTTAAGTTTTAATGTTAGGTTAGTTTTAGTTCTAGTTAGTTTAAGTTAGGTTAAATTAGATATATATAGCCAAGTTTTTTTTTCCAGTTTTCTTGGCGAAACAAATAAAAGTAAAACGGTGTGTCTTTAACACAATAAAAAAAACATAGCATAATCCGAAAGGTATAGACAAATTTAAGATTAGAATAGCTTAGAGTACCCGCATAGGGTCAGTAGGTTAGGAGTAAGATCATTTCTTAAGTTAGTTAAGCTAGTTTTAAGCATTTTTGTCTAGCATGTAAGTTAATGAATTCAAAATAAAACAAAAATGAATGAAAAAAAAAAAAAAAAAAAAAAAAGTCTGGCTGAATCAGAATTTGGAGAGCATTACGTTGTCCCCTCGAGTGAAGTCTGAAACCACGTTTCTCACCACACCGAAGCACACAACAAACGATCTTCGGCGTCGGATCTCCCTCAAGAATTTGTTTGTGGAATTAATTTGCTCCGATGTAAACCGATTCGTTATGCAGCTTAAGATTTTTGCAGTCGATCATGACGTTTTGTGCTGGTTGACGAGAGATTGATTTTTGCTTAGCTGCCGATTTTTGTGATGCCTTTAGTAGTGATGGGAACTATCAAATAAAAACTATCTAGTTATTCGATAGTTGCAAACTATTCAGTTATTCGATGGTCGAAAATCATTCATTCATCCAATTGAAAGAAAAAAAAAATTCAATAGATTTTACTTGGGCTGCTTTTACACACGCTAATTTTGACAGCAAGTTTCACCTTTCTTGCATAAAAAATGGAAATGCTTGCTGTATATAGAGGCCTTGTATGGCTGGTTGAACTGAGCCAAATGGTTGGCATGGTAGCTTCTCTGAGCGAGAATCGATAGTTCGACTCAGTTGGGGAATGACTTCGAATGATTTTTTACCACTCAATTCATTCATTTGTATGACGGAAATATATTCGAATGGTTTTAGTTGAATGAATGTTTTTTTCATTCGTTTGGACTTTGGACTATCGGGTGCCATGAACGATTCGTTCAGTTGTATGAAGAAGAAATCGCCTGAAGGGAGAAAAATTTAATCAAATAGTCTTCCTTAATAGCAATTCTTTCTGAAAGACGATGGAAGAATAGCCAAACACCGGAATGAGGGATGTAATTAGTTAGTATGTTAGTACTATGTAATGAACTTTGTATTTTATGAATGAAATGAATTAAGTACAAATGATGTATTTATGTATTCATTAAATAAAATAAGAATGGTATCTGATTTTGTAGTTCCTTGTGAGAGCCAAAGGGAACTCACATGAAAAAAGCACCCTTAGGGTAAGAGACGGGGAAGACGGTTTTTTTTTTGTGATAATTATATATATCCCCCCCTTCCACCTCATCAACCCCGGCGTGCATTATTTTAACAACAAAGTCAATGAATGAATGAATGAATATAATTATTCGATAGTTGAAATCATTCAGTTACTAACTATCGATAGTGCAATTCATTCGATAGTTCCCATCACTAACTTTTACCTTGTTTTAATATTTGTATATTACGGGTGGCTGTAAAGGCGAACCGATGAGGATGTCAACTACACAATCCCTAGGATCTACAAATATGGGCCATGTTCCAGAAATTCATAAGTAGATTTTAATGGAACACAAGTTCCCGAAGTCCGTCACTTGCAGAAAGTTATACGAGATGTTCAAGTATTTAACATTCAACTTGTGTGTGTTTCGCGACACTGGGACATCCCACGGACAGCCGAACTCCTTGTAGAGGGCAGGACAACTTTCTCAGTCTTTCCGCAGAAGAATCTACCAAAAATACCCATCTCTACTGCAAATTATTTAGATACTGAAGCTTGAAATGCTTACTCACACAAATCGTAGATGCTCTACCGATACAGTACTCAGACTACTATTGATCGCAAATGCTCAAGTTATCTGATCAGAATTTTTTTACAGAAACTGCAGATTCGATGAGGAGGAAAACAACTCTCCTCCCGTAGAAGTCACTTAGGTTAGGTTAGATTATTGGGCTGTCATGATACCCAGTGCCACTCATTTGAACCCAACGTCAAATGATGATTGCACCAGATTTGAAAACCAGACATAAGCAAATTAACGTTTGCTTTTTGGGATTCGAACCAGAGACCCACACACAACCGCTGTTGTAGAAGTTACTTAGATGCCTTCAACGTCCTATTCGAACTAAGTAGCATTAGTGTCAGGTTTTTAAAAGCACTTGGGAACTGGTGTATCTGTGATCGGATTCACGAGGTAACTGCTTGTATTTTCATCAATGAATTCCCTTTAAACGTGTCGTTGGCAAATCGATCTGTCGTATTTCAAAAATGCGTGGTTTTTAAGCACTTTTATTCGAGTGCCTTGTACTTTTTTTAGATTACCACATAAATATGGACCATTCACAACGAATAGTTCTATTGAGTCAGTTCTAGCGGGTTGGTGCGTCGACTCCCACACTGGGGCGCTAAGTGCACACAACGAAGTTTATTGTAATTGCCAGTGACTAGTTTTTAATATTTAGAAAATTGAGCATATTTTCGTGGGCAAATAAATTGAAACTACAATACCAAGTACGTTTAATATTTTGGTAAAGTTTGACAGATCTGCTTATCGAAGCTTTATATATTTATTCTGTGAAGTCAGGCAAAAAGTGCGTTTTAGAGTTTAAACTGGCGAGGAGAAATAATTGGAAAAAGAAGATTGTTTCAGCGTTTTTTGTCAATATACACACGTAGTAAGTTATCAAAAAAATAAAAATATAAATTTAATGTTTTTAATTAAAAAAATATGGTGTCCGTCAAATTTCAATATCTGGCCACTGGTTTTGTTCAAAAGCATACTATGAGAAGCGCTGGAGAAAGAAAGAACAAGAATCAAATATAAGAGAGTATAACATATATATAATAATATGGATGGCGCTACAGCCCATAGAGGGCCAGGGCCTAGCTTCTCAGCAACCACTCGTGTTGTGCGTGCTATTGTTCTCACACGAGTGGAAGGAACCTACAGTTTTATGCCGACTCCGAACGGCCAAGTTTGAGAAGCTTTTTCTAGACAGGCGATACTCTTTGAGCATTGTCAGTTACTCGAAAGAGGTGTAGTCGTGAAAATTATTTTTGTCGCTCAGAGCTGGAATCGAACCTACGACGTCGAGGTTGGGGTCGACGCACATACCCACAACGCCACGGGCCACCACCAGAGTATAACTTTCTCTAAGTAATATTAGAAAAAAAAAGCAAAAGCAATTTAAGTCAAAGACAAAAGAAAACCGGCTTTAGAATATTATGTACCAAAGACTACACCGGAAATAATATGGTATAGTTGTGTGCCCAGAGACTGTTTTAAATACAAGAAAATCCACCCATTCCAGAGCTACTGGAAAACATGGCATCTTTTAGAAACGCCTCAGAAGCGCAGAGGAACCCTAAACAAGATCGGCTCCTTGTAATGCAGTTATTGGTCAAGATCTTCACTTCCAAGCCCAATTGCTACAACCTTTCCGGCGACTTTTGTCTTTCCAACGATCCCGTCTGCAACTATTGCATGTTCAAATCTAACACACTCACTATAAATGCGTTTGATTTCACCTGAAGTTCCAAAGAAAACTTGAAGTCGACGGATTTTGGACTACGATGGTCGGGTACTAAATTTTAGTGGGCGGGTCCTTAGAAAAGGATTGGATATCATTGACAGTAATGCTGTTCTCACTGATATCTTTGAGGAAATGGTCCAATGATTACACCGAAACATAGACTGCACAAGACAGTATTTTGTGGCAGTTCTTGTATGGTTCCTGCTTGCCCATCGGACAAAATACACTAGTTACTGATGACCGACTATAGAAAAACTGTTCTTCCAGCGAAAAAATTTGTCATAAAGCACGAATCTTGACAATAAAACCGACGCAGATCGTGTTATTGCTTTATTATTTCCCAAAATCGATGCACATTACGCGCCTTAACCCATTGCAAAACCATTGCCCACCCAACAAATTAAACTCCCATTTCAAATCTGTTTCCCTCAGCAATTCCCAGCGAACCCACTGTGCTCGCATCTGCTCTTCTTCTGGATGAAGTACGTTTAAATAACATTAGTGCACCGGGCGGAAAGTGTATAATTTTTGTGAAACTGCTTTCGCTTCCCACAGGCCCCTTGCAGCCGAGGTCGCTCTCGCTACCCAGTCCATGCTGTCTCGTGAACTCACTCACGACGAGTCGATTTTGCAGCGATTTGCAATAATACTTGTTCATGAATGTGTCCACAGGTATTTTCGCACCTCATTTAGGTGTTTATCTCTTCGACGTGTTCTGTGGAAGACGCAACTTACGTAGGAACTCGGTACCGGACCGGACGACACAGTCGCATACAAAATTTATGGAAACCAACACGATAATGGAGACATCAGTTCGACTGAAGACCGAGGAGCAACAGCAACAACAACGATGACGACGTCGACGATGACAACAGCAATGTGAGTGCAACTTATGACACACTCCATGGGTCCACATTGGGAAGAGGACACGGGAAACCCGTACACAGTGAGCACAAATACCACTTTAGGAACGTATGTACGAGCATACCATCCAGAGCCCTTCAGACCCTTTTCCAACGTGCTCCATGACCAGTTGACATTATGATCGAATTAACCAGTTCGGAGGGTGTGAATGTGCATATCGAACGAGTGCAAGAACCAAAGAGCCAGCTGAAATAAAGCTGTGCCACAAGAGAGAGCGACTAGACGACGGACGACAGACGACAGACGCGGACGGACGAGGCTCATGACAACACAAACCGTATTGGGTTACATTTATGCGCGATGATTATTAATTCTGGTGTGGACACGGATGCGGGAGCAGGGCGGTTGCGGAGAGTGCCAAAGGCGGGAGAATAGAATAACGAGGAGAGAATGAGGTGAGAAAATAAATGAAACAGAAAAAGGGAAAAATGAATATATTGACAGCTTTGGCGTTGTCGTCTTTTCGTGGCGGTGTTTTACTTCTTGACAATGTGCCTGTTTGGAATTTCGTCAGTTCTGCGTGCAGTGCTGCACTTTGAGTGGAGGCGGTTGGCGATTAGAGGGGTATGGGTCTTGAGACGGTTTTTCCCCTTTTCTTGAGGATGATGCAGCGGACTTGGGGGAATCAATGAACCTTATGAGCTGACTAACTGTTCACGGATGGACACTTCGTGATGAGTGAGGTCATCCGTCACTTAGGTGGGCATTAGCCTTTAGATTGCACAGTAATCGGATGATGGGACGGATGGGCTCGTACACGGGCCGTCTACAGTAGTAGGGTCTGTGTTCTCCAACTGGGATCAAGGAGTGACTATTCATCCTTTCCAGTATGACATGCAGCCTCCTTGAGACTATAGAGCTCCTCAAGATGTTGATCTAGAAGCTGTTTAATGTACAGGAAAGTGCGAGGTCCACTTGTGTCCTAATTGTGTGCCCACTATAAAATGGCACATAATCAGCGCAAAGGGAAACCAATATTCCACAATCAGCCAGGCAGACATAAAATCGCCAAACTTGTTCTCTATAAACTCAAAAGTGGAAACAGAAGTCCGATGACGTAACAGTGAAATATTCTTCTGTGCTGGATGTGTAGCCATAGAGAGAGGGATCAGGTTACATTCAGGCCGGTCTACCGGGGCGCATTGTCACCACATTGACACTATCATCGAAGAACGAGAACGTGGATAGTGGGCCTGCAGATGCTTGTGAACTGATGTTTCACAAAATTCTAAGTCATTGTGACACGATGGCCAACGCATATCACACCATCCGGCTGAAAACGGATTCATATCGCACCAAAAGTGTGCTCCTTCTTAAGAGATCATGGTACAAGGGCACTCTCTCGAGGAGACTCCTTTCAGCAATGACTCCTGCTCAATGGTCTGGTCTAATAATAATATTAATATGCATGGCGCGACAGTCCGATGAGGACCTGGGTGTGCCAGTTGGAGTCCACGGACCATCCGACTTTATTACAGCGACCAGTGGTCAGCCGGGGTTCGTGCTTCAATGCGTTTTTCGAGGTGGCTCAAGATTTCCCTTGTAGCAGACCTTCGCCCTAGCTCTTAATTGAAGATCCTCATCGGTCTCAATGACGGTGCTGGAAGAAATACTAAGAAGCATAAGATATCTATATTTCTACCATGAATGCAGACAATCTGTCTTGCGTTCGCCAGAGCTTGGTCTTTATGCTGAAAATTAGGTCTCCTCTACTTCACGAATCAGTCAAATTTGACGACTATAATCTACTTTGGTATTGTGTTTCTCAGTCGACTGAGAATTTTGTGTATGGGCGCTCTCTAGACGTAACGCCTCTTATGCTAGCTGCCACCAGTTGTTTCACGGTCAAGCAGTTAGTAAAGTCGGCAATTGAAGTAAAGTCCAAGCTGGTCACACGCTGCAGCGAAGAGCATAATAAGTTGAGTGCCACATGAAACCACTTAAGTTTCACACGAATTTGAACTAGCTGAGCCGTGTCTGTGGTCACATGGTAGGTTCTTACACTTATTAGCAGCATTGTATTAGACTCTTCTTCTTCTTCTTTGGTTAGAGCTGTAGTCCGGGGACCTACGTCCAGTCACAGCCAACAATCCTCGCCAGCCATCACGATCTTTCGTCAGCTGCCTCCAGCTGCGCACACCAAGTTGGTTGAGGTCTTTCTCCTCTGGTCTGCGCCATTTCGTTCGAGTTCGAAGCTCTTCGGGTAGGAGCTGTGGTGTCAAAACGCTTTACATCACCTAGCCATCTTAAGCGCTGGAACCGAAGCGCGTACAGTTCGTGGTTGAATCTTCTCCTCCAGACGCCATCAATTAAAACGGGATAAGCTTCCTACATCTTCTAAATTCGCTTTAAATAGTGTTCATGTGTCGACTGAGAAAAGACATGAGAAATACGCGTTCATAGGAAAAAGAAGCGTATAAACTCCCATGAGCTTGCCAGAATGATGTAATCGTTCACTTGTCTGCGTTGCGAACAAAATTGTGTATGTTCTTTCTTTATTGATTATCTGCAGCACGAAAACGGTGGACCTCAAAAATTTTATGAGAAAATCCTAATCAATCAAATTACCTCACTCGTCTGTGGTCTGTCGACAACCGACTTTCGCAATAAGGGCCTTAGTGTCCAAGGCTCGAGGAAGCCAATTCAGTTTAGTAGATGAATTCTGACTCGATCCACATTTCGGTAGAGCTCGTGGAGTTCCATCATATATCCGTCGTAGAGTTTGTCTACCTTTCGAAGGCGCCATGAACCAATTGCTGCACGGAGACGAAAGTTGGATGATAAACAAAACAACAGAGCTGGTTCCTGGCGCCTTCGAAAGATGACTTTGGCCGTTCATGTCAGGAGCTTTGAGCAGAGTTGACTTGCTAAACCGAGGTCGAAGCGGTTGTCAAGGAGGATTCTACGTTGCATCCGATCTCCTCTAGGAATGCCGTTTGTGGGCCATTTGGGTTTACTTATTCAAAATAATGCACTAAACTGCATAGCAACACTTCGGGCCAACTTCAGGGTGGGACAAGTCGAACATTGCGACGATTCAAAGATTAAGCTGATCAATTTCTTCTATTAACCATTCTAATTGATTTCAATTGACACTCGCAATACCACTTCGGTCCAATCCATTCCAAATGACATTTTTACAAAGTCTCAACAAGAGAGACTAATTTAAAAACCTTTCAAGAAGTTGAGAGTTATTTCTGAGAGCTGTTGACAAGTATAATTTTTTGCCACTCGCAATAGGGACCTCTATTCGTTGTCTGGTAAATGTGCGATTTGGACACTCGACCTGTAATTGTTCTATGGTTTACCATGGGTCTCCGCAGTAACTAAAATGTTCTTAGGTGCTCTACTTCATTTTGTGCGGGGGGTAATCCATGGGCAATGGCCAGAGAGTACGCTTGTAGGCTTCTTTAGTTTTGGGGCCTCCTTGGTGCTCCTAATGCATTTTTGTAAAGGATGTGAACGAATGTTTAGTTGACGACGGCAGAAACGAACGCTCTTCAAAACTAATCTTATGGATCTAAAATGAAGCACGGCGATTGGGTTGGTATTTGGCTATATTAAGAAGAATAAATCAACATTGACTTCCAATCTTCATACAAACAGTCAAGCTCCCGGACTCTCGGATGGTCAAGCATTGCCATAATAATAATAAAAATATGGGTGGCGCTACAGCCCATAGAGGGCCAGGGCCTCGCTTCTCAGCATCCAGTAGTGTTGTGCGTGCTATTGTTCTTTCACGAGTGGAAGGGACCTTCAGTTTTATGCCGACTCCGAACGGCCAAGTTTGAGAAGCTTTTTCTAGACAGGAAATACTCTTTGAGCAATGTCAGTGACTTGAAAGAGGTAGATCAAACCTAAGTGTCGAGGTTCAAGTGCATTGGGGTCAACGCATTTACTAACAAAGCTACGGGCCACCACCAGAATCATTGCCGAATCTTAGATTAAATATAAACCTGAACTACTTACGAAACAAACAGGTGTTAATTAAACTGCAACACTTAAATGATGACATCTACAACAAAGCAACCTAGCTTTGCGTCGATTTATACAGCTAAATGTAAATGGTACGGTGTGGATTGCCACGTAGCAAGGAAAAGGTCATTTAATCTAAAAGTACAATGAATTTAGAAGACAAGCTTAGACATTTTGAAGCGAATACAAAATACAAACGCATGTGTAATGACAAAAAATTCGCATACTACCAACAGGTCAACTACAAAATCAATACGATAAGGGATTGCAAGGAGAGGTGGAAGCTAGCAAAGGAAATAAGAAACCAAAGTTATCAGGCTGGCAGTGAGATTGCAGCTTCAGAGTTGAGGGTTTATTTTCAATTTTCTCTTAAATCCACCACAACTGGCAAATGATGTTCAGCATGCTCCAATGCTTATTGAGGATGAAGATTTGGATAGACCCATATCAATGGAGGAGGTGAAACAAATTCTAAGAATGATCAAACTGAATAAGGCTCCTGGGGAAGACCCGATATCATATGCATTTTTGAGTGAAATCGTGAGGTGCTAGTACAAGCCTATAATAGGTTTAGAATGTGGCAAAAGGGATGATACATTCATAACAAGTATGCATCATCCCTTTTCAAAAAAGCAAAGTAAATCAAACATGTAACTATCGTGGAATATCATTTATGAATTCTGTTGCTAAAGTGATGATGTGAATACTAAATGAGAGATTATACCACTGGATCGAGAATTATGCAAGATTATCAAGCGGGTTTTAGCAGAAAATACTCCAACGTGGACAATATTTACAACTTAGCTGCAATAGTCCATTTGAAGTTTCTCGAAAAGAAAAAGGGTATGCATTCTTTGTGGATTTTAGAGCAGCGTTCGATAAAGTTACAAGACAAAATTTGATTATTAAATTACACAATGTATAATAATAGCTAGCTAAAGATCGAGCTGGCTGGAGACGCTTGTTGGTTGAGGCCCAGGTCCACCCCGGATTGTAGCGCCACCTTAAGTAAGTAAGTATAATAATAGTAAATCTTATCGAGAGTATCTATAGTAATACAACATGTGCAGTATGGACTAGTGGAGAATTTTCGGAGTACTTAATAATAGTAATATGGGTAGCGCTACAGCCCGTAGAGGGCCAGGGCCTAGCTACTCAGCAACCATTCGTGTTGTGGGTGCTATTGTTCTCTCACGAGTGGAAGGGACATTAAGTTGTATGCCGACTCCGAAAGGCCAAGTTTGAGAAGCTATTTCTAGACAGGACTCTATTCTTTGAGCATTGTCTGTGACCAGAAAGAGGTGGGGCCGTGAAAATTATTTTCGTCGCTCAGAGCTGGAATCGAACCTACGACGTCGAGGCTGGGGTCGACGCACATACCCACAACGCCACGGGCCTAAAATTTTCGGAGTACTTATCGGGTGTAAAACAAGGATGCCTTCTATCTATCTACTACTACTCTACTACTACTACTACAGCAGGACAGGGATGATCAAGGTCTTATATAACGTGAGCTTTGTCTTTCGAGAGAGAGCTCTACTACTCAATTGCCTCTTGAGCCCAAAGAAACAGCGGTTGGCAAGAGTTATTCTGCGTTTAATCTCGGTACTGATGTTGTTCGCACTATTTACTTGGGAGCCAAGGTAGATGAAGTCCTTTACCACCTCGAAGTTGTAGCTGCCTATGGTGACGTTCTGACCGAGTCGTCGATGGTGTGTGTCCTTTCTTGATGACAGAATATACTTTGTTTTGCCCTCATTCACCGCTAAACCCATTTTTGCCGCCTCCGTCTCAATACAAGCAAACGCTTCATTGACGGCTCGCTGAGTCCGGCCAATCACGTCAATATCGTCGGCGTATGCTAGCATCTGAACGGACTTCTGGAAGATCGTGCCTCTAGTGTTGGCATGTGAGTTTCGCATGATCTTCTCCAGGACGATGTTGAAAAAGTCACATGACAACGCGTCGCCTTGCCTAAAACCTTTTTTGACATTGAAGGTCTCGGTGAGTTCGTTACCGACCTTGATGGAGCAGCGAGATTTCTCCATCGTCATCCTGCACAATCTGACGAGTTTGGCAGGAATGTCAAAACTAGACATGGCCTTGAATAGCTCATCTCTTTGCACGCTGTTCTGTGCGGCCTTGAAATCGACAAATAGGTGGTGGGTGTCGATCTGCATCTCTTGGGTTTTTTCGAGGATCTGCCCCAATGTGAAGATTTGATCGATGGTTGACTTTCCAGCCCTGAAACCGCACAGATAAGGACCATCAGGTTAATGACGAATGGTTTCAGGCGCTCACACAAAACGGCAGAGAAGATCTTGTAGGCGATGTTAAGGAGACTTATCCCCCGATAGTTGGCGCAGTCAAAGGGGTCTCCTTTTTTGTGGCATTGCAATCAGTGAAGCTAATAAAATATTGCTCATGTATGCGGATGACATCGTTATCTCATCAGATGATGTGCACATATTGCAGACGATGGTAACACGTTTAGAAGAACACCGCAATATATGGAATATATAAGTCAAGACCCTACATATTGACATGATTAATCTACGTGTTTTGAAAAATAAACTATACCGCATTAAAGAAACGAACGAAAACAACACCCGAAATACGTTAAAAATAAAAGCTCGAGAGTCAGAAAGCAGAATACTATACAGTCAACTAAATTATGATCTGAACCAAAGAAACTATTTTCATGACTCATTTAGTTATGACGAAATATCACTTATATTCAAAGCAAGATGTGAAGTTCTTTCACTAAATGTTAACCCATATAATGGAAAGTTCAACCAATTCTGTACACTTTGTAATCTGAAATCGAAAGAAGACTGCTTTCATATTATAAGTATATGCCCAATATTCAGACCACAAAGGGAAAACAGACATCAACAAGCTCGAAACCGTACAACTTTTAAACGAATGTGACTGGAAAATATTCTTATCAGTTTTTTTTAAAATCAATTCATAAATATAGAATGCTGTTAATGACTGAATACATTTGAACTGTAACTTGAGTTTGCACGTAAAGATTTCAAATACAAATTTAAAATTCTGCTAACCAGGCTCACGGCTTAGCCATAGCTTTTAAATTCATATTACATAAAAAACACTCTTTTGTTAAGAATTATTAATAAATGAATTACTTACTTACTTACTTATTTAAAAGTCAATTTGGATTAATCGACTATTATAGTATTCTGAACCGGAGTACGATTATCATCCACAGAAAAGTGGGTATTTAAAGGAGAACAGATTAAATTTGTATCAGAGTATTGCTATCTAGGAGTTATTCTTATTCCAAAAATGTCATTTTCCAAGCACGATGAAAATAGAAACAACACTGCAAAAAGTAACATTAACGTCACATGGAATATCTCTTAAATCGAAGTGGCATTTTATTGAATTTCATTATAAAAATGCGTGCTCTGTTAAGAAAGTTCATCGCGCGCTTCTTCCATTTTATGGTCAGTTTAATCGACGGCTATTCGGGCTCAATGGTTGCGTAAATAATCAGAATTGTCGATTTTGGAGTGAATATCAGCCAGAAGCATTGCAAGAGCTACCAATCTATCCAGAAAAAGTCACAGTTTATAGGCTGGTGGCATCATTGGAACGTACTTCTTCAAAGATGATGCGAATCGTAACGTAACTGTGAATGGTGAGCGCTACCGTGAGATGATATCCAACTTTTGTTTGCCCTAAATGCAAGAGCTTGACTTGCATGACATGTGGTTTCAACAAGACGGTGCCACATGCCCACAGCGCGCGCAACAATGGACTTATTGAGAGGCGAGTTCGGTGAACATTTTATTTCACGTGCGGGACCGGTCAACTGGCCGCCTAGATCGTGCGATTTAACGCCTTTAGACTATTTTTTGTGGGGCTATGTTAAAGCTCATGCCTATACAGACAAGCCCGCTTCAATTGACGCATTGGAAGACAATATTGAAGCATTTATTCGTGAGATACCGGCCGAAATGTTGGAAGGAGTATGCCAAAATTGAACTAAGCGGATAGACCATTTGAGGCGCAGTCAAGGTCAACATTCGCATGAAATAATCTTCAAACATTAAATTATATGGACCGTACTGTCGATTCAAATAAAGATTTCATGCATTTTCTGAATTTTATGTGTTTTTTTTTGTGGCAATTATTGCAAACTGTCGGTAGAGCAGTCCAGACCTATGCGGCACGAATAAGGGCTTACATCCCCACATTTTGAGGATATTGATAAACTGATATGACACCAAGTTATGCCCTGTATATAGAGATCGGAATCAAGAGTGGACATTTGTACACGTTAGAGCTACGTGTGCAATACATTTATAAGACATTGTTTGAATACGATGAATGCAGATTGCCTCATATACTGTCGAAGAAAATCATGCAAAACATGTTTGGGCAAAAGAAATAAATAATCTTGGGGCGGAATTTGATGTTCAATGGCGGGCTGGAAATCTGACGCGAACTGATTGGGCTTCTAAAGGACAAGAGCTGTTGCAAAAGCTTAAGCAAAAAAGATATCAAAGTTTTCTACATCAAGCATCAAAGAGTGAAGATAGACTATAATATCATGGATTTCAAGCTTTTAAGCTCAGCAATTTCGTTATCAATGCTCTTGAATATAGAAATGAATTAATTATTTATTTTATTTTTTATTTAACAATACATTGTATTAGATATTGAGTAAATAATATAAAATATAGTATGAATTATATAATAATTAAAAGTCTAACTGGCGACAAACGACGAACATGTCATTGTCGTACATACTTTGTTGTTCTTGTTTGTTTGTTTCGTTTTTTTTTTTTTCTCTATATCGTTCTTACATCTAACCTCCTGACCCTATACGGGTACTCTAAGTTAATAGTATCTTAGCTTTACTGTGCCATTCAGCGTAAGCAAATAGCTTTTGTTTTTTTGTCTTATGGACAATCTGAGTTTGATTCGCAAAGAAAAGTGTTATGAAAAATTCCATCTTTAAATACCTTAACCTAGCATTAAGAACTTAGGATACTACCTTAACTATGTCCGTGCTGTACGCACTCGTGCACCAGCGCGTATATGTTATGTATATGCACATAGAAAATAACAAATAACATATAGAATTTATATTTCTTATTGACTAGCTTAAAACTATGTAAGTTGACCACTATGATCAACTACGGGGTCATTTTGAAAAGCTTGCGGCAGCGGGGTCCGGTTTTGGTGTAACCACCAGTAAAATTGTCGTTCTTTGGCAGCCTCTCTCCGGTCTCGAGCAGATATCGATCTATTGAACCTGAAAAGATCCTCCTCCCCCGCTCGTATTGGAGTCGCCTGTCCACTGATCGGCGTACGACGTGGAAGATGGATACAAGGCATCCTTATGGATCCTGTATTAGGACAATTGTGTTGAGATAGAGGAACGCCTCGGGAGGAATAAAGAATGTAAGGCGCACTCTTTCATGGTACATTACGCTGGGGTAGTAAGCCTCAAAGATCAGACTGTTGGAAGAAGTCATAGCTCGTGCAATATGCCTTCTGATCAGCTTAATAATAAAATTATCTATCCTGTTCAGGTTTGCCTCTTTGTACAGGACCTCGTTGGGATAGTACTTCTTGTACGCAGACTCGGGTGTACGATACAACGGGAGACATTGGGTGGTGTGAATAAAAACTGAGTATGAGCATTTCATCAGAATTTTGGAGGAAATGCTCCATCTGGCGTGAATAAAAATGTATTTCGTTAAGTTTAACGAATCCTCTCCGCTCACATATTTTCACAGTTGAGTATTACCTCAGTTTTGGTGTGAATAAAGATGGAATGTATTCAGATATCAATCGTTGAAGTTGAGTGTGCATAGGAGGTGACTCAAGAGACAAAAAAATAAAAAAATATTGGAAATTACTGCGTCGGAGGAGGAATACTTTGACGGATTAAGCCTTATTCCTTAAACAAAAAAATCTGGAATGGGCGATGGCGATTTCATCAGGTGTTTACAACTGTATCCGTGTTTGCTAGAAAAAAGCCAAACCGATTCAGGTAGTCACCGCCATGTAAATAAGGCTTTAATATTGCAATATGAGTACAATCTAGAGCGCCAATTTCACTTCTCGTAATTCCTCGATCGAAGAAGGAAATTTCATCCACAGATCCGCCTTTGCACATATAGCAACACACTTGCCAAACTGTTTTTGATACAGTGGTGTAATGAAGTCCTCTCCAACTCCAACTTGGAAACCCGGTTCACCAATGTATCGAAGGAATATTTTCATCTTCTCCATGCTTGGTATTGCACCACCACGGTTTTCTTTAGGAATATCGGAAAGGACTGATTGTTGCGAAACTCGAATCTGTAATGTTTAATGAAATTATCCCCAGTCACGCCGTGAATTATATTGTTTTGTTTTTCGCGTTTCTATATTTAAAAACATGATTGAAAATGAATAATTCGCATGTGTTTGCGTTTGCTAATTGAATTTGAAGAATGTTGACGAATAAATTTGCCAGCTCTCTAACAGAGTTTTTAAACGTCAAATTGAGGAAAGGAACCTGCTTTGAGGAACACTTTTATTCACACCAAATTGAGCATTTCCTTTAACGGACATACTCGACTCAAGTGTTTTTACTCCGAGTGTTTTCTCAGTTTTTATTCGCACCACCCATTGTCTCTCGAACAACCTTATCTTTTCCATCTGGAAGGATGGACTCACGTTGAACCACAAAGGTCAACCGTATGCCATAATTGGCCGGATGAGGGCCATGTAGCAGATTACCTTCACGCTGGTATCAAGTTGGCTTGTTTAAAACAACCTCCTTGTCAGCTATATTTACCATATATGTTTGTCAAAATACAGATATTGATCCAACCAAATGCGAAGATACCTAACTACACTTTTCACATCTAAAGGGCGTCCCTGTGGGTCAACAAAGCCATTGTCGTATTCCATAACATTGCCCAGTGTCGTGAAATAGTGTTCTCCACTCAATCCCTCAGAACATGATCTACACGTTCAAACTGTTAGTAATAATTCTATCGCTCCCGCCAAAAATAAATCTCTCTATATCTGAGTGTGATATGCGAGCTTATCTCGATTTACTCGAACCTTCGAATCTAGTATGAGTTCTAGAATATCAGGATCGTCGTCAGGAGACAGTCAAAACACAGTTCGATTTACCACAAGACCACACATGTCCCACAGTATTTTCCCATCGCCCGGCCAGATCGGAATCGAAAACTCACATGAAATCTAAGCTTCAGGAAATCAGTTATGCCAATAAATTATCGAATTGTGATGGTTTATCTTCGAGAGAATATCCGTCGCTTCAAAACGTCGCAGTCACCGTTTTTCCAACCTTTTCAAGAACGGTCCCCGTAATGAAGACGATTGTGCCCAGTTTTCACTCACGTCATCGAGCTATCGAAACCAATCTTTTTTCCGATTGTGACTAGGTCAAAAGAAACTGAAACCGCGCGTTATCAAGCATCTCCGCCGTGCCACAATCGGCGGGCAATCCATTCTCAAATACTCATACCTCCAACGGGCGGGTTGCGCCTAATGTTTCACACGTCTGACAAGTTTGTACAGCGCGCCGTCTTCATTAATTAGATTCCAACGCCATCTGGGAAACACTGGAACGTTTTGCCATCAGATCTCCACACAAGCCCACAGAGGAGCCATCCGAACGCAGCGTTCCATAACTCACTCGAAACTTGTAACACAATCCGCTGTTGCGTCGCAGCGCTGTCCACTGTGCAGCGAGCAAGCGGACGAAGCAGAAAACAACTCAGCTATGTCATTAGTGTGCGCTTCCATATGACGGATTCCTTTGTTTCGTGTCACAAAAGCTAGACATTTCCCCGAGTCGGCAGCACCGAGTGCCCACCGACTGGACACACAAAAACGTTTTTGATTTCTGCCGCCGCGGCGGATTAGACGCTGACAAATCGATGAAAGGTGGAGAGCGAAAGTCACATAACATGCTGAGGCGGTCAGGTGCTTTCCCATGCCAGTGCGCTGTCCACCGATGGGGAGTAATTAAAACAAAGGCCTCACCCGTGTGCCGGGCGGCAACAGGGGGAGTGGCTCTAAGGATGGCGAATTATTTATGCCATGTGGCGACCACATTTGGTGTTTTGTTTACGCCTTGCGAGTGGGCAGCTTCGTGAGCAGCTTACACGAGCGCGTTTGGTGCACTTGCTGCAGACCAGATCAATCGATTTGTTGCGTAATTAAATTCGAATTAAGGCCACCGAGCCATGCATGTGCGACTCAGTAATGCGTGCTGAAAGGAGGTAATTTATGAAATAAACTCTAAACAGGGTGGTTATATGATATGCGGCGGAAGAGGGTGCACCGGAGGAGGTAAATTAAATTAATGCGAATGGACACATATTTAAACATTGCTCTACATTTGGGCCGAAAAGGTAAAAAAACGCCAATGTTGATTGCTCTGAGCGATTGCTCACTCTTAAGGGGATTCTATACATTAGGCGTGTTTTTTGACTGATAAGTACTCAGGTTAGTAAGACTATACACGGGGAGCAATAAAACAACTTACTGAGTTAAAACTACTTAGTTGGTTACTACTTCACTGTCATCACTGATTCATAAAGGGCCCCAGAGGAAACTATTTGTTTATTAAAGGTTGGTATCACTCGATTATTTGTGTGTACTTACTGATGTTACTTGTGCAAATTTGTAAAATATCAAATCATTCATATTGCTTGTTTGGCTATCCTTTGCTTGTGTTTATTCCTTGCTTTTGAAAATTAAATTTCACTTGTTTTTAACATCTAATGCAATGGACATAGGCACACGTACCAACTTTCGGAAGAAAAATTTAAGTCAGCAAAAAGCGTTTTATTGAGAATCAATACTAAGCTAAGAACTGATTAGTCAAAAAACACGTCGTGTTTCATTTTATTTTCTATCGATCACAGAGCAACATAGAGCTCTATGTTCTTTAAGAGTTAACTGACAGTATCGCTTGAGACAGCAGATGTATTCTGCGCTACTCATGATCATCAACCAACTATTCATCTTACAAATTACCGCAAATAACAAATATTAAAGTGAGAAGATGAGTAGAATTGGGATCGGATGGATTGCGCATAATTATCAAGAAGAAAGAAGACACTTTCGAGGGAGGTGAACTTCACTTGTTGCGAGTACGCCGAGCAGAAGAGGAAGATATTGAACTTACCAGAAAAATGCAGACGCTAGCCATTGCACAGCGAAAATACTTTTACAATATAAATATAATCAGTAAAGTCGGACAACTGCAACCAAAAGCCTATTTATAGCCATAAATTCAAATAAATTCAAAAATATAAAGATCTTTATCTTCTGAGTACATTTTTAAGATTTTAATTTAATAAAATCAATCGACATGTTGTCTTAACTTCACGATCTTCTTCTTATGGCGCTACAGTTCGGGGTCAACCTGAGCCTCACCCAACAAGCCTCTCCAGCTAGCACGATCCTTAGCCAGTTGCCTCCAAGTTGGTCGAGGTCCTTGTCCACTTGAATGCGCCATCGCCTTTGTGGTAGTCCTCCATTCCTTTATCCCACTAATTAGGAGTCGAAGACTCTTCGGGCTGGAGCAGTTTTGTCCATGCGCTCCACACGGCCTAGCCATCTTAGGCGTTGGATCCGTAGACTGATGTCGCTGTACAGCCCGTACAGTTCATGGTTGAATCTCTTCTCCAGAAACCTCTCGAAGAAACCAAGCGCGTCTCTATCCGCTCTTGAGATAGTCCAGCCTTCCGCGTCATAGAGCGGGAAAGCGTTGATCAGGGACTTATTTGGACCTTCGAGAGATGTCTGTAAACCCTGGCAAGAGTTATTCTGCGTTTAATCTCGGTACTGATGTTGATCGTACTATTAATTCGGGGGCCAATGTGGATAAAGTCCTTTACCACCTAGAAGTTTTAGTTGCTAATGGCGACGTTCTGACCGAGTCATCGACGTTGTGTGTCTTTTCTTGGTGACAACATATACCGCTAAACCAATTTTTGCCACCACCGTTTCAATGCAAGCAAATTCTTCATTGACGGTTCGTTGTGTTCGTCAAATCACTTTAATGTTGTCTGCGACTTCTGGAGGGTCGTACCTCTAGTGTGAGCCTGTGAGTTTTGCACGATCTTCTCTAAAACGATGTTGAAGAAACTACATGACAGCGCGTAGCTTTGTCTAAAAGCTTTTTTGACACTGATGGTCTTGGTGAGATCGTTATCAGCCTTGATGGAGCAACGACAGTTGTCCAACGTCATCCTGCACAACCTGACGAGCTTGGCAGGAATGTCAAGACTGGACATGGTGTTGTATAGCTCGTCTCTATGCACACTATCATATGCGGCCTTGAAATCGACAAATAGGTGCTGGGTGTCGATCTGCATCTCTTGAGTCTTTTCCAGAATCTGCCGAAATGTGAATATTTGATCGTTGGTTGACTTCCCAGGCCTGAAACCGCACAGATAAGGACCATCAGGTTGATGACGAATGGTTTCAGGCGCTCACACAAAACGACAGATGTTGTAGGCGATGTTAAGAAGTCCTAGCCGCCGATTGTTGGCGCAGTCAAAGGTGTCTCTTCTCTTGTGGATTGGGCAAACTATACTAAGATTCCACTCGTCGAACCATATCCTACAGATAACTTGGTGCATGCACGCTATCAGCTCAACTCCAGCTGCCTTAAAGAGTTCTGCAAACAATTCATCTGCAGGGTGGCTTTAATATTTGAAATGATGTTTCGGGTGCCTTTAACTTTGTCACGAGGTGATAACGATAATGTGGGCCTTAAGTCGACTATATGTTTTCATAATACACTTTGTTAAATAATTTTATGTTTACTTTTGCCGACTATAAGCTTGCGCCATACTTTTTAAGCTCACATTTCGAAAAACTTTCAATTGTGTTGCCAAAATAATCTAATATCTTTATGCTCCTGGTATTGGGTTGATAGGCTCACATTTTAGATTCATGAGCTGCTGTGCTGAAGAACACTACAAAGTAAAAGCCGAGGTTGTAGTACAGACGGGGCCCTGAAAAGAGCTTTAACAGCAGTTATAGGCGTTGACCAAGTCCTGTCACAGTCCTGAGAACTATTTTTATGAACAAGTGCACTCTCTGAACATCGCCAGTTTGTCTGGAAAATAAAAGTAGGTCAGTATTTCGATTGCATGTTAGTCCTGGGAACCCACGTCACCACGAATGAGGGAAGAACAAGTCAAGTATATCCTGTATCCTGCCTTCGTCGTAATAGCTTCGGCAAAGATTAAACAGGTTCTACGGCTTGGGCGAGCTGTCTCCTCTGACGGTAGAAATCTTGATTGTCAATAAAAAACAAACACTTCTTGTCAGATTTGCACTCCTTTCGCATTGACTACATCGTTGTTCAACTGCCCCGAGCTACAACAGAGTTGGCTGGGTATCTGCCATACAAGCCCTTACAAGTGCAAGTAAGATAGTAGAGGTCTAGAAGAAGCATTTATAAGTACTGGTTAGCTCAAGATCTGGTGTCGCTAGACTATCAACCTGTATGAAAAAATGTCCTTAAAGCTCATGAATAGCGCAGTTTGAACGGTAAATTATGAAAATTGTAAATACTTGTCAGGAATTGGACCCTAGACTCGGCAGGATACTTCCTACTGCTATCGCCAACATAAACACATAATTAGAAGGTTGTTAGTTTTTCTATATTCCAAGGACTGAAATATGATGTCGAAGACTAGTCATTCTACTTCGAACTGAGGGATGAGGGATAAACCGTAATAAATGGGCACTTTAACTTGCACTTGCCTTGCAACCAAAGCCGATCTCTTTTCGCTAAGCGTCGGCCATAGAGCCTTGATGATGATTGCTGCACAACCTTATCAGTAGACACAGTCCGGAAGACGGAGCAACCTTCTTCATACTTGTGAAATGCAAAAACCAATATAACATGGAAGTGCGTCGTCCCCCACCAGTGTGTAGTGAGAGCTTTAAGTAGTCTTCACAAAACAGCTGTCAATTCTTACTACATGGAGATGTGAGTGGTTGTGCCTCAAAAATCTGCTTCATACACCATTGAGGACACTTCCGGTCTGAACTTGCACTCCATGTAATGTGAGTCTTCCGCGACAGCCACATTCTCCGTGACTCGCTCGAGGTGCTATACACAACTCATTAGGAAGCACCGATGGCTGATGATTGAAAATTACTGAAACCCTTACAAGCACCACAAATTGATTTGCTCTATACTTCTAAGCTCTCACCTCCTGCATGGAGTCAGTTCAAAACTCATAGCTTATCGGCTAATTGTTCAATTCCCTTATTCCGTCAGCACCGAAGAAACTTTCATCATCTTAAATGTTTTATGTTCCATCAACGAGACGGGCACTTCCATTCCGCGGAGTCCCTCAGCCAAAATCATGAAACCCATCGCCAAAGGAATAATTTACTGCGGCAGCAATAAATCAAAGCATCACCATCGTCGTCATCACATCATGATCACCAATCTTGGTCACAGCGCAAGAGCAACTTCACAGCAGTCGGCAGTGTTCGTCCCAGCAGATTCCTCACAGATTCCCCGCCACACACATGGACACGTTTGGCCGCCGCGCCGTCACACACTAGACAGATACACCGCGGCGAGGTACAACAATTGAGCATACACGTGATAGGTACAAATTGAATGTGTTCCCCAGTCATGACACCAAACTGGACACCGCGACACAATACCATCGCGCTCTTCTGTCCACCGAGCTCGTCGTCATCGTCGTCGTCGATGGCTGCCTACATATTTGTCCCCGCTGCAGCGGGCAAAGACTGACATGATGTTGATGTTGATAGCTCCTCAGTGGGGCTGCTGATGATCGTTCAGCGACATAATAGTACTCAAAAGGTTGATCTTCGATCGGCAACATCCGACTGGGGAACGAAAGAAGAATCCCCGCGAAGAAGGAAATTCCAACCGAGACCCTCCGCACACAAAAAACAACCGCTGACGATGTACAGCCGCCAAGGAGGTAATCGTGCGTCGTAGTCTCTCCCGTCAGCCGTCGCCGGACGACGATCCAAAGGAATCAATATCACAAAATCGTCATTTGTTCGAAAAACACACAAGTGTCAAATGGTACATCAAAGTGGCGGAGTAGCTCCAAACCGGGCGGCCACAGACCGAAATGAGGCGACACAAAAACTCAGTCTCCGACTGCTGCTGGTGGTGGTCTTCGTTGTGTCCTGAATTCTGTGGATTCCACAGGAGTGCTGAAATTAGCACCAAAACATGATGGGACTGCTTCATCGCCGCCTTTTACGTTGAGGTTACGTTTGGAACGACCGTCCTTTTTGTTTCGTTTTCTTGCTCTTTCACAACAAATGCCACAGCTCCCGTACGTCCGTCGCTCGATGGTATCTCTCACTCGTCGCACACATTGTTGCCTGCCGCAGGCCTCGACACCACCACCATCGCCACCTCACGGAGGCAGCGCAGAAATTCGTGGCGAAATTCCCGAAAGGAATTCCATGCCAATACTTAATTTAAATTCCATAAGCTGCAAAGTGGATTGCCAGGAATTACACAATGCCATCCGCTGACTGGGCGGTGGCGGCGGCGACGGCGGCCAGGACGATCGGCGGGACGGCAGCTGAATAGGTTCTTACAGAAGCAACTATAATTCGAGCGCAAAAATTGCGAGCATCCCGGTACATGAAGATTCAACTTAAAATGCAGAGACGCGTCGTAACCGATTAGGCCGATTAAGTTAATGGCTGCGACGGGCACAGAATGGACGACAGAATCAGTAGGAGAAAATAAATTAAGGCTACCACCATTTCAGTGGGCTTGCCAATAAATCTTTGCGCGCTGGGATTCGGCATTAATGAGATGATTTATGTGAGGAAACGAGGAAGGCGTCCCTTGCGCACGGCGGCGCGCGAAGAAAATGTGCTGCAGCCGCAGACAGGTGAATTGTCAGCACGAAAGTGAACACCTCTGCTCAAGTTGGCTCCGAGGGCACTCTGTGTGCGCATTACTTCATGCTTCCCAGTGCGCCGCCGCTCGGGCTGTGTCTCAGGAGCAACTCATTAACATTAACTTTAAGTAGGGGCGGGTTGGGTGATAAATTCAAGTGAACGCTGCGGATGTCAAGAGCGGTGGCGAACGGCAAGACCTCGGGTTCAGAAAGTCACCAAACGGTGCCACTCTCGTCCAACATTTTAGAAGCAACTTTACCAGCATCCCGAAGTCCCAATCGCGGGATCACTGGCCTTGGCTAAGCACACACACACACACAGTAAAGGCCAGCAGCCAATTCCGTTCACATGCTGAGTATGACGCATGGAATCTCCTTAGGGACCGCACTCCTAAATCAAACAAATTATTGCGTAGCACAGCAAGTTGCGCAATCCAGATGCTGGCCTCCTTTGGCCGATGACATATTGATTAATGAACCGAATCGCCGTGCGCTCCGGTGGCTCCTTCCACCCAAACTAGATTAAAAACCCACCGACTATGTAGGCATGTGTGTTCGGAGTTCCCCAAACGAATCTTTAATTTATGGCCCGACGCGGCCACAGCGTATTGGAGGCACTCCATCATGGAATTATAGAGGAAGATCGCGAATCATAGATGAACGACCGACCGAACGGCGGCCCGGCCGGCCAGCCCAATGAAGCGAGGATCGTCCTGTCAGGGGGAATTGTTCCCAAGTTAATCCGGCTCCCTTCTCGCTGTTCTCGTGCCCTCGTCCCGCACTCACGCCGAAGGGTTAGTCTTCAGGTGTTGAAGGTGAAGTTGAAAGTGAAATTCCGGGAAAATTTGCCATGAGGCCCACGCTGAACAACTGAACCCCTCGCAAAAAAAGTCAACATCCCGTTTCGAATTACAATTTGGTCATGCGATGGCACAGTCGGTGCCTGGTGAGGTAGGTAGGTCGCCGGGGATCCGTTTTTTTCTTTCACGTGGGTTGGCCGCTCTCGCATTGAAACGCCGTGTTGGAGGAAGTAAAGTAGTGGGTTATGCAACGTGCCATCGAAGCGCTTCTGTCCTTCGTCGCGGCGTGGCAGTGGGGGCAAGCAATTCTCGGAAATCTTTGCGGGCCATTTGCCGGTGATGTGTGAAATCAGTTAGCTGGGATGCGAAAGTCATATTATTCTTCATTGTACTACGGAGCCAAGGGTACTTGCGTGTATCAAGCGGTACATTGTAGGTAAGGAAAAAAAGGATTTTTTTCATGCGTAAGTCGAGGAAAGTGTCGTGAAAAAACACTAGGTCCTTCGGTGAAGAGAAAGTGCTCAACTTGCAACCTGGCTTGATGTACATACGTTCTCCGTACCAGACAGGCTACCGTATGTCGCAATTGGGATTCAAAGGATATCACGCGACACAACTACCAAGTGAAGATCAGCAGGTGTCCCGATAATGGTTGCCAGGAAAAGCTTGATCTTTCAATTTAATAAATAATAAACTCCCTTAAATACCAATTAATTGAGAGTCGAGAGTGATCTCGTTATGTACACTACACACTCGCACGAGTTACGTTACGAGTGACGGCTAAGTTGGACTGGGCTGTTGGTACCTCGTCGTATCCTTCATAAAGTGGAATGCACGAAGACAACCGATGAGGAGTGCAATGTTGAACCAGGGGCATTCCGATGGTCTTAGCCGCACAACAAACTAACTTTTGTTTTCGGTGTCATGAAGACAGCCGTCGGTGCAAAGAACCTTAACGGCGATCTTGAGGCCACATCTTATGAGGGCGGGGTATGCTTTTATCTCCAGTTCAGAACATAAATGGAAACCCAGTAAGATCCACTCCGCAATCCACTCCGATTCCATCAACAAGAAGGTTGCCAAGACCGAGCTGAAGAAGAGATGGAACGACAAGAAATCAACGAGGGGCAGCACCAGAGCAAGATCGGGTAATAGAAGGCTAACTTTATCACCTTACTTGAGTAGAAGCATATAAGGTGTTCTATTAGAGCTTTGAGTCCATGGAGTCGCCCATTCGACAAAAGACGCATAGTTCAGCTCCATTTTCTTCTATAACCGCCTTGGAAGTTAAAACGAAAGTTTTTGTTCCTTCGTGATTTCGTCTGACGAACAATTTTGAGCAAATATTAAAACTATAAGCAAATTATGGGTTTCTTGAAGATTTTTAACAGAATCACATTCGTAATGGTGTTTGGCCAGAGTATTGGATAAATGGTACAAAGTATGGCCCGTGTTTTCACACCGCTCAGCGTAATGAGAGTTTAGTTCGGGTAATTTATGATAGCATTTTAAATTTCCTACACCACAGTTTTCATTTCGCGAAAGCCACTCAACGGATCGCTAAGATATTCGCGGATTAAAAAAAATGGTAGGTGGTGAAACTCGAAGCATAATCGCGATAGACGGCTCGTCAAATACCCCAACCGAAACAAGTGCCGTGAGTGGAAAGACAACGAAATTGCCAAACATTCGGTCAAAGGTTCATGGACTGCATCATTGCAACCGCGCCATGCATTGAAAACTGGACCGAATCTGATGAAACCAGATTTTCCAGAACGTCACAGAAACGAAAAACGTCACAAAAAAACAAAAAGTTTATTCAGGATCTTTCATCCCCCTTCGGGTAGGGGTCGTAGAATATACGCGAGGTAAAGCATGCCTGTCGTAAAAGGCGACAAAAATCCTGAGCTAAAAGCTAATGGCTTAGGAAATAACCTTGTCAAAATGATGGTTTCAAGCTCGCAAACAAAAAAATAAACCGTAAGTGCCTTATCTTATTATAGATACTGCACAATAAGTCTTGGCTTTTTAACAATGGCGACCAGTCACGGAATGTTATGGCATCCCACTGGTAACTTGATCAGAGACTATAAGGGAGAACCAGGCTTCCGCCCGTGAGACCCCCATAGGTTTCATCCTGATCGCTTGAGATTGACCCCCAAGTGGAAGCATCGTGGTGGGAGAAGTGGTGATACATATACCTGCATGTCCTGCAATATTGTCTTTTAGGGCTATGGGCATTTGCGACTCTCCGACGTGAAAGGTATTGATTCAAGTCCATGTGGAGTTGCAGGTAACAACCGGGTGCTACAACCCAAAGAGTAGCAGAGGTGTTAAATGGGCAGAGTGAAGAAATAGGTCCATAAGCTTATTTCTAAATTTCGAACTTGATATTCCTTCTGAAGGCGTCTGGTCCAGCGTCGTAAGATGGTTCAAAGATTTAAATGTCTTCGTGATATAAGACTAACGGCAGGTGATCACGTAAAACACTTATTTCTGTCTGGCCAAAAGATGTGTCAAGAGGATATATCGGAAAGAGTACTGCAGCTAGAGAAGAGAAATGACTAAGAAACTCAGCTGGAGACAGCTCATGCAAAAAAGTACTGAATCCAATGTTGTGGCGCACTTATCTGTTGAGCCTAACACCGACATGGAAGAAAAATCAAAATCAATCTGCAGCATTCCGAATGAATTTCACAATCGAATAAATTGGCAATTGTTAAAAATTGAATTCGATTGTCGATTTATTCGGTCTCATCAGAAAACAATCGAATAATAATCGAATCGAATCGAATTCTAATTATTCTAGTTTTCTAATTTATGCTCAGTACCTACTACAACCAAGAGAATGCCGGGTACTAATATCCCATTGTCCCATCCCATTTAGAAATGCACATATGTGTTCCTCGATTTATTCCTGTTGGTGTCAGTGTAAAAAATCAGCGTAAGGCTGTTGCTCCAATAATCGAATTTTCTACAAGTCAAACCAAATTTCTGAAAAAAAATATTGGTTCCCGTGGGTATTTGAATTGTGGAGGTTCGACTGTATTCTTCATCCTTCTCACCCAATTAGTGAGAGGATTGTACTCTCACTCATAAATGTAAGGATTAAATTGTAGTAGTGAAAGGAAATGAAAAGAGATGGGCGAGAGAATCGGCGGATACACACAATTTAGTGATCTCTCTCGACAAGAATCGAAAATCAACAAACGACAACGCTGAAATCGAATAATTGCGATTGCGAGAACAATCGAATTATTCAATCATCGCTAGCATGAAGTGCTAAAAATCTTTTCTGGAGACATTTTCGTGACACGCCAGTGCTGCCAACACCATCAACAAATATGTCATTGCCGGATATCGTTTGGGTGAACACGCAAGTACGTCTTCGCACGAAGCCTGCAACCCAAAAGTCTAGTTAAAACGTAGCTCGATTGAAAAACAAGTTATTTTTTTACAAACTTTTTTAATTATGTAAACAAATTGGATATCTTTGTACTGTTCGAAACCCATGTATTAGAAAACGATGCGAAGAGGTTTGAAAACATATTTTTGACATATAACAGCGCCCTGTTTATAATTCCCATCTATCTGAACTGTAGTCACTGGCTATTGAAAGGGACGTGCAGTGGACTCTCCCTGAGTCCAATTATTTGAATTGTTTGCTTTCCATATTTTGGCATTTCACTCAATTTCCACATACAGAAACCCCTGATTCGACTTAGGGGGACTTCATTGTAGTTTGTTTAGTAATTTTCTCAACTCTTACATCCAAAACGGGGAGTCAAAGGATGGAACTCATTTCAATATGTCGCAAGCTGCTGTACCAAGAGCAGTATGAATGCACTGTTCAAACAGATCTTGCTGTGGGAAACGAAGATGCAAAGTATAATGCAACAAACGATAAGTGAATTTCGTCAAGCAATGTGACACTGAAGCCAAGCAATGCTCATAGACCCAGAAGGGGCTTTATAGCAAAATGGAATTAACTGTCCAATTGGCATGCAATATTTTGTTTTCCCAAATTCTACAGTCCTATCCCTATCAGAATATAGCCATTGGCATTGCCTGCGGTTGATTCAAATGACACCGCAATGGAGTATCATAAATAGGTGATGAGGTGAATAGCCAAACAGGGTTCCTTTTTTAATTCTCAGACTGAGTACTCTCAGAATACGCTAAGGTTAGTTTTCTAAATTTTCAACCGTCAACCAGATTGATCACATTGCGATCGACGTCAGACGTTCACTGTAGCGCCATAAGAAGAAGAAGAAGAAGAAGTTCTCTAAATTTTACCAGACGCCGCGACGAGATCACTCATTTGAATATACATATGCACAACTTTAATTAATAAAGACTGATTTCTTAGGAAAAATTTGGTAGTTGACTTTAGAGTGTCTTGCTAGGGAATTGTCTAGGCTCTATAGTGAAAACTATATTAACGCTAAAATCATTCAGATCCGATCACAGACGATATGGTGATCAATTTACCGGTTACGCTTCACGACGCATCGGTGCTGCATCAAGGATGGCAGCCATTTTGGCTTGAAAGACGCTGCAATCGTGGCTTAGAGCCTGGAAGTTTTCGAAAAGCATACAGAAAAGCGCAGCGCCTTGCTTTTATCATTTGTTCCACTATTTTTGGCCTGTAAAGCGATCTTCAAGACTACGTTTGGTGTCATAGAGCTCATGTTTCTGTCCAACTTATTGTTCTGTCCAACTTCAAAAAACGGTCTTCTGAACCTCAGGGCGATGAGGATACACTGTATCTGTTCCTTTTTTACCAGGTTGACTTTATATCTGGGTCCAGTTGTTAGCCTTAGCCGATGATTAAAGCACTAGCTAAACTTCCCTGAAATGAGGATGTGCACTTAGTCCGAGTCTACTGCGAACCTTTCTCTGCCCAATGTTCTTATAATTTCGTCAACTACTAGATTCTATGGGACAGGTGATAGGCCACCTAATTTGGGTGTCTCTCTGTTCACTTTTCTGGTTCAGCACAGATCACCTAGTGATGATTTTATCACTTTTGATCGCTGCATTAGTCCGGTCCAATAGCTGAGGACTTTACAATCAACGAAACTATTTTGTGGTTTCCACCGATCCACTATTCATATAGGCATGTGTCAAGTTGCGACTTGAAGAAAAAACAATCGTCTTCAGTAACAACGGTAGAGAGGCTGATGGGTCTGTAGTGTTTGGCAGTGGTTTAACTTGTCCTTCCTGCCTTGGGAATACACATTACTCTGACCTTACACCATCTGATTCAAGCGAAAGGGTCGGCGACATTTAATATCGACGACGAGTGAATTGAATGTCAACTTTCCAGCTCCGTCATCGGCGCTAAAGCCTACCAACTGGCCAAAGACGTCCCATTACCTAAGAATATTACGTGCCATTTATCGTGTGTATGTCCATTCTCCGCATCTTATGGTCTGACTGAAAATGTTCGCACTCAAATGCAATAAATGCGCCGACGACGATCCCCACGATCAAATGACACAAAAGTCGCCTAAATGTGCAGCCTCCCCAGAATCCCCGTGTCAATTGTAATTTCAATCAACTAATCCCACTCGCCTGCTCCGCCAGCAATGAGCTTACGACCAACGACTACCAACGCACTGATGAGGACGCACTCACAGTAGCCGCTTGCTTACATGCCTAATCCAACACACAAACAACCGATCCGATTTATTGCCAACATCGACATCGAGGTGACACCCCGGCATTAAATCAAAAGCAAGAACGAACGGCACCACCGAACGCATCTAGCCGAACCACATGTCAATCGCCGCAAGTAATATGCAATTAACATCCCGGCCCAGCCGGCCGATCGTCTCCCGATGCTTTATTAAATCCCTGCGAGTGTGCGCTCCCTGATTTTTCATTCACTTCTCGCACTCGCAGTCGCAGTCGCAGTCGCAGTCTCGTATTCTCGATTTGTTGTCCGTGGCCGCTTTTTATTCAATTTATATTTATTCTTGTCCTCTTTTTTGTGTCTTTTCTAGTTGGCCTATCTGCATCGGTGGCGACGCCTGGTGCTGCGGTGGCGGCCGCTGCAGCCGCTGCAGGACTCTTTCCCGGGGGCTCACCATCGCCGACGACTCTAAGCGCTCTAGTCTCACAACATCGCCTGCTGGAGTTATCACGTTTCGGATTGCGTGGCTATGATCTGGCCCAACATATGCTTACCCAACAAGGTGCTGTCTCAAAATTACTAGGTAAGTGCAGTGGAAGGATTCATAAATTCAGCCAGTGCAGGCGGCGCGCCGAGGGGTTCTTCTTTATTGAATGGTATTTGTCTTAGGGGCGACTGAGGCAGGTTGTTGAATGGGTTTCCTTTGCATCTTCGGTGGACAAATTATAGGTAATTTTCCGGAAGTTTGTATGTTTTTTTTTGTTGTCTTTGTTCCTTTCCCTGCGACGACTCGTAGTCCTTCGAGTCTGTGCCGTCGACATTTGGAACGTGGGAACGAACTCTGGATCTGGAGCGATTTCTCACCTGGAGGCCACTGGTGGTCTGGCTGTCATCGTTTTTTCTGTGTAATCAATGAGTGAGTGGTGGGGCAGTTTCCCTTGGGTGGGAATGATCAAGAACAGTGTAATACGGGCGTAAACTGTTGTGTTGAAATGTCATCATTTGGAAAACTGAACTGTGATATACACAAGCTAACGAGCCTCAGTGAAGTGAAAACGAATCCAAATCTGGTCACAAAATAAGGAGATCAACATCGTCAAGGCCCATATCCCCTATGGGTCCTCGGTGGTTTCTGCCAATGTGCTTCAACTCTTCCCAATTGTTTTCCAGTTTCGGCTCTTCTATGCTGTGTGAAATATACGTCCTTTATTCTCGGCTTAGTCAAGATGATTAATTTCAGATTTAAGAGCCATTCCAGAATGTAGCATTAAGCACGTCGCTTACAACTAAAAAAATACAATATTGGCAAAAGAATGACATCACCCAGCCGAACCAGGTCCTCACTCAGATTCAGCTTTCCTCCGTAGATTACCTGACATGCCACCCTAAATAAATTGCCGATTAACGCTTCTTCTTCTTCTTTGATTGGCGCTACAGCCCGGGGTGGAGCTGGGTCTCAACCAACATGCCTCTCCAGCCAGCACGATCTTTCGCCAGTTGCGCACACCAAGTTGGTTGAGGTCCTTCTCCACTTGTGTGCGCCATCTCGTTCGAAGACGTCCTCTGTTACGCTGTCCCAATGGCTCAGTATCGGAAACTCTTCGGGACGGAGCTGTGATGTCTATACATGATGCTCTACATGACCCCCGCCACCTTAAGCGTTGCATCCGAAGACGCTTAACTAGGTGCATTCCGCTGTAAAGCCCGTACAGTTCGTGGTTGAACCTTTTCCTTCAGACGCCATCAACGCAGACAGGACCAAAGATCGTACGCAGAACTTTTCTCTCAAAACGACCAAGAGCTTCTTCAACCTCTTTCAATAGCGTCCGTGTCTCTGCGCCATAGAGCAGGACTGGGATGTTCAGAGCTTTGTATAAAGTCAACTTGGTGTTTCGAGGGATGGCTCTCTGACTCAATGGCCTCTTGAGCCCAAAGAAGTAGCGACTGGCAAGAGTGCTAGTACTCGGGTTATTGTCCCTGTTTACTCCAGAGCGGAGGTAGACGAAATCTTCTCTCAAAGTTTCTACTGCCCAATATGACGCTCTGTCCGAGACGTCAATGTTGTGCGTCCATCCGTGATGAAAGCATATACTTTGTTTAGCCCTTGTTTACCGCTAGACCCATTATAGCCGCTTCCGTTTCAATGCTAGCGCACACCTCACTGCTCGCAGTGTTCAACCAATCACGTCAATGTCGTCCGCATATGAAAGCAGTTGAACGGACTTCTGGAAGATCGTGCCTCTAGGCGTGTGAGTTTTGCACTATCTTCTCCAGGACGATGTTGAAGAAATCACATGATTGCTTGTCGCCCTGTCTGAAACCTTTTTTGACACTGAAGGCCTCGGTGAATTCGTTACCGAGCTTGGTGGAACAGCGACAATTCTCCATTGTCATCCTGCACAACCTGACGAGTTTGGCAGAAATGTCAAAATTAGACACGGCACTGTATAGCTAGTCTCTATGCACGCTGTCACATGCCACCTTGAAATCATGAAATCGACAAAGAAATAGTAGGTGACGATTTGCACTTCTTACGTCTTTCCAGGCTTCAGGCGGGTACACAAAATGGCAAAAAAGATCTTATACGCGATGTTAAGGATACAGATCCCACGATAGTTGGCGTAGTCAAAGATTTCTGCGTTACTGTGTATTGGTCAAACGATCGACATGGCTCCGTCACGGTGTCTGAAAAGAATTTAGACAAGGCTACGCACTATCATGCGATTTCGTTAACACTATTTTCGAGAAGATATAGCGAAACTCAAACGTCATTACCAGAGATACGATCTTCTACAAATCTGTGCAACTGCTCCCATACGCGAATGACATGAGCATCGTCGGAAGAACACAACGGGTTGACAGTGGGGCGCTTGTGAGCATCGAGAAGGAAGCGGCCACGATGGGTCATACGGACGAGGTATACGAAAACTGCCTAGGCTCCGAAATTAATACAAGAAATAACACCACAGCGGAGATAAAACGTAGGATTACGCTGGCCAATCGCTGTGCTTTTGGACTTGCCACTTAGTAATAAAGCCCTCTCTAGAAGAACCAAGATACCTCTTGATATGCCAAATCTTGCTGTAATGCACAGAAACATGGACTTGTTCTTAGTCGCTTCGAGAGGGAAGGCCTTGCCATTATCTTCGGTCCCGTATGCACGGATGGTTTTTGAAGGAGACTGTAAGGGCTGTACAACGACATCGAGCTAGTCAAACGAGTTCGAATCTCTCGTCGTAGATGGCTGAGTCACGTAAAGCGAATGGACTCAATGCTCCGGCCCGGACAGCTTGCGACTTCAAGCCCGAGGGACAACACCGTAAAGGAAAACCACCAATCCGGTGGAGCACGCAGCTAAAAAGGGACCTCAATAAGTTTAACGCGTGTGGTTGGAAGCAACTGTCACAAAACTGGGCTAGGTGGAGAGGCATGATGACTGAAACCCAGGTCCACCTCGGACTGTAGCGCTAGTCAAAGAATAAAGATGATGTCGGTCAAACCAACGGCAAATGGTGACTGAATCAGTTTTGAAAACTAGTTAAGAGGATATTAACCCTTGATTTCATTTGGACTCAAACCTGTACCCCCTATAACCAAGGGCAGGCACTCAACCAGCTACGCCTTTCCTTCGACTTGTAGCTGAGGTGACCGAAGTCTGTGACTACCCCAAAGTTATAGCTGCCAATTGCGTTCTTTCTCAATCACCGCCAACGAACGTTTTTCTACTACCACTTGGTTCTTCAAAATTGTACACATGGACAGGTGTGCCACTCGAGAATCAGAACAAACAAAATAAACGGCAAAGCGTTGAGATATGTTTCGACATTGGAAGTGTCGGTGACTTCGATAGCGACATTCATTAAGGTCTGTGAGAATTCTCCGTCATCTTTCTTAACAATGAGATGATGCCAGTGCTAAAAAACTGGACATAATGAGTAGGTTTCTTTCTTTATTTCACGTCGATGCAACAGTCATTCCAGTCTAACTGGAAACGAAAATACTTATTCTTTGTACAGATGTCAGATGAGATCAGATTTGATGTCTGCGAATGGCAACGAGGATCTTTCCTCTTCAGAGATGCTGGCGTTATCTGCGAATCTAGGGGTGGTGGAGGTGAAAATAGCTGCTGAGTCAACACACGTGACCATTCCTCAATTCATCTCCTAGCCGTCTGTGTATACACTTAGTGAGTACACCTTCTATACCCATTTATGTTGTGAAGTGTAATTTTGTATGAATATTGGCTGATGTCAGGGTTACTAAGGGAAATACGAATTATATATTGAAGGAAAAATCGATCGAAAGAGCACAACTGTAGAAATGGAATCCCAGTGGAGATTCAATGTAGAAATATCATTGGCAACCATAAAATGTTCATCTGTTGATGGTTGACTACCCTTGCAAGCCACCATCCAGCTAAGACGGTCGTCGAATGAGAGCCCTTTGATTCAAGAAGAAGATGACGGCCATACTTCCGTTTTAAAGACCAAGTCATCACCAACGTATCTTGGCTCCTGGGTTTCGATAAATAAAAGCTGCATCCCGGGTACCGTGGCGTTGTGGGTATAAGCATTTGTAGTTAGCTTGGGAACAGTCGAAAGCTCCCTGCACCATGCTTGTTTGCACTCGCTACCACAGATAAACAATTTTTTTTTTGTATTAAAACTTTTTACTTTGGTACTTAAAAACTTGTAGGTTTGAGATACAGCATGAGTGCTTAAGTGTCTGAACGAGTTGTATTTAATACATTTGGACGTTGGCCACGAGTGAACCTTTTTCTTCTTTTTCTCTGGTCCGAGGTGGACCTGGGACTGAGTCAACATGCCCCTCCATAGAGCCCGGTCTTGTGCTAGTTGTTCCCAGCCACGTATCAGCTCATGAAGGTCCCATTCTAGATGCATGAGCGTAGTCTTTCTTTACCGCGTTGTCCCTGTAGCTATACAGCCCGTACAGGCTCCTCCAAACACCATAGGGACCGAAGATAATGTCAAGGACTTCCCTCTCGAAGCGAAGCGAGTAAGAACATCCTTGTCCGCTTTAGTAAGTGTCCATGTTTCTTAGTCATACAACAGGACTGGGTCTTTAAAAGGATATTTCGGTTCTTCGAAACTTCGACTTGCCTTGCAAGTCAAACAATCTAACTATTGGCCATCGTAATCCTCAGCGGTGGTGTCATTGCTTATGTTAACTTCGTAGACAGCATACACACTGTCTTAACCTCATTGACCGCATGCCCCATCTTGGCCGCTTCCTTCTCGATGCTCACAACACGAGTGAACCTAGGGACCTAAAAGTAAGGTTAGGACCTCAGCTGTGTGCATTCACCGTAGCAGTAATGACTGATTGTATCCCTTACGTACTTACAAAGCAAATTCGAAGAACGAAGGATAAGGAAAGTTTCCCTAGTTACATCCCAATCTAACTCGTAAGCTTATTACGGCCATATGCCGCATTCGGCAGCCGACACAATCATTGATAATTGAAATCGATGCCTGTGAAGCCGTATGGAACAAACCTATTTTCACTATCTCCACCCCCACCTCCTCTAAAACCACCTCGGCGGTGCCACAATCACCAGCTATCACCGCTGCTGTGTTAAGAGGCTACATGGGAAATCTCTTAATTGCTGGGCTATTTCCTCTATCTCTAGTCAGCTTCTCTTAACAACTTATTTGTATCTGCCCCGAGTCCCGACTGCAAGTGATGTTTAACGGCGGCCGTGATGCGCGTGTGAACCGTCCCAAAGCCAAACAAACCGTATGCATCCGCCAGGTACGTAAAACAAAGCGAAACACGGCGCAAAACCTCGGAACACTGGCAAAACGTCCGAACAAATTTCCTGCGATCACAATCGCGAATCGCGAAAATCACTGCAATTTATCCAAGCGGCGATCGTAAATCTTCCACCAGCGCAACGGAGGCAGCCAGTCACCAGCCAAACTCACACTCATTGAAGGCTTTCTGTTCGTTTTCTGATTTTTGTTTTCTTTTTTTTCTCTCATTTTTGTTTATTTTTGCCAGTCTGCGGCTGCTGCTGGTGCTGGTGCCTTCTGTCGACCTCTGGGCACGTCCGGCCCATTCTCGACCGATCGACTGATCGCCGCCGGCGTTCACCTAACAATACAGGTGCGTGAGCACACTACGTAACCTCTCTCCGCTTGGAGCGGCGTGCAGTCGCAGCGGTGCGGCAGTCACCAACTTTGTCCGCGTTTGACAATTTTATCTCGTTGAAGAATCAATTGCAAGCGCACTGCGTCCGGATAGAGATACAGAGCCACACAAAAACAAGCAGTCATACATCACCCGGCAAATTGCCTACAGCGGCGGCGGCAACAGCGGCAACAACTGCAGAAGCAGCCCAGCCGTAGTATCCGCGGAGCTGTGGAGATAGTGAGACTCAGCAAATCGTTGTCATCATCATCATCACCGGCGGACAAGCGGCTTCATGGCAACGGCAACTATCTTGCGTCAGGCCGCCTCGCAATGCCTCACCGCGCCCTCGCCCGGAGGATGATGAAGTCACTTACGTCGGTTGGTGGCGGTTCAAGCGCGCAATATCCGTATTGGGTATATTCACAGGCACGGGCAAATATGGATTTTTATGAGCATTTAAGAGGTGAAAATTAATTAGAGACGAACATTGATGGCATTGCTGCAATAGCTGCTCCGCGAGCAGGTCTTGTGTCAGTTGGCTGCTGCTGCGGCGGCGGTGGCGGCAGACTTGGTATTTAAAGCGGTGTAACCGAGGTACGTCTGCTTTTTTCTGGGGCTTCCAGACATTCCGCCCGACCGAGAGTGGGTTAATTGGACGAATGTAATGGGCAGCTCCGGTTGCGCTCGGAATGGTTCTCAAGAAAGCTTTCTTGCCTTCGATTATGACTCTTCGCATGGGACTGGTGATAAAAATCCAAGTGGTCGGGTTAGTCGGCGATGAGCGCTAGTTTAATGAGGTGTCCAAGAGTGGAGGCATTTGATTGGCGTTTATCGCAACTGGAATAGGCATTGGATTCCGTCTGCTTTTAAGCGTAAATTGCAGTGCCCCATAAGCGGTCCACTAGCGTCTGGGAGAGTGACTAAAGTGATCGGTTTGGTTTTGATGTGATTTCACATTGATTTCCATGCTATGTCCTAGTGTGAGATGCCATTCTGCAAATGCACGCCATATTCATCGAAAAGTGTGATGGCATTCGGTGCGATGGCAGACTGAGAAATTGACGCAGCCTCAGAGATTATAAACGAGTCAAGTCGCATGATCGCCGTCACCCCAGTCACCAAATTTCTCCTACACAACGAGCATTGCGTGTGGTATGACATGAAGTGCCGACTTGTTGTCGATCTCTAGGCCCACAGAAAGTAAGTTAACATCGATCCAAACCAGAGTCCATTAACGAGAACGTTTATTTCCTTCCTCATTTCGAAGGCAATAATATTCGCTATAAACTGCAGCAAACAGTCAATCTTTGTTAACGGATTGGTAGTTGGTCGATCATGTCCGAAAGTTTTACCAGCGGGTGAAACAATCTATCCAAAGGGTACGAACATCGGACAGAAGGCTGTCGGAACGAAGAGGGACAACTCATAGTAGAGTCGCAGTCGATACTGAGAATCTGGAAGGATCACTTCTGCAGACTGTTAAACGGCGAAGAGGACACCAATACCGCTGTCAGGCATAAACGTGCGAAACTCACATCCACTCCACGCAATGGACGACGATAGAAGAGAATTCCGTCCCCCCGAAGTCAAGGTAGCGATATCGAGACTGAAGTCGAACAAAGCTGCTGGAGCGGACGGATTGTCCGCGGAACTGTTTAAAGCAGCTGGAGATGATCTGGTTGGGCGCATGCACCAGCTCATCTGTAGGATATGGTCGAAGGAAAGCATGCCCGACGAGTGGAATCTTAGTATCGTTTGCCCGATCCACAAGAAAGGAGACCCCTATGACTGCGCCAACTATCGGGGGATAAGTCTCCTTAACATCGCGTACAAGATACTCTCTGCCGTTCTGTGTGAGCGCCTGAAACCATTCGTCAACAACCTGATAGGTCCCTATCAGTGCGGTTTCAGGCCTGGGAAGTCCACCATCGATCAAATTTTCACATTACGGCAAATTCTCGAAAAAACCCAAGAGATGCAGATCGACACCCACCACCTATTTGTCGACTTTAAAGCCGCATATGACAGTGCGCATAGAGACGAGCTATACATCGCAATGTCTAGTTTTGACATTCATGCCAAACTCGTCAGAGAAATCTCGCTGCTCCATCAAGGTCGGTAACGAAATCACCGAGACCTTCAATGTCAAAAAAGGCTTTAGGCAAGGCGACGCGCTGTCATGTGATTTCTTCAACATCGTCCTGGAGAAGATCGTGCGAAACTCACATGCCAACACTAGAGGCACGATCTTAAAGAAGTCCGTTCAGATGCTAGCATACGCCGACGATATTGACGTGATTGGCCGAACTCAGCGAGCCGTCAATGAAGCTTTTGCTTGTATTGAGACGGAGGCGGCAAAAATGGTTTTAGCGGTGAATGAGGGCAAAACAAAGTATATGCTGTCATCAAGAAAGGACACACAACATCGACGACTCGGTGAGAACGTCACCATATGCAGCTACAACTTCGAGGTAGTAAAGGACTTCGTCTACCTTGGCTTCCAAGTACATTGTGCGAACAACATCAGTACCGAGATTAAACGCAGAATGACTCTTGCCAACCGCTGTTTCTTTGGGCTCAAGAGGCAATTGAGTAGTAGAGCCCTCTCTCGAAAGACCAAGTTCACATTATATAAGACCTTGATCATTCCTGTCCTGCTCTATGTCACGGTAGCCTGGACTATCTATCCCTGGGCTCAAGAGCTTATGAAGACGACCTTGGTCTCTTCGAGAGAAAAGTTCTGCGTTCAATCTTTGGTCCTGCTTGCGTTGAAGGTTTTTTGAGAAGAAGATTTACACACGAACTGTACGGGCTGTACAGCAACATGAGTCTAGTCAGGCGTCTACGGATTCAACGCCTAAGATGGCTAGGCCATGTAGAGCGCATGGACAACACTGCTCCAGCAAGTTTTCAAAAAAATTCGTGCTGAAAAAACCGATGTACAACAGTGGTAACTTTGACGGCTGGTGAAACATAACAATTGTACCAACTGACCCTGCACTTTAGCATCATTATCGCTAACTACACATTTCACATCACCTATCGTCAACTCCATAGCGGTTTCCTTAGATTTCTTTCAGGATAGGGCGGGTACTACACGTCAAATACAACACGTCTTCGCTATCTGCAGTATTACATTGGCTTCATAGAACTTGACCGTCCTTGCAGTGGGGCATGTAATTTTTCTTCAGTAATTCACCTCACTCAGAATTTGAAATTCAGCCGGAACTATGGTCAAGTAGTCTACCGGATGATGTTTGAATTTTTTGCATATCAGTCGTGTCGTTCAGTTTTTCCCTTTCACAGCGGCTCTCTACTTTGGTTATCTGTTCCACAGCGGGCATGGAAATACACATACAGTTGCTAAAATATTAATATTATTTTATTATTTTCGTTTATATATCATCAAGCACGATGTTGTGCTAAAGACATTTCAAAGATTTTGAGAATAGTTTTCAATGCCTTTTTGACAAGCGCGTTAGTTAATCTCTCGTAACATTCTGTTACAATTTTGAAGTAATCCTTATCGCGGTGGCCCGTGGTGTTGTGGGTACGTGCGTCTACCCCAACTTCGACGTCGTAGGTTCGATTCCAGCTCTGAGCGACAATGCTCAAAGAGTATTTCCTGTCTAGAATAAGCTTCTCAAACTTGGCCGTTTGGAGTCGGCGTAAAACTGTAGGTCCCTTCCACTCGCGAGAGAACAATAGCACGCACAAGACGAGTGGTTGGTGAGAAGCTAGGCCCTGGCCCTCTGCGGGCTGTAGCGCCACCCATATTATTATATATTATCGCATGAAGATGAGGGAAGTACAGTGTGATCTGTAAACACGCTCGACGCGGAACAGACTGGTTTCTAATCTGGATCCTCCTGTGTCGACATGTATACCTACATAAGTACCTGAGGTTCGTCGTCAAAGAATGGGTTGAATATCGAATGTCACTGCTTATTACCAATTTCGAAAAATCGTTAATAGTGTTAAATTATTAATTGGTACCCAAGAAAGAAAACCACTTTGACTGCGCCAACTATCAAGGGATCAGTCTCCTCAACATCGAGTACAAAATCCTCTCTGCCCTTTTGTGTGATCGACTGAAACCATTCGTCAACAATCTGATTGGTCATTATCAGTCCGGCGAAGACAACCATCGAACAAAATTCGCACTACATTAGATCTTGGAAAAAGACTCAAGACACCTATTACCTATTTGTCGATGTCAAGGGCACATATAACAGCGTTCATAGAGACTAGCTATACAGCGCCAAGTTCAGTTTTGACATTCTTGCCAAACATGTCAGGTTGTGCAGGATGACAATGGAAAACTCTCGCTGCTCCATCAAGGTCGGTAACGAATTCACGGAGGCCAATAGTGTTGAAAAAGGTTTTAGGCAAGGCGGCACGCTGTCATGTGATGTCTTTAAATTATGCTTGAGATGGCCGTTCGAAACTCACTCGCCAAAACCAGAGGCGCAATCTTCTAAAAGTCTGTTCAACTGCTTGCTTATGCGTACGACATTAACCCGATTGGACGAACACAGCGAGCCGTCAATGAGGCGGTTGCTGGCATTGAAGCGGAAGCTGCTGAAATGGGTCTAGCGGTAAACAAGGGCTAAACAAAGTATATGCTTTCATCATGGATGGACGCACAACATTGCCGTCTCGGACAGAGCGTCATATTGGGCAGTAGAAACTTTGAGAGAAGATTTCGTCTACCTCCGCTCTGGAGTAAACAGGGACAATAACCCGAGTACTAGCACTCTTGCCAGTCGCTACTTCTTTGGGCTCAAGAGGCAATCGAGTCACAGAGCCATCTCTCGAAACACCAAGTTGACATTGTAAAAAACTCTGATCATCCCAGTCCTGCTCTATGGTGCAGAGATACGGACGCTATTGAAAAGCGGTCGTTTTGAGAGAAAAGTTCTGCGTACGATCCTGTCTGCGTTGATGGCGTGTGGAGGAAAAGGTTCAACCACGAACTGTACAGCGACATGAGTCTAGTCAGGCGTCTACGGACTCAACGCCTAAGATGGTTAGGCCATGTAAAGCGTATGGACAACTCAGCTCCGCCTCCGAAGAATCTTCGAATCCGAACCTGTGGAGTAGTGCAACAGAGGACTCCCGCGGTTAAGGTGGTGCACCCAAGTGGAGAAGGACCTCAACCAAATTGGTGTGCGAAACTGGGGACAGCTAGCCAGAGATCGCGCTAGTTGGCGAGGCTTGTTGGTTTAGGCCGAGGTCCACCCCCGACTGTAGCGCCACACATAGAAGACGAAATTATGACAGCGTGCATAGAGACGAGCTTTTCAACGCCATGTTTAGTTCTGAATTTCCTGCCAAACTCGTCTGCTTTCTCCATCCTCATTCTGCAAAGACGCACGAGTTTTGCAGCGATGCCAAATCTAGACAAGGCGCTGTATAGCTCGTCTCTATAAATACTGTCATACGCGGCATTAAAGTCGATGAGTAGGTGGTGCGTATCTAACGAGGCCAGTAGTCAGATATCATAGTCTCCAGTGAAGGTTGAAGACCAGGTCTTCTCGGGCGCGACACTAGAAAGGACATTTCTGTTTTTGCTTATGTCGAGGTAATGGACGTCTTGCTACTGAAATGGGTCCAATAATTGGATATTTCAGATTCGTGAACCAGCCTTATTGCATCATTCAAGCAAATGAAGGACGCATTGTTTGTTCTAAGACCTAATAATTTATTCCGATAAGTTGCTCTTTACGTTCGAAATGTGGAGCAGAACAATCACGCCATTATTTAACTTTCCACGCTCCGCACACCTTCGCTTGTCCCAATCCGAACGACTCACTCGTCTGCATTGCAGATCGTGGGCTCGTCAAATTAATAATGCCTCTCGTGTCATGGCTGACGCGAATGAGATGCCCCTCGCGATAGCGTTTTGTTGTTTGCATCTCTCGTGCCATTAAATTATCGCATCGGATTGCGAAACGTAAAACGATATGTTTAACACTTAATTAGCACGCACCCCGCTCATAATCGTTCACTTGCGCGATGGTCCCTCTTATCGGCCCCCTCGTCGGCATGAGCAATTTCGTTTTATGGCCGCCTAATTAAGGAAACATTCAATTATCCCGCGACGTGGCACCTCGGCGCACACCCCTGCTGGCTCGGGTGCATTCCCATCGGTTCCGCGGTGAATCGCAACAAATTAGTGCTCCCAGTTAATTTACGGCATTTAAATTGCATTTTCACCCGGGCTCGTTGTAAGTTATTATCACGCCATCAGTGACACACTTCAAGTACTTGCCAGTTGCCAGTTGCCAGCACAGCGCCCGCGGCTCTGGCACAACTATTTCTCGCAATTATACAAGCCACCAGATGGACGACGACCGGCAATGCATGGACAGCGACAGGTAACCGTCAATCCGACGGGAGTTACCGATGGCCGCGCCGCGCCGCCACCGCGACAATGAGCAGTGTAAACATTCGAAACAATTGCTCATTTGAATAAAGTTATGAAGCCAGCACGGCCGCCACAGGAATCGCACAGACGTGCGGAGCGACGCGGCGTATCTTTAGCGCGCCACTCAAACAATTGTCCGGAAGCATTTAATTCTGTGGATCGGTCTATCTGTAGATCTGTGGACGCGGCCGACAGGTGGTTGGGTATGTTTTTTGCACTGCTCGCCATTCGAGCTATTATCTCATCTCATTAGAGATGCAGTTGCATCGCAACTGAACAGCCGAATGGATGGCCCGTCGTCAAAGAGATGCCCCAATGCAAACGGTGTGTACTCGTTGGTTGTGCAAATTCGCTTTGGGGTGAAATTGAGAAAAGGTAAACAATGCGCGCCGCAGGGGGTGGGGCTGGGAGTTAATCGCGTGAATTACATAAATTTGTGCCGAACAATTATGTGAAATTCATGCGAGCTCGGAGTGGGTAAGCCGCCACCGCCACCGCCGCCGGAGGTTGGCCGAGTGATAAATGAACAGACGCGGAATCAATCGCAGAAAATTACACACCGCGGAACGGTACCATCGTCGGACGGTGGCACCGTGCGTCGTCAGTTGTCTGGGCAGGTGGCAGAGGCAGTCGCATCGTCAGTGTGCCTCCTCCAAGGGGTGACTGTGATGATGACAACAGCACGGCACGGCGGAGTGAAGTGCAGAGGTGGGAATAAATTACAGGCTGATCTATGCGGCGCGGAAGCTCATTTCACTTGACGTGATCCGTGTTTAGTTGCGCACTTACGTGTAAATGGTTTTAGAGGAAACGTGAGACTGATTAATCGATCGGAGTGATATCTAATTATGGGCTGTTCCAGCCGTGAGTGGGTTTTTGTTTCGGTAGCCGGTCAAGCGACTGGGCCGAGTAGTTATTCTTGTTTTTGCGTGGCAGCGATATCTAGATGGATCGCCGAGATGACAAATTAGAGGTAATTTGTTGCGATTTCGATCGGCGACTAAAGTGGGACAGGTTTAGCGCTCACAGGGGAATGCCTCCTCGAGGTGTTTCACCTCTAGACTGAACTCAGCTTTTTCGCAGTTTAGTGATATTGATGGATCGCGTCTATTGGATTAAAATTGAAAGGCAGCCTGAAGCTGCTTAAGGCACTGGATTCAGTGCAGTAATCGAGTTTGGTGATCCGGAGCAGGATCTACCAAAATTAGGTTACGTTTGTTGGTGGTGCATCGAACTTAAAGTGGTTGGATTAGTGCGATCTCGTGGTCTTGAAGGTAACATTCACTCAAGGGTTTCGTGAAGCGCTCAATCCGCGCCAAGAGTTCGCCACTTAAGTACCCATTCAGTTCTTTTTTATGGGCAGCTTCTCTTTAGTGTATTGTGAGACCGATTTTCAACCTTTTGCTGTTTTTTTTAATGCGGAACTACACACCGATTTGAATTGCATGCCATTTACGTGTCGAAGTCGCACATGACTAAACACACAGTAATCGTCACAAACTCCCTGATAGGATGGTATAATGTGGACACGTTGAACCACAGCCACCATGATGCTTCCACAAGGAGGTTAACCTTTTTGGTCAGGCTGTAACCGCTGACGTCTCCTGACCACCCGTGGTGCCAGATCATCGCCTCTGGTGAAACTTTCGCAACCGACTAGTTACTGGTGTCAAGGCACTCAGGCCCAGTGGCCTTCTAATGTTTTATTTGATCAATGAACCACGATCAATGGTGTCAGATTATGCATAGTCAATGGACTTCATTTTTCTTTTTGCTTTTGGTACGATTCCCAAGGCAATGGTCCTAGATCCACATCCATCTAGTGGCCATTTTGGGAAAGTTATATCAGATCTATACGAGTGTTGTCCAACCATTCGCATGCCTTGAATCTGAATCCTCGAAGAATCAGTTTCTTGGCTGAGCTTCATAGAAAAAGTGTTCTCCCAGTGTTTCATTTCGTATTTACTTATCAACCCAACAAGCAAGGGTTTGCGCCTGAGCAGTAGCTGCCTTCCATCGTTGACGGTCCTGAACACACTACTTTCAGTCATTATGACCAAGCTGCTAGCTTTCGCGATCACGTGATTTTTATACTGGAGTTTCTGTCGTCCTCTCCTTCTCTATCCATGGGGATCGGATTAGGAGACCCTCGTCCTTCCTGTAGTCAGTTCCCGGTTGCTTCTCCGCAACATTCACAACGAAACCTGGCGTTCCCCTGATTAAGCAACCGACAACCAGATTGATCACATTGCGATCGACGTCAGTATCCTCGACGTCCGAACGTTCCGAGGCGCAAACATCGACTCGGATCATTACCTTGTTGTAGCCAAGGTCAGAACTCCGATATTGATAGTACAACGGAGTAGAGCAAGACCAAAACAGTTTGGCGTCGGAAAGCTACAATCGCAATCGACCGCTGTGAACTTCTCCAATCGAGTCTCCCTGAAGCTCTCAGAGAGTCCAACCCTGCCAGGTGAACCAATCGACGAGAAGTGGAACCGTTGTCAAAACGCCATCAGAGAAGCTGCCACTGATGTGTTGGCTTTTAAAATGCCACATAGAAAAAACCCATGGTTTGACAACGAGTGCCGGCAGGCGCATTCAGCAAAGCTAGCAGTCTATAAGGCGACGCTGGATAGAAGGACGAGAGCGGTTCGTGCGCTTTACGAACTCAAAACAAGGGAAGAGCACCGACTTCTTAAAAAGAAAAAGAAGGAGCATGCGAAGCGCGCGATCGAGGAAATGGAGAGGTGGTACGGCAGAAATAATGTCCGAAAGTTTTACCAGCGGGTGAAACAACTATCCAAAGGGTACAAACATCGGACAGAAGCCTGTCGGAACGAAGAGGGACAACTCGTAGTAGAGTCGCAGTCGATACTGAGAATCTGGAAGGTTCACTTCTGAAAACTGTTAAACGGCGAAGAGGACACCAATACCGCTGTCAGGCTGTCAGATCTAGACGATGTCAAGATAGCGATATCGAGACTTAACTCGAACAAGGCTGCTGGAGTGGACGAACTATCCTCGGAACGGTTTAAAGTAGGTGGAGATGAGCTGGTAGGGTGCATGCACCAACTCATCTGTAAGCTATGTTCGGAGGAAAGCGTGCTCGACCAGTGGAATCTAGGCACCTAACATTGCCTACAAGATTTTCTCTGCCGTTCTGTGTGAGCGCATAAAACCATTCGTCAACAAGAGGATCCCTATCAGTGCGTTTTCAGGCCTGGGAAGTCCACCATCGATCAAATTTTCACATTACGGCAGATCCTCGAAAAAACCCAAGAGATGCAGATCGACACCCACCACCTATTTGTCGATTTCAAGGCCGCATAGGACAGCGTGCAAAGAGATGAGCTATTCAAGGCCATGTCTAGTTTTGACATTCCTGCCAAACTCGTCAGATTGTGCAGGATGACGAAGGAGAACTCTCACTGCTCCATCAAGGTCGGTAACGAACTCACCGAGACCAATGTCAAAAAAGGTCAATTCATTCCACATCGTCCTGGAAAAGGTCGTGTCAAACTCACACGTCAACACTAGAAGCACGATTTTCCAAAAATTAGTGCAATTGCTAGCACACGCATTGACGTGATTGGTCGAATTCAGTTGATTCATTTTATTGAGGGTAAAATGAAGTATATGCTGTCATCACGCAACCACGCCGGGTACAGCTACAAGTTCGAGGTAGTAAAGGACTTCATTTACCTTGGCTTCCAACTTAATAATACGAACAACATCAGTACTGAGATCAAACGCAGAATATGTTTCTTTGGGCTCAAGAGGCAATTGAGTAGTAGAGCCCTCTCTAGAAGGACCAAGCTCACATTATATAACACCTTGATCATTCCTGTCCTGTTCTATGTCACGGTAGCCTGGACTACCTATCCCAGGGCTCAAGAGCTTATGAAGACGCCCTTGGTCTCTTCGAGAGAAAAGTTCTGCGTTTAATCTTTGGTCCTGCTTGCGTTGAAGGTTTTTTGAGATGAAGATTTACCCACGAACTGTACGGGCTGTACAGCAACATGAGTCTAGTCAGGCGTCTACGGATTCGACGCCTAAGATGGCTAGGCCATGTAGAGCGCATGCACAACACTGCTCCAGCCCGAAGAGTCTTCGACTCCGAACCATTGGGACAACGTAATAGAGGACGACCACGGAGCCGATGGCGCACTCAAGTGGAGAAGGACCTCAACCAACTTGGTGTGCGAAATTGGAGGCAGCTGGCTAAGGATCGTGCCAGCTGAAGAGGCTTGTTGGCTACGGCCCAGGTTCAACCAGGACTGTAGCACCACAAGAAGAAGAAGAAGGCGGTGAAACCATAATGGACTTAATATAATAAATGTAATGAATTTGAAATCGGAATAAAAGTCATCAAGAGGTAGGATTGCCACTTTTAATGGATCTGGAATATGGATCTGGAATTCCAGTCTGTGTTCCAAGTGCGTCTTAATGGACTGAATCTTTAGTAAGTAAAGAGTGTCCTCTGTTTTTTTCCTTAGCGCATCATCTGCTTATATAATCGTTGCTGGATCTCATTTTCGTTTCGTGTTACTTCAACGCCCTGAAGGTTAGAGGGCACCACCTTTCCCGCGCACGTTCTTATTGACATGTGATAGATCCATATGTTTAACTGGGATGGGTGAATGTCGACATCTTTCCCGTCAAGTGTTCAACAAGGTGCTCCATTGCCGGATATATTCCTATGACTGAGTCTATTGTAGGGGTTTTCTGAACCTGTTCACTTCTGACAAACTTTGTCTACTCGAAATTATTTTAATGACCTATTGACTGTCAATTAGAGGGTAACGTCTGATGGTCCAATCTAATGGACGCCGAAACGGTCAAATATTGCTGCGATGCATTGCAGGCTGCATTCCCTTGCCAGACGCAATTAGATGTGGCTTGGCTGGGTCTCTGGACACAAGAAGAGTGCAGGTGACGAATCTGCAGATGAACTTTCTCATAGGCACTCAACCAATTGTAGTGTCAATTGAAAATCACGCTGATCACCGAATGGGAGCAAACTCTATTAAGCCATTAAGTCGTGTGATTTTTGTCAGGCTTATATGGATTTACGACGTATCAAGTCGACCATGACTTAAGTTATTCGCTTGACGGGGTGGACAAGAACCAAGCGGCGTTTTTTTATGAGGTTTGATTTTTTAACTTGTCTGCAGAGTTCGTAGGGGCAGCCAATTTGATAGAGATGCGACTTGTTGTCAATATGTGAACTGACTTCGTCTAGACCAGTGGACCGATGGAGGTGGTCTCAACAATTCAAGAGATTAGTCAGGCCTTATGCCCTTCAGCAAATCCTTAGCCTTAACTAGGAAGCATAAAAAGTCGAGTCATTGCGGCTTGAATTATTACCTTAACAAAATTAACCAAAATTAACTACAAGGACTGTCCTCTTTGCCTGGAAGAAAATGAGACATTCGAATGTCTGGCACTACTTTGGTTAAGGAAACTTACGTTCCATAGGAAGTCTAAAGGTCGGAAGTGACGAGATCTCCTACAAAGGACTGTCTTTAATGCTCGAAGCACATGCTTCGTCGAATCGAGCACACAAATTGACATCAAACCGGTTTTCTGCCGTGTTTACGATTGTTTTATGTTGGTTTTTCGTGCAGCGCGGTTTTATAAAAAAAAGTCTGATTCACGCTGCTTGAGATAAACAATTAAGAAAAATTTTTTTTGAGACTCAGTAGATGTGTCCATCTGGAGGAACTTTTAAGTTGGCATCGTCGATTCGATGAACCATGTCCTTTGCGTATATAAGATAAACATGTCCTTCCAGGCGTGACAGCCCGTAACTTGAAACAATCGGGCATTGTTCATCGCCATTCAACTCGAAGCAAATATTTTCTGGCAGCATGTAACTTGAAACGAGTTTCATTGTGACTTGTACTTAAGAATGTCATTGTGAACTATAAAGTGAAATGTCAAATTTGGAAAAATCGCCTCTTCTGGATAAACTAGTATCTCTTCAGGTCGCAGTGTCGTTTACCATGGCTGCTTGGGTTGTACAAGAGGAAAAAGATGTCAGGTGTTGGTAAATATTTTCAACTCACTTCTATCTCTACCAAAATCTGAGTCTGACTTCGAAGTAAATTCTCATCTCATTCTCATTACAATAGGCAGTGTCTATTCCTTACTCAATGACAATGGCAAAGCATATTGACAACTAATCAACTCTCTATCAAATTGGCCTGCTCCTACGAACTCTGCAGACGAGTTAAAAATCAAACACCCAGTGGTTCTAGTCCACTCGGGCAAGCGAATAACTTAAGCCAGGGTGGCCTTGATGCGTCGTAAATTCATATAAGCCTGACAAAAATCGCATGGCTTAATGGCTTAATAGAGTTTGCCGTCAAAGAGACCATAAATGATCTTGTTTATTGCTGCTAAAGTAGATAGCGCTGTTTAGATCTAACCGATACATTATTTAGATTCGATAGCACTTTTCATGCCGTTGCTTGCGATAAAGATCACTGGCTCATGCACACATTACATACGCACTTGACGAGCGAAAAACATGTTTCTGTGCTCATGTAGCCCGACTTTCAGAGTTGCGAAATGATCCGAAAGTTGTATCTGCTGGATTGATCAAGTGGAAGTCATTGGATAAAATATCAGGTTAGTTTTCATCGAGGAAGACTCAAGGGTTAGTAGTTCTTCTTGACCATTTGGCTACTTGTAAGCATCATGTTATGGGGTACGTCTTATATTCGTTCACTTAATTGACCTAAGCTATATCTGTTTTTTAATTTTGTTCATTTTAACCGGTAATGGGTATTGCGTCACGCTATTGATCCTGTGGCGTGTAGGTTTGATTCCCGACTTGACACACACTTATCATGGTCTCTAACGAGTTAGTGAAAATACTGCAAAAGACAGTGTATGACAAGCGTCTGCATCTGCTCTTGAGATTGTCAAGTTCCGCTACATAGATTAGGAAATGGATGTTCAAAGCGTTGTATAATGTTAGCTTGGTCATTTGAGAAAAAGCTCCACCGTCATCCTGCACAACCTGACGAGTATGGCTTACTTTTATTCTGTTAAACTTACTTACTTACTTAAGGTAGCGCTACTGTCCGGGGTGGACCTGGGCCTCAACCAACAAGCGTCTCCAGCCAGCTCGATCTTTAGCTAGCTGTCTCCAGTTTCGCACGCATAGTTGGTTGAGGTCCCTTTCCACTTGCGTGCGCCACCTGAGTCGCGGTCTTCCTCTACTGCGCCGTCCCTCGGGGCTGGATTCGAAGACTTTTCGGGCCGGAGCATTGGTTTCCATCCGCTCTACATGACCTAGCCATCTCAATCGTTGGATCTTCACTCTTCTGGCGAAGTCGATGTCGCTGAACAGCCCGTATAGTTCGTCGCTGTATCTCCTCCTCCACTCACCATCTGTGCAGACGGGACCGAAAATCACCCGAAGAATTTTCCTCTCGAAGCAACCAAGAGCTGCTTCATCCGCTTTTGACAGAGTCCATGCCTCCGCGCCATATAGCAGGACTGGGACGATTAAGGTCTTGTAAAGCGTTACCTTGGTTGTTCGAGAGAGGGCTTTGTTTACCAATTGCTTTCTTAGCCCAAAGAAGCACCGACTGGCAAGAGTTATTCTTCGTTTGATTTCAGCGCTGGTGTCATTGTCTGAGTTGATAGCGGTTCCTAGGTAGACAAAGTTTTTAACGACCTCAAAGTTATATCTGTCTGCCGTGACGTTCTGACCGAGACGTCGGTGTTGGGTGTCCTTTCTCGTTGACAGCATATATTTGGTCTTACCGTCGTTTACCGCTAAACCCATCTTCGCGGCCGCCGTTGCAATACTCACAAAAGCGCCATTAACATCACGCTGCGTTCTTCCGATAATGTCAATATCGTCGGCATATGCGAGTAGTTGGACGGACTTTTGAAAGATTGTTCCTCTGGTGTTGGCGTTCGGGTTTTGAACAATTCTCTCAAGAACGATGTTGAAGAAGTCGCATGACAGCGCGTCGCCTTGTCTGAATCCTTTTTTGACATCAAAGGTCTTGGTTAGGTCTTTACCGACCTTGATGGAGCAGCGTGCATTCTCCATCGTCATCCTACACAAACGGACGAGTTTGGTAGGGATGCCAAAACTAGACATTGCTCTGTATAGCTCGTCTCTATACACGCTGTCATATGCGGCCTTAAAATCGATGAACAGGTAGTGGGTATCGATTTGTTGCTCCTGGGTTTTCTCCAAAATCTGCCGAAGTGTGAATATTTGGTCGATGGTGGATTTTCCTGGCCTAAAGCCACACTGGTATGGACTGACCAAGTTGTTGACGAATGGCTTTAGGCGTTCACGCAGTACAGCAGATAAGATCTTATAGGCGATGTTAAGGAGACTTATCCCCCGATAGTTGGCTCAGTCAAAGGGGTGTTCTTTCTTGTGGATCGGACAAACAATGCTGTTAAAACCCAACTTAAAATTTGCTTTGTGTCTACAAGTCGAGTACACATTTTTCTGCACACAATTGAATGTGGAAACTTGAACTTGCTTCGCTGACCAATGTTTCTTTATAGTAAACTCTCGATAACGTGAACACCAGATAACGTGAAGAGTTTATTTCTTGCTCTACATCTCCAAAACGTGAACAAATCTGGAATAGTCGAATGCCCGATTTCACAGTGCGAGCTTAAGTGTCGATCCGATGGTAAACTCAATATCAATAGAAATGTTGTTTTCACAGTGTAACTTAAGTGATGAACTCCATTTAAATAGTTGTTTAATTTAACTCACAATCCTATTTTGTTCATGTTTCTCTTAGCTTGTGTATTCAATAGTTCACAATGACACTTAATCCTTGACTCACTTAAACCACCCTTAAATATTGACTGTGACTCAAACGAGATCTGTTTGAGTGAAGCTCTAGTTTGAACCTATACTTAGCTGGTTTTGACCATTTAAAAAAGGCTGGCAACAAAAAGAAGCTCGACACATGAATTGTCTGTGAAAAATTGAATGGACCGAATGAAATCGGATAGTAACAGGAATCATGAAAAGTGAATCAAATACGTCAATAATATGGTGCAAGCGTGGCGAAGCTCAACAAATGCTCGCAAAGCCCGGATTGACGCCTAGAAAGGTAATGCTGAGTGTTTGGTGTTATTGGAAAAGAATCATCCACTATGAGCTGCTCCAGCCTGGTCGAACGATTGATTCTACACTGTACTGTCAACAATCAAGCAATTGTCAAAGAATCGGCCAGAACTGATTAACAGAAAGTGCTTCGTCTTCAGTCAGAATAATGCTAGACTAAACACATCTTTGCTGACTGGGAAAAAAACTGGGAGAGGTTGTCTGGGAAGTTTTGATGTATCCACCATAAAGCCCTGAAGAACTTTTCTCTTAAAACTACCAAGAGCTTTTTCATCCGCTTTCAATAGCGTGCATGTCACTGCCCCATAAAGTAGGACTGGGATGATCAGAGTTTTATACAAAGTCAACTTGGTGTTTCGAGACGGCTCTGTTAATCAATTGCCTCTTGAGCACAAAGAAGCAGCGATTGGCAAGAGTAATTCTGCGCTTGATCTTGGTACTGGTGTTATATAGGGTCCTAGGTAGACGAAGGCCTTGACTACCTTAAGGTTTCTGCTGCCCATTATGACGCTCTGTCCGAGATGTCGATGTTGTGCGTCCTTTCATGATGACAGCGTGTACTTTGATTTGCCCTGGTTTACCGCTAGACCCATTTGAGCCGCTTCCGCTTTAATGCCAACAAACGCAGGCGCACTGTGTTCGTCCAATAACGTCAATGCCGTCCGCGTAAGCAAGCAGATAAACGGACTTTTGGAAAATCGTGCCAATAGTGTTGGCGTCTTCTCAAGTATGATGTTGAAGAAATCACATGACAGCGTGTCGCCTTGCCTAAAACCTTTTTTGACATTGAAGGTCTCAGTGATTTCGTTACCGACCTTGAAGGAGCAGAGAGAGTTCTCCATCATCATCCTGCACAACCTGATGAGCTTAGCAGGAATATCAAATCTAGATATGGCGCTGTAAAGCTCGTCTCTAAGCCCGCTGTCAAATACGGCCTTGAAATCGACAAATAGGTGGTGGGTGTCGATCTGCATCTCTTGAGTCTTTTCCAGGATCTGCCGAAGTGTGAATATTTGGTCAATGGTGAACTACCAAGGCCTGAAACCGCACTGATTGGGACATCATATTGTTGAGGAATGGTTTCAGACGTTCTAACAAAACGGCAGAGAAGATCTTGTACGCGATGGAAAGCAGGCCGATCCCTCGATAGTTGGCGCAGTGAAACTGTCTACTTTCTTGTAACCTGACAAACGACGCTGAGATTCCATTCACGGGCATCAACAATCCGTACGCTCAAGCAGCTTCGTTCGACTTCGGTCTAGATATCGCTATGTTGTTTTCGTCCAAGTCGGTGGGGCGGGATTCTTGTTCATCATCGTCCAAATTGAGTGAAACATGTTCATCTTCTTGTTTGTTAAAATATTTATACTGATCTAGCAATATTCCCAGTGGTTGCCCGTCCAACAACTGAGAACGTTTGCCAATTCTTTTTTGTATCCGCTGAAGCCTTATACAACGGCGTCCGTAACAGAATGGTATCCGACTTCTGAAAGTTGATATTCAACTTCCAGTCATCGCAATCTCTCATGAATGAATCGAAATCAGTCCTGTGTAGTGATGTGATGTAGTGATGTCTTCGATCTGTATGCCTGATACGTTCAAGTCGTCGGCATACGCAATTGCGCGAGGAAGACAACATGCTAGATCGCCCAAGAAAATGTTGACCAGGATCGGCGACACCCTTTTGGAGACCATTTCTTACTTCAAATGTACCTGTAGAGGTCACGTTGCCATTCTTGACAACGAACCGCCTTCCGGTAAGCATGTTGCACAGTAGGTACAGCAGTGGACCCGTGGCAATGCCCTTGCTCAGTCAATATTTCATGTTACTTTCTATGCCATAACATGTTATTTTGTATGTTCTTATTCTTTTAAAACAAAAAAATGTAACCTTTGCAACTTCCTGTGTTTTTAATTGTCCACGTCATCGAGAGCGCGTAACAAGCCTCCTGACTTCTACCATGCAGTCAATTATATAAGCCAGCCATTCCTCGTTGTCTCAATTAATTGAATTAACGTTCGCAAGTGACTCCAGGGTTTCAATTTCACTTGCAAATATGCGCGCGCACATACCAAACCGGTACATCTCTCTAACTTTCATCTCTGATCATTTGCAGGTACACTGCGACCACCTGGCCTAATCGGAGGATCAAAGCCGAAGGTAGCAACCCCAGCGGTGGTATCGAAAATCGAGCAGTACAAACGTGAAAACCCGACAATCTTCGCGTGGGAAATACGTGAGCGGCTAATTTCTGAAGGTAAGACCACAATAATTGTCTCCCTTTTCCCCCATCAAATCCGACACAGAGCCACCATGCGAAACCGCGTTGATTCTCATCTACGGCAGACGACGGAGCCTGCAGACTGCAGCCTGCACACTGCTGTACTCGTAAGTTCCCCAAAATGAACCGCGTCCGTCAATCAGTTATCCATCGGATTCTTCCTGTGTACGCCACGGTCGCTCCTGGGCCTTCCCTTTGATGTTTCCATGCACTCCATTCCAGTCGGGCCCAAGGAACTCTGACTCTGTGCCATGCTGACGACGACAATCATGATGATGACGATGACGATGCGGATGACGACGGCGACGGAGAGTTTGTCCTGAGAAATCAAATTGCTGTTCCATTTTAGATCGATTGGCTAATTTATGGGCATCCGGACACCACCAGGAGATATGCAAAACACCGTCGCAGCCGCAGTCGCCGTGGCCCGTGGGCCTGTGGGCCTCGTGAACTCGAGCGTGGACTTGGCCCGGAGATCGATTGATCTCCCAGACCTCATTATGTGGTCCGTTCGACGTTCGGTGCAATCTCATTTGCGTCATCATCGTCACATTAAGAGAAATCCGTCTTTCGGAGTTCCCTCTCCTTGACAATTGCGTGCCCAGTGGGCTTGCTTTGCATCTGCTCCTGGCCTCCAGCCCTTCTGCATGTGCTCTGGCTCTACGCTCGGCGGAGATTCTCATGGCTGGCTCCATTCATCGTGCGGGCTTCCCTCAATGAGAGAGCTGAATGATAGTGATTGGCATTATATTTGCTGCAGATTGGGATCTCGCGTTGAAGAAAAGTGTGTAGTTGATCCTCCGGACTAGGATGCATGTGGGTCCGGCGATCAGCCACCGCTTGCGATGGGCAAGCGATTGCGTTAGCTGATTTATTGACTCTGGCCGTGGGTCTTGTCTTCTCGGCCGAGTTTTGATCGGTTATTTGATTTTCCGTGGATAGGGCGATCGAGATAAGAGCAATTTCAAGTTGGTAGCGGGTATTCAGACGTAGACGTTTTATTGTATCCCGGGGTGGGCTTCGGACTTGATGAGATCGCTCAATGTGAACTGAAATGAATGTGTGGTAACTAGTCGAGAGGGGGGGAAACGTTGCGGATGATTGGTTCCACGTTAGAGTAGCGCTGGCCTAATTCATGTTCGAGCTGGTGGTTGTGGGCGTCTTAATTAAATTCTTTTCAGACCGTTTTGCTGAAGTATTAATTAAAGAGCTTGAAGAAAAGTAAAATATGAATATGTCTAGGTTTGTCGTTTAATTTGCAAGAGTTAGACCAAAATTTCTATTTTTTTTTTCGGCAATTGTACGCACATTTTTTTTTTGTTGTCTCACTGCAAATCTCTCACTTATATGACGGCCACTTCTTCGAGGTCAGAGTAGTCTCGAAGTCTTCTTCTAGTTTCTTCTGCAAGGACTGAGCAAGTAGGATGAGATGATTGTGTCATCAGTGGAGCTGAACTAAAATAGTGAAACATGTTTTTTTTAAGTAATAATCATACACGCTCCCTCATGCTCTGGACCGGATCAAGGTGTTATGCGACCGGTGCCGAACATCGACCACGATGGAGGTTAAGTTACACAAATCACTTACGCGAGCATCGAGATCCGGTGCCCTGCACAGGCCGACCTCTCTCTTCCGTTACTCATGGCACCAACATCTCATCCAATAACAAAATCCTAAAAACCAAAACCACAATGAACCTCGTATCACCTTCTCCTAACCTTTGTAACATAGTCAGGACCCCAAATCCTCTACAACCATACCGGGGACTCAAATAGGAGCAATGTTTTCCAAGAAGCTATCCAAACCAGACCAGATAAGGACTCTAATACAGGCCTAAACCAGCCCAGGAGCCCAAACCGTGGGATCTCAGCTCGGAAGAAGACTGCAGATAGCTACGAAAAGTGCATCAATTTTGTCTCCGCCTGTACTCGAGAACGTCGGTTTCATCATGGGACAAATTCACTTCTGCACTCGTACAGTTGCAAGAGTACTTAAAGATCGCAACGTGGACAAATCCGCTGGCCCGTAAGGTATTCCCCCAATTATAAGAGGAGTTTTTCGCTGCCAAGTTCATTGCGTAAGCTTTTTCATCTATGAATCACGAAATGACCGGCAGTACGACTTACATGGCAACAGGTTCACTGGTTATTAAATAACTTATCTCAATGAAAAGAAGAACCAATCTTTGCACAATACAGGCGAAAGCAAGATAGTTGTGCCATTTGAAAGAGTTTCGCAACAAGCCCTTCTGTCGAAAGTGCGTGCTTATGGTGTCTATGAATCTCTTCTTTTATGTGCTCGAAACTACCTTTCGAATCATTCAATCCATGTTATTTTGGATGAGTTCAAGTCTGGTTTACAGAAAATTAAATAATGCTGGTGTCCCTCAAGGCTCTGGTCTGTCTCCGACACTCTTTCTCATTTTTATAAATGATCTCCTGTCTGCTACTTCTAATCCAATTCACTTCTTCGCTTTTCATATTCGTTCCAAGACTCAATACCCTTTCCTTCAAACGTAGTATTGGAACGGCAGCGTATGTTAAGCACATTGAATTCTTGACAGCACAATTAACTGGGGTAAGAAAGGCAGAATGGAAATGAATGCTTCCAAAACTCAACGCTGCCTGCTGTTACTAAAACGAACCCCTGTTAATCAGTCATTATCCATGAAAGGCGCTTGTATGGACGTCATCCTTTATAATTGGCATGTGAACAACACTTAGTTGGAACGATCACATAACCGAGGTCGCCAAAAATGCTGCGAAATATTTAGCTGTCGTAAATCGATACAAGAAATATTTCACCTTTGACCTTCCTGCACCTACAAGACAGAATCCAAAAGCGAGCGATAAAACTAAACTAAGCCCAACAATATGGCGAGTTCATTAGACTCGCTCGAACATCGTACCGTGTCTTCCTTGAAGGTGTTTTATGGCTATTTTAAAAAACGATTCTCAAGTGAGCTGGCCAACCGCATTCCTTCTCTCCCTGCTTCACCCGCAATACACTTCTCGCCAAGAATGCCCATCAGTTTACCTTTAAGCCTGCTTTCGGAGAAACAACTAAGCTTAGAGACTCTTTCGGGCGCACTAGGCAAACATGGAATGGTCTTCCCAGCCTAATATTTCCCACAGACTACAATCCGCAGATATTTAAGACCAATGCACACAGGTACCACATCTCCCTCTCTCCCTCTATACTTGCAGCCCGTGTTGTGTCTTGAACTCGGACAATAAACCCTTGAGCATGCGCATTTTATAAAAACAACAACAAATCAACAATCTGTTCATGGGTATCACGAAGGGCTTACAATGGACCATTGTACCATAGTGCCGTTAATTTGTTGTTGTTTTTATTAAACGATTTTGCTGCCAGCCCACTAGCCAAATCTAGGCCAAGCACTATTAAATTACAGAAAGATAAGAGTACAAAGGACTCTCCCTAACACGAATATTTGATTGTCATATTTTGGCATTACCTTTATTTATACTCCTTTATTTATACTCATTCTTTAAGTCGAACTAATTTTTATATACTGTATTTACATCATCACCATCGTGATCATTATTTTCTAACCCGCATGATCCACTAAAGGAATCGCGCGAATAAAGCACGCACTAGAGATCGCCAGGCTATTCGATCCCCTGCCATCGATTCTAACTTCTCATTATTTATCCCCAGTCGCAACCAAGTGATTTTGGACTTGGTCCAACCATCTCGTCCTGGGTCTTTCAATGGGATGCCTCCCTGGGTGAGTTGCATTTAAGGCACGCTTTATGCTGAAGACGTGATAATGGGGACACTCGTGTCACGTGTCAAAATTATCAGAGTATAGCTCTTTTCGTTCGGAGAAGTAGTTGCTCAACATTGAGTTTCCCACGTACTGCCGTTTTTCTCACCCTATCCCGGCGAGTAACTCCCACAACAGAAATCTCATCTCGGCGGCTTGTATTAATGATCTTATTCTTTCGGCCAGAACCCAAATTTGATGACCAAAGGTAGGAGTTGGAACAAATAGGAGTTGAAAAATATTTGCATTAAAATAAAAATAATTTTGCTAAACAGGACACATAATAGCTCATCACATTGCATGGGCATTATGAAGTACCTTTCAAGCAATCCTAAAATCAAAATTCTTGTTGAAAACCATCATTTTCCAATATTGATAACATCCAGATATATACATACGTAACATTTAGAAAAAATAATTCAAAGCGATTTGAATTTGGTCTCAGTTGTATTTCATAGTTTTGAGTCTCCATATGATTTTATACATCTTTGAATCTTGCTATAGTTCCGAGGCTGCTTGCTCTTTCGTAACAATGGGCCTTTCTGTAGGCGATCGTTACATGCATTGGCTCACCTCATAACAGTGGTTGTGGGAGCTATGCAGGGGGCGCCGATGGATCTCCGAGCCTCCTGGTTCGAGAAGGAGAGGAAGACTGAACCTCAGGTATAGATAAGAAGTCATCGTGGATGTCAGACAGTTTGCTCTTGATGAGTGGAAGCAGGACGTCAACGCATTTCCGCCACCGTTCTTCGATTTACTTGGGTGATATTAAAATTTCACTTAAACCATTCTTGGTTCGTCGTGATATATAGTATCCTTAATTGGATCCCAACGGCAAATGGTTTTGGACCAAATTTGAAACCCGATAAAAGCATATTCACTTTTACTTTCACTGCGATTCGAAATTGCGACCCCTAAACCGAGGCAGGCACTACACCATCTGCGCCATCCATCCGTTTGTACTCAAATTCAATATGTGCATTTGTAGGTCCAAAACAGCACAACATTACTAGTGCTGTTTTCCATTGTTTTCTCAGTAAATTCCATTTCCCATTTTATGAGCTAGATTGCTACCCTAGGAGAAGAGACATTTCGTACAGAGGAGCAGAGCCAAACCTCAGAATAAGTTTGCCGACTTCTCATTCTCATTTGATTTCAACATCCCGTCCATTGTTTACTTGGGGCTGTGCTGTGCGTTAGGAGAACCCCAAACATACCATTAACACCATACCTTTCCAAAAATCATCGATTTTTGATGGTGTACTTGCAAAAGATTCTCTTTATTCTGAATATTTTTAATGTGTATTATGTATTATTATGTGTCCACTTCTGTGTGGACATTGAAATGATTGATAGTTGGAAGGCTCTGCCTGGAACTCACTGCACTAGTTCGGTAGACAAATCCCACAAATCGTTTGTGAGCTAAAGCATACACCTGTGTGTCTTCATACCATTTCCTTTCATTGTTGAATTTTATTCGTCACATACCGCTCTCGTGGGCTTAGTTTTGTTTTTAATTCAATGGATCAATTCAATGGAGATATTGATAAAATCTTTGTATATGTAGCCCAGGAAAACTGGGTTAACAGGATTTCTTACTGGCAAGGCACCCAAAGAAGTCCCTTGAAACAAACAATATTTCATAATTATTTGGACAATATTTCAAATTCTCATCAATAAAAGTATATATGGAAGGAACACCGTGTAAAAGCCTGTTTCGTAGCTTTACCAAACACAAGACGGTATCTCTTACGAACAGTCGATCAACGTTTGGCTTAATTTGTGTTGGTCCCAAATCATCCCACATCTCAGAAGACTGTGGAAAGTGCAAATGTAATCGCAATTGGAAACTACGAGTGGCTTGTGCTCGCGCATTTATATGGAGACATAGCTGTGCCCCGATTAGGGAACTGTACGTAATTCTGAAATGATCTCGCACTGAATAGGGCACAGCTGCAGATCAAAGACTGCTAGCCCCGTAAATGGCGTGTGCAATAAATACTTTGAATTGCAAAGTTTCTGTAGCTGTTGTAATCCATTTTGTTAAGTATGTGCGCACAGTACTCAAGTGTGTTGATTCTCTGTTGATTTAACTTGCGAATAGCTGCTTGGTTTATACAGTTTATTCTTTGGTTTCGAGTGTATTTGGAGTGAACATGTGGTTGATATTTGAATGCTTTTAGAACGTTGTAGAACAGTGAATACAAGTCGTATGGTCTCTAGGTGATGAAGGACGAATGGACAATTGGGACTTATATCGCAACAGTATGTGACATTTAGAATGGAGTACAAAAGTGCACGCGACTTCAACCAGTTAGGCATGGAAACGAGAGAAATACAAGTTGAAACACTTGTATCCTGCCTGGTTATGGGCACGAAAAAGAGGTGGAGAGGAAAACTCAATAGGTTTACAATAAACTAAATGCAATAAGATCTGACTCGTCAATCCATGAAACTAACCAACCATAGAACTAACAAAATTGAAATTATCGTACAGGAAATTCTGATGTGAATAAACTGCTACTAATACTAGAAGAACCGGGATGCAAAACGATTGCCCATGCGAATGTTGTTGCCGATGACTTCTCGTCAAGTATTGAACGACTTAATGTAATTTGGTAACAATCGTGCGATGGAAAAAATCTGAGTATAAAGCACAAAAAACCGAAATCGTTGTCTTTATTGGAAAATATAAAATTTCACACATTGACCCACCCTCCCTAAATGGCACCAGTCTACAATTCTTCAAAAAAGGCCGAACACCTTGTCCTCATTCTAGACAGTAGGTTAAATTGGAAAGATCAAGGACAGCATATAAATGGGAAAAAACGCCATAGAGCATAAGTGGGGTTTTCAACCAAACCTACCACACTGACTTTTCACAGCATTTTCATTCTCCTATACGGCGTAGCGCATACTTAGCGCATACTTAACGCATACTTAGCGTCAGCATCTAATTGTCTTAAGGAAAGTATGGAGACCGAATAGTTTCAAATTCACCTGTGCTGGGTATTATGGCAAACTCCGAAGCTGACTAACTCGCTATACCAAATAAGGAACCCTTGTTAACGATCAACCGAGAGCATCGCTCACGCTTGATTGACTTTCGCTCAATTGAAAAAGCGCCGTTGTACTTTAAACGAAAAATAACAAAGAATATTGCAAATTTTCAACTGCCTTTTATGTCTTAACGCAAAAAGACTGGAACTATTCTCAAATGATTTCTGCATGAGCTGCCTATATGAACAAGAGCATTGAAAATTTACACGACCTCCTCTGTGGATGTCCTGGACTTGCCTCGATCAGAAAAACCACATTCAGCCAATCTACCAGTACCGAAATCAAGCGCAGAATAACTCTTACCATCGCTGCTTTATTTTGCTCAAGATTCAACTGAGTAACAGAGTCGTCTCTCGAAACATCGAGCTGACTCTATATAGAACCCCTGCTCTATGGCGACAAAGAACCACGACCTGTACGGTCTGTAGAGCGGCATGCATCTAGTTAAGCGTCTTAAGTTGGCTAGGTCATTCAGAGCAGGACAACGCAACAGGGAACGTCCTCAAAGCTGTGTTCAACTCAGTTTTTACTCCAACTCTCTGATCATGAAAGTTAGGTAAACGCCAAAAAAATAAGATCACGTTCCGTTGTGGAACTTGCTCGCCGTAAAAGGATGGGTAACACTGCAGGACGTGAGAAACACAATGTTGATCCGCTGCTTCTTCGAACGGGAAAGGCTATGCTTCGATGGCTTGGTCACGTGCCACGATGATGCGACTCGTTGGACCGCACTCATAGACCCTGATGATTTAGAGCCAAGAGCAGAGGATCGAGTGACGTCGACATTTCTCCTGCATGCTTTGGATCGTGCGGGTGAAACAGAGATTAGATGTGTAAGGAATAGGATGGAATACAATGAAAAGCCAATAAAAATCAAAATTGCTACAGCGGAAGATGACACGTGAACCATACTGTGCTCAAGGACAATATCCAATAGTAAAAGCATATAAGTTGGTCCAATAAGGAAACCATATAAGAATAGTAGTATTCTCAACCTTGGTCTGAGCTAAGCGTGGACTTCATCCCAATTGAGTGTCCTGCGGCCAACGAGAGCAAACCACCCCCGCTGCTTCATCGAGGAAACACAGAGCAAGCAAGTAAACCTTCAACTCACTCTGGTGGTGGTACTGGAGTAAACCGTCGAAAGTAATCCACACTCTGGATTCTTCTTCTTCTTTGATTGGCGCTACAGTGCGGAGTGGACCTGGGCCTCAAACAACATGCCTCTCCAGCAAGCACGATCTTTCGCCAGCTGCCTCCAGTTGCGCACACCAAGTTGGTTGAGGTCCTTTTCCACTTGTGTGCGCCATCTTGTGCGAGGACGTTCTCTGTAGCGCTGTCCCAAAGGCTCGGTGTCGAAGAATCTTCGGGCCGGAGCTGTGGTGTCCATTCGCTGTGCATGACCTAGCCATCTTAAGCGTTGGATCCGAAGACGTTTAACTAGGTGCACGCCGCTGTACAGCCCGTATAGTTCGTGGTTGAACCTTGTCCTCCAAACGCCATCAACGCAAACAGGACCAAAGATCGTACGCAGAACTTTTCTCTCAAAACGACCAAGAGCTTCTTCATCAGACGCTTTCAAAAGCGTCCATGTCTCTGCGCCATAGAGCAGGACTGGGATGATCAGGGTTTTATACAAGGCCAATTTGGTGTTTCGAGAGATGGCTCTGTTACTCAATTAGCTCTTGAGTCCAAAGAAACAGCGATTGGCAAGAGTAATTCTACGCTTGATCTCGGTACTGGTGTTGTTGTCCCTATTTACTCCGGAGCGTAGGTAGACGAAGTCCTTGACTACCTCAAAGTTTCTGCTACCCAATATGACGCTCTGTCCGAGACGTCGATGTTGTGCGTCCTTCCGTGATGACAGAATGTCTGACAGCACACACTGGATGCGTAGAGGAAAACCATTACCAACATCTTCAGTTGCTCAGGGTACAATTGCTGCGCACCACATCTTATCATTGTATAATCGTATGATCTTACAATTGGTTTTTTTCTCATTTACTACACACATCAACTACGGCAAACAAAACTACAGAACAATACTCCGATCAAGTGACTAACTCACCAATATTATTTAAATTCCAATCGGCATTGCACAATATTTCACATAATCACTACATCATCAATCACTCCATAAAACCTCTCTTCTCTTCGCTTTAACACCAAACAACAAGTCCTGATCGTGTCAATCCTTGCCACTGCCTGAGGCGTGTGTGTGAAAATAAGGCAGGATCAAATATGCGCAGAAAAGCAAATAACCCAAAGGAAGAGCTCTCTGCGAACATTTTAGGGTCGGTAAACTTTTCTTTTAAGATAACGTAGTGCCTTCAAACCATTTGTGATTGAGTGCAAGTTCAAGTGGATATTGCATGTGCTGACGTCCGTTTTGGTCGTTGATCTTTATGCTGGAGTTTGAGTCCTCTCCTTCTTTACGAACCACGACAGTCGGGTTCGAAGACTCATTCAGTAGCATGGCATTTTTTCTGTCGTTACTGAGAAATGAGGTATGTTGCTATTACAGTTGCCATTCTGGCACACATGTACGGTCTGCACATACACACCTCGTATCACTCTGAACTAAACCCAAGCCATGCATCAATTATGGATTTTTTTCAAAAATAACAAGCTTAGCATTCGTTTGCGTAGCTTTCGAAAAGTAGTGTACAAATGCCGACTAGTCATCTCGACGACTGTGAAAATCAAATACAAGCCCAAAATAACGTCAAAATTGCGGCTCATGAAGGCGTGACTTAATTGCATTTAATTGAAATCCCATCCGTACCCGCACCCACCGCCCCCTAATCCACTTACACCCCAATTCGTGAGCAAGTCCATTGAATTCCACGGCGAAGAGGCCTCATTAGAGGCCAAACGCCATTAAATAGTCCAAACTTGCATCCACCACCGCTTTCCGTTCCGAGGGCAAAACGAATTCCCTCCCAACCACCGTCGAGACTGGCCTGACAAGCCCGTCGCACACAATTAACTGAACATTCCCCTTCCAATTCGACTGAAACGCCCACCAGGGAAGCATTACCCTTCAAAACTGCCCAACGATGGGGGCTGTTTCTTTTCGCTTTAGAAAGCCCTCTTCAGCACCGCCACCCACTGGTCTGAGCTCTGCAATGGTCACCACAATCGGAAGGAGCCAAGTAGGAGGAGTACTCGACCAAAGAAGGAACACAAGAAAACAACCCAAATGACATTTCACAGCGTCCACCCCTGTCGTCCACCCCAGTGCACAGCCAACGGGTTGGAAGAGGACGCGAGACTAACTGCGGTTTTTCTTTCGTTCGGCGACCAAGCGACATTAATCAAAATGGAAAATGTCTCATATGTGTGCTGTCATTGAGCTAACTGTACATACACACAGGCACACACGGCTCAGGCAGCCCACTCCATACGGGGAAAATCAATTATGGAAACTATTCGAGCAGCCATTATGGTTTTTTTTCCCCAAAGGAAACCGGACAGGCAGCCGAGAGAGAGCGCGCGAACGAGAATCGGCCGCCTAAGGGGGCATGGGGCACATATCCGCCTAATGACTGTTTGCACTTGTTGGCTTTGCTTGGGTAATTGTGCAGTTGCAGATACATTCCATTCAATTTATGAATGTTCACAGATAGACAGATACTCTGGCCATCGGGTCAGGGGGGTACCGTGCGGGGGGGATAATTTATTCAAATCTACAATTGAACATGTGGGAGTGGCAGTTGGAAATGAAGTGGAATTGCTTGTTCTTCTCTCAATTGTGGCAATTACGAGTGTAATTGAAGGGAAATGCGCGATTATCATAGGCAAGGTCTGGAACAATAAATTCATGAAAACATATCGAAAACAAAATGAACGCACTGAGTAATGTCTGTCGGCTATGATTTCGGGTTGTTGGTGTGCAGATGTGGGACTTCCAATGCCGATGGGAACGCAGACAGTTGTGTGGTCTTGAAAGCTCAATTGCTGGCGTATGGTCATGACTTAGATAACAGCTGAGGCAGTGAACGATTTGTATGTTTTTCTACCCCTGGAAAATGATTTCGACTGTTTTTGAAGAACGACATGAACGATTGTTATTGTATCGTCCAGATGAAGAGGAGGAACTTCGGGTACTTCATTCAACAAGGGCTTACTATTCTCATGATCACTTGTAACTTTGAACGTTGTAGATTACGGAGCGTACGATCTATATCAAACGTAGACTGCCATCATGTGCATGCTCGTAAAGTTCGTACTGCAGAAAATATTGCTGCTGTTCGCCATAGTGTGGCTGAAGAGCCGTCCACCTCAACTCGTCGTCGTGCCCAACAATTGCACCTTTCACACTCGTCGTTGGTGAACATTATGCATAAAGACTTGCATTTACGCGCTTCTTCTTCTTCTTGTGGCGCTACAGTCCGGGGTGAACCTGGGCTTCGGTCAACAATCCTCTCCAGCTGATACGATCTTTAGCCAGCTGCCTCCAATTTCGCACTCCAAGTTGGTTGAGGTCCTTCTCCACTTGAGTGCGCCATCGGGTTCGTGGTCGTCCTATATTGACTTGTCCCACTGGTTCGGAGTCGAAGACTCTTCGGGCTGGAGAAGTGTAGTCCATGCGCTCAACATGGCCTAGCCATCTTAGGCGTTGAATCCGTAGATGCCTGACTAGACTCATGTTGTTACTCAGCCCGTACAGTTCGTGGGTAAATCTTCTTCTCAAAAAACCTTCAACGCAAACAGGACCAAAGATGAATGCAGAACTTTTCTCTCGAAGAGACCAAGGGCGTCTTCATCCGCTCTTGATATAGTCCAAGCTTTCGCGCCATACAGCAGGACAGGGATGATCAAGGTCTTATATAATGTGAGATTTGTCTTTCTGGAGAGAGCTCTACTACTCAATTGCCTCTTGAGCCCAAAGAAACAGCGGTTGGCAAGAGTTATTCTGCGTTTAATCTCGGTACGGATGTTGTTCGCACTACTGACTTGGGAGCCAAGGTAGATGAAGTCCTTTACCACCTCGATGTTGTAGCTGCCTATGGTAACGTTCTGGCCGAGTCGTCGATGTTGTGTGTCTCTTCTTGATGACAGCATATACTTTGTTTTGCCCTCATTCACCGCTAAACCCATTTTTGCCGCCTCTGTTCCAATACCAGCAAACGCTTCATTGACGGCTCGCTGAATTCGGTCAATCACGTCAATGTCGTCCGCGTATGCTAGCAGTTGAACGGACTTTTGGAAGATCGTGCCTCTAGCGTGTGAGTTTTGCACGATCTTCTCCAGGACGATGTTGAAGAAATCACATGACAGCGTGTCGCCTTGCCTAAAACCCTTTTTGACATTGAAGGTCTCGGTGAGTTCGTTACCGACCTTGATGGAGCAGCGAGATTTCTCCATCGTCATCCTGCACAGCCTGACGAGTTTGGCAGGAATGTCAAAACTAGACATGGCGTTATATAGCTCGTCGCTATGCATGCTATGCATGCGGCGATAAAATGGACAAATAGGTGGTGGGTGTCGATCTGTATCTCTTGGGTTTCTTCGAGGATCTGCCGTAATGTGAAGATTTGAGCGATTCTCTTCTATCGTTGTCCATTGCGTGGAGTGGAACATTCTGCCTGACAGTGGTGTTAAACAGTCTGCAGATACATTTACGGGCTTACAAGGTGCAATTGACTCAAGAACTAAAGCCGCTTGACCATTTCAAGCTTCGTTAATGGTCAGAATGGTGGCATGTAATGGCAACAGTGGATGATCAATTGTCGAAGAAAATCATCTTCAGTAATGAGGCACATTTTTATCTCAGTGGCCTCGTCAATAAGCAGAATTGCCACATTTGAGCGGACGATAATCCAAGAGTGTTTTTCGAAAAACCAATGCACCCACAAAGAGTGACTGTTTGATGCGGTATATGGGCTGGTGGCATCATCGGGCCGTATTTTTCCAAAATGAGGCCGGTCAGGCAGTTACTGTGAATGCTGACCGCTATCGTGAAATGATAACCAACTTTTTCTGAACCGTATTGGAAGATATGAATGTGGACGATATGTGGTTTCAACAGGTGCCAATAGCCACACAACTTATGAAACAATGGCTCTTTTGCGCGACAAATTCAATCGCCGTGTTATCTCACGTGGTGGCGATGTCAATTGGCCGCAAAGATCATGTGATTTGACACCGTTCGATTTTTTTCTTTGGATGAAAAGGTGTAGGTCGATAAGCCAGCAACAATTCAAGAGCTAAAGGATGAGATAATTCGGCAAATTAATGGCATAGAACCTCAAATATGCTTCAGCGTCATCGGAAATTTGGACTATCGGATGGAGGTGTTCCGCTGCGGTTGCCATTTGGCCTATATTTTGTTCCATTCATAATTGAACCATACCAATATTATCATAATGAAAAGAAATAACAATAATTTCCTAAATAATTTGTGCTTTATTTAGACTCAACATCGGTCCTTAAAATTTAACCACCCTTTATATTGGAACGATACATACATGTTATATACGGAATGAGAAAGCATCATTATGCTCTAAATTTGAGAAAAAAATACGCGCCTTGAACCTTAAGCTATTCCCACATTCTAGCTTGAACAAATGCGTTTATAAAAATCAGCACATTTTTCGGCTCATCGTAATAGGTTCAATGGAATGAAACAAAAATAGTAATTGTTTTATGCTTTTGAATTGCTTCGATAAATGAATTTTTGTTTCGGAATTGTCTCCCTGATTCGTATACTCTACGTGAAAGAAGTCCCCACACGTTCTCTATGATATCAAGAGAATAAGGCGGCCGCACCATCATCCGAAAATGTTGTCTCTCAATCCACTGTTTTACCGTCCTTGCTGTGTGGATAGGGGCGTTATCATTGGGAACGTCTACGATATTGGCCCAAACTGGCTTAAAATCCGTGGAAAGCCCTTTTCAAGATCACCTTTATAGGAATAAGCATTCATTCTTACTTACTTACTTATGGTGGCGCTACAGTCCGGGGTGGACCTGGGCCTCAACCAACAAGCGTCTCCAGCCAGCTCGATCTTTAGCTAGCTGTCTCCAGTTTCGCACGCATAGTTGGTTGAGGTCCCTTTCCACTTGCGTGCGCCACCTGAGTCGCGGTCTTCCTCTACTGCGCCGTCCCTCGGAGGTGGATTCGAAGACTTTTCGGGCCGGAGCATTGGTTTCCATCCGCTCTACATGACCTAGCCATCTCAATCTATGGATCTTCACTCTTCGGGCTAAGTCGATGTCGCTGAACAGGCCGTATAGTTCGTCGTTGTATCCCTCCTTTCCTCTCGAAGCAACCAAGAGCTGCTTCATCCGCTTTTGACAAAGTCCATGCCTCCGCGCCATATAGCAGGACTGGGACGATTAAGGTCTTGTAGAGCGTTACCTTGGTTGTTCGAGAGAGGGCTTTGTTTACCAATTGCTTTCTTAGCCCAAAGAAGCAGCTATTTTCAAGAGTTTTTCTTCGTTTGATTTCAACGCTGGTGTCGTTGTCTGAGTTGATAGCGGCTCCTAGGTAGACAAAGTTTTTAACTACCTCAAAGTTATATCTGTCTGGTGTGACGCTCTGACCGAGACGTCGGTGTTGGGTGTCCTTTCTCGTTGACAGCATATATTTGGTCTTACCCTCGTTTACCGCTAAACCCATCTTCGCGGCCTCCGTTGCAATACTCACAAAAGCGCCTTTGACATCACGCTGCGTTCTTCCAATAATGTCAATATCGTCGGCATATGCGAGTAGTTGGACGGAGTTTTGAAAGATTGTTCCTCTGGTGTTGGCGTTCGTGTTTTGAACAATTCTTTCAAGAACGATATTGAAAAAGTCGCATGACAGCGCGTTGCCTTGTCTGAATCCTTTTTTGACATCAAAGGTCTCGGTTAGGTCTTTACCGACCTTGATGGAGCAGCGTGCATTCTCCATCGTCATCCTACACAAACGGACGAGTTTGGTAGGGATGCCAAAACTAGACACTGCTCTGTATAGCTCGTCTGTATAAATGCTATCATACGCGATGAACAGGTGGTGGGTATCGATTTGTTGCTCCTGGGTTTTCTCCAAAAGCAAGCATTCATTCTGAAAGTAAGAAAGTGGATCTGCCGTAGACGGAAAAGGCTCATCACACAGCAATGCAGACGGCTTAAATAATGTTTTTCTTTTCGAAGGTCATGCAAATAATAATTATAGCCGTCTGCAGTCCGGGGTGGATATGGGCCTCAACTAACATCCCTCTCTTGCCAGCACGATATTTCGCCAGCTGCCTCCAGCTGCGCACACCAAGGTTGAGTTCCGTTTCCACTTGTGTGTGCCATCTCGTGCGAAGACGTCCTCTGTTTCTTTGTCCGAATGGCTCGGTGTCGTACAAACGCGTCCTCATCACAGAGAGGTTTCGCGTCGACTACAGCCCGTTTCCGGATGTGTAGTCGTGCAGGCTGTGTTTTCCGACGACTCTAGCAAAGACTTCTTCCTTGCCCAATTGTGCCTTGAGATCTCCTAGAACGATATTGGTGTCATAGATGTTGCATCGATCGTATGTAACTTTCTGTCGCAGCTTGTCTTCTTTCTTCTACCCGGCCCATCCCATCGCATCGCCTGGATCTCGGTAATGCCTCCTTGCAGCAGTCCAGGGTCTCCGCGATTTCATCGGCTGCACGTGGTCTGTTCAGGGACCTCATATTCCACGAGCAGTATGTTCAGGGACCTCACGAAAATCATTGTCCTTTAATCGTTTGCTGGGGTCGTCAACTGTGAATCCGTCCATATCCGAAGCCTGTTATCGGCTCGTAACCGTGAGTTTTTTACTTGGGGAGGGAGTTAATCTCACGCACAACCTACAACTGGTAAGCCTGGCGCATTAATTGAGCCTCGGGCAGAGGGGGATCGATGCATACATTAATTCACCACACAACTACTGTTGTGATGGCTGTCTAGGGGCGCTGTATGTCAACTTGACTTATGCACAAGCGGACCGCTAGGAACTTTTCTGATCGGGTCTCCCTCAAGCCCTCAGAGAGTCCAGCCCTGGCAGGCGAAACAATCTATGTTCAATGGAACCGTTGTCAAAACGCCATCAGAGAAGCTGCCGCTGATGTGTTGGCTTTTAAAGCACCACCAGGCAGGCGCACTCATCATTCAGCGAAGCAGGCAGCAGGATAGAGAAAAGAAGGAAGAGAGCGGTCCGTGAGCTCAACGAACTTAGCAGAAGGGAAGAGCACCGACTTCTCAAGAAGAAAAAGAAAAAGCATGAGATCGACGAAGTGGAGAAGTGTTACTGCAGAGATGATGTCCGAAAGTTCTCTTAGCTGGCAAAGCAACTAATGAAAGGGTATACACATAGGACGGAAGCCTGTTGAGTGGCAGGAGTTACTGAGAACCTGGAAGGATCACTTCTGCAGACTGTTTAACAGCGAAGAGGTGACCAATACCGCTGTCAGGCAGAATGTTCCACTTTCTTCTTCTTCTTCAGGCCCTACAGTCCGGGATGAACCTGCCTCAGCCTACAAATCTCTACAGCTGGCACGAACCTTAATCGCCTTTCTCCAAAGTTGGTTGAGATCTTTCCAAACTTGTGCGCCGCCATGGGTGTGCCTTGTTGCGTTGTCCTACTGGTCAAAGACTCAGACTAATCATTGAAAATCCCAAAGGTGTGGTGGTTCTTTCTTTGCAGTCGTCCTAATTCACCCATGTGAAGGATTTAATTGGAGACGAGACCTAGCCTAGGGTGTTAGGGTCATGGTGGTTCAGTTGTTGAGGTAGCAACGTGAATCTCTTAAAATGTGCATGTAAGCAAAATATTGGTTTCACCTGCACACAAAAGAGTCAATTTCTGGAACACACAAGTCCAGGATATCGGCAAGAAAATGCGCTGTCGTGTAATTTCTTCAATTTGGTACTGGAGTGATAGTGCGGCGGACAAAAGGCAACATGGAAGGCACGATCTTCTATACGATGATGACATCGACACTATCACGCGGTTCCAATGCGCCGCAGTGGAACTCCTGAATCGAAGGACCAAAGTCATGCTCAAAAAAACCCTTATTCTGCCAGTCCTGCTTATTGGAGCTGAAAGGTGCACATTAAGCAAAACTGCAGAACTGATTCTTGGTGTCTTCGAAAGAAAAATTCTACGTCGGATATTTTGTCTTGTCTGCGAGAACGGTGAATGGAGGTGAAGACACACCCGCGAACTCTACGAGCTGTACAAGGATGTGGATGTAGTCCGGAAGGCAAAAATCCGTTGACTACACTGGCTCGGCCACATCAAGCTCATGGACACCAATGCTCTAGCTAAGAGGGTCTTCGAATCCGAGCCTCGTGGTTCGAGAAGGAGAGGAAGACCGAACGGAGATCAAGTCATCCCGGACGAAAGACAGCTTGGCCTTGATTACTGGAAGCAGCATGCCCAGGACCGTCACTGATGTAAAGCAGCAATTGCTCGGGCTCGGACCCTTTGTGGGTCGTCGGCCTGATAAGTAAATAAGTAAGTGAGGTTGCAAGTGGATATTTTGCGAGTAACCATTTCAAAGTTGCCACGCCAAGCCCCTGGTGTATACAACTTTTTCAAGCGCCCACCAGCAGAGTAGCCGGACCTCTTCTTCATCCATTAAGCTTCTGCAGAAATCATTAGATCGTGACCTGTTCACAGCAAAACTCGAAGGGTCCTGGTATTAGTCTGATTATCAATTTTTTATTTGACGCCAAGGATGTCCAGGCAGACAGTACCTCTCATTTCTTCATTGTTTATGCACTTGAGTCCTTAACAAAAAACCACAAGAACTCCATTCAATCTCAAAACGTCCCGTCCCTCGAAGAGAATAAAAATGCGTAGACAGGCGGAAGGTGCTGCATTAGCTGAAGCTTCATTCATTCCCACACAACTAAGTACTCCTCTCCACTATCCCACATCACGCAACACACAAGAAAAGTGAAAAATCAAAAAAAGAAAAAATAATTAATTCCACCAAGTACAGGACAACGAACATGCACGCGCCATATGAGTTTCCAGCGCGGAGACAGTGCATCACATCCATCCAGCAGTCGCCGTAATTCCCTTGTCCATTTTCATTTTCATCACTAATCGACTTTGACCATCTTACGTCGGGTACGGGTTGCTGCTCGATTTGATTGATTGACAACCTGATTGTCGTGGTGCGTCTTTAATTTTCCACTTTGACGCTTCACTGTGAAGCTTTTGAAGTGGAAATCGGATTTTTCCATTCGTCCAGCCTCTGCAGCGAAAACCGCTGATCAAAACCAATTGACACAATGGCCGAGCAATTATGATGATGGACAAGGTGACAATGGACCAAGAAATGCGTACAAAACAAGTCTCACTCTCTTGCCAGGGGTCCGGTTATTGTGAGCCGGCCGGCCATCCTCGGAGCCGGTGTGTGTGTGCGATTTCTCTGGTGGTTTTCTCGACTTCTTTTTATCGCCTTCGCCAGGTTGCCGTTGTAGATTATTTTATCCGTTACGAATCGGATTCCAGTCGCGGCTGGATGAGCTGGGATGTCGTTTTTTTCTCCTTACTCGCTCAGGGGCAGAGATTGCTGCAATTTTCAGAGACCAAGCGTATCTATGACCGGCTAATTAATTGGAATCTTGTTCATTCGCATTCCGTAGGCGCAGGCTAACAACTCGAGAGATACCATACGCGATCATGTGCTCCTTTCTCTGTAATTAGTTTTTTTCTTTTCTCTTATCGCGTCGTTTCAGGTGTCTGCACAAATGCCACAGCACCATCGGTGTCATCGATTAATCGCATTCTTCGCAATCGTGCCGCTGAACGGGCTGCTGCTGAATTTGCGCGCGCCGCTGGATACGGATTGTATCCACCTCCGCCACATCCGTATCCTGGATTCTCGTGGTCACCATCGGCGGCGGCGGCAGCGGCAGCTGTCCATCTTTGGCAGCCGGGAAACGCCATGACGGGTATATCACCAAATGGGGGCGGCAGCACCACAACGTCTGGACCGGCGCTGTCCCCGGGCTCGGGCAGTCACGATACCTCGGGTTCTCCGGATGCGAATCGGATGATTGGTAAGTTGAAGAGTTTGAAAAATGCTTAAGAACATTATTTGAATGGAAGGCTTAGGATTTTGAGTCAAGTGCAGCTTGTTGCATGCGCTCGAACAAAGCTTACTATCGGGAGCATTACAATTGCATGTGTAAATTGCAAGCTGTATTGCAAACCAAGTGGCTACCGACTCCGAATGCCCAAGTTTTAGAAGTTTTTTTTTGACAGAGACACATATTTTGTATTACCACGTTTTCCATAATTCAAACTCTTATTCAATTAATTTTTCATAAATTACAGATATTGAAGGAGAAGAAGACTCAGAGTCACTGGACGGCGAGCAGCCGAAATTCCGACGGAATCGGACCACATTCAGTCCGGAGCAGTTGGAGGAACTGGAAAAAGAATTCGACAAAAGCCACTATCCTTGTGTGAGCACCAGGGAAAGACTCGCCGCAAGGACTGCACTCAGTGAGGCGAGAGTTCAGGTTAGTTCGATGCATTATTAACAATTCACTGACAACTCAAATTGACACAACTGCAAACACGCACACAAAGGAACGACTGTTAGGCCTTGCTATTTGAATCACATTAAACAAGCTCTTTTGTCGAAAATGCGATACCATGGGCATGTAGATCAGCGAAGGATCTCTACTTTTCTGAATTAGAAGCTATATTTCGAGCCGTAAGATTCAACTTGTTTTGAATGGGTTCAAATCTGATTTTCACCCAATAAATGCTGGTGTTCCACAGGGTTCTCTTCTGTCTCCGCACTGTTTCTCGTTTTTATAAATGATCCCTCTTACCAAATCACTCCTTCACGCACATATTGGTTTCAAGACTGACATATCTAGCTTGGGTCGTACAATTGGAATAATAAAAATAATCTGCCAATTTAATACCGATCTTGACTGATAATTATTGTAGGAATAATTGAATGGAATAATAATAATAATATGGGTGGCTCTACAGCCAGTAGAGGCCACGGCCTACCTTCTTAGCAACCACTCGTGTTGTGCTCGTCTCTCACGAGTGGTGGGAACCTCCAACTTTATGCCGACTCCGAAGGGCCAAGTTTGAGAAGCTTTCTCTAGACAGACGTAATCTTTGAGCATTGTAGTGACTCGAAAGAGGTCGGGTCATGTCAGGTCAATTATTTTTTGTCGCTCAGATTATAGATCGAACCTACGACGTTGAGGTTCAAGGTGCTTTGGGGTCGACGCACACACCCACAACGCCACGGGCCACCACATACAAAGTTTAAAAAACAATGCTGTCTGCTGTCTAATATGATCAGTCATTATTTATAAGTAGCGCTGGAGTTGATGAAACTGGAAAACAATTAATATTTGCTGTGTGTATCAGCGGAACACGTAGTTGGAGCGATCACATAATCGAAATCACCAAAAATACTTTGAAATGTCAAGGTTTCCTTAATCGATGAAAGAAATTGTTCCCCCCTCTGATTTGGCTTCATTTTATGAGGCTGACATCCGCCCTAAGCTTAAATACATCTCGCCCGGTGCACCCAAGATTACCCTGTACCTACAAGACAGCATCCAAAAGCGAGCGATTAAACATATAGGGCAACTATATTGTTGAGTCTTTCCCTCACTCGAACACCGACGTACATATCTGCCATGTCTTCTCTGTCCGTGTATTAATTTAACAAACGATCCTAAAGCGAGATGAGCAATTTCATTTCTCCTCTTTTTTAACTCACCCCCAGTATGCCAGCTTTCTCATAAGCCTCCTTTTGGACTCTTAGTTGTTTTGAGAAATGTATTCCTCAGCGTTCACAACACGAAAATGGAGTGCCCCTTGCCCAATATTTGGTACAATCAGTAGAATGGTACCTCTCGTTGAACCCGGTCAATCAGGGTAACATTGTCGGGAGCGAGCGCACATTTTAAAAACGATTCTTCTGTCTTTCTATATGAGCCTCTGCTTCCGTTGTCTATCCCTCCATACATTTAAGACTATACATGTATATAATATTTGGTCGTTCAACATGTCCTTCAACCGGGTCTTATAATCTGAACGTACCCTATTTACACAGAAGGTTATCAGTCCACTTATCAGACTGCTTGCATACGCACCATATACTCGTCCATAATGAACTATGTACGGATTTTCGTTAAAATAAATCAGTTTCAGCATCTACGTAGTTCAGAAGAAGCCATTAAGTGTACCTATTGTCTGAGTAGAGTGTGATGCTTATGTTAAAAGTCCAAGTTACATGTATTTTATCATCATCATTTTATGACCCGCAAGATCCATTAATAGGTCGCACGCACTACGGATCTCCAGGCCAGTCGATCCTCCGCCATAGACTCTAATTATCAAGATTTATGACCAGGCGCAATCAAGCGAGTTATTGGTGTTGGTCCAACCATCTCGTCCTGGGTCTGCCAAGGCGACGTCTTCTTGACGGACTAAACACCTCGGAAGACGTGATGCGGACATTCGTGGCACTTGTCCAAACCATCGAAGCATATCTTCGTGTTTCTCAGCCTGTTCCGGCGAGTAACTCCCACAGCAGCACGAACAAACTTCATTTCAGCAGCTTGTATTCGCGACCTTTTTAACACAAGTAATAAATACTGAGTTGAAAGCCGCTAACTTGCTTTTGACACCAGCTCGGCCTGTTATTGTTCAATAGCATTTAAATTGAATACAATTTAAAAAAGTTTAAGTTATCTTATGGAAAAAATATTATTCTTTCCGGTTTCGATCTGTTCCTCACTGACCATGACGCTTTTTTCAACCAATTCCACAGACTATTGATTATAATACTGCAATTCTGCGAATACTGTCTTTAAGTACTTCAAGGACCAAGTAGAGAGGGTTTAAATTATAATTTTGGTGTCCTGTTACTATCATCACTTTCTAACATAATTCGGTCTGGAAACCATTCTCCCAAAATCCCTGTCTTGCATACGCATTTTGAAGCCAAACTTTCGGACATGAATACGGACCACCATGGGCGGAACGGTCATTAGAGGCTATTGGGTGCGAAGACGGGTCCTTCAAGGATTTCTTTTGTGGATGCGTTCACAATATCCGTGACGCGTGGATGGGCATGTAACTCGAACTCATACTTGCAAGGGACGTACCAAGAAGACCACGCAATCGCATTCGGCTCCTCAACATGACCCTTGAAAAAGACAATGTGCTATCCTACCTCACGCTCACTAGTTCCCTGGGTGACTGGAAGGTCATTAAGGGGGATCAACCGTTCCTTCTACATTCAAGCGAGGAATGTGTTCGAGCAGATTGATTGTAAACTGCGCAGTCTCGAGGTGAAATAACCTAGTCCCGATTCAAGCCCCCACCATCCTCTACAACATCCTGAAGACCCTATGGATGTACATGGCGGTAGTTCGTCCGATTCTGACATGCGGATCTCTTGTACGGTGACCTGCCCTCGGAAAAAAAAACAATATAACAAAACTCAATAGGGTTCAAAGAAGAGCATGCATCGGCGTCACAAGCGCTCTGCGACACCAACGGAAGCCCTCACCTTCTACCCCTTGATATACACGCTACAACCACTTCAGCTCATACTGCCATCACACTCATAGAGTCTGGTTGCAGGAAATCTAAGCCTAAGCCTTTTAGACCATTTCCCAGTGAACTTATACAGCACTCCATTACCATTGCTTAATTTATCGAACGGTGTTGATATACTAATCCCCCAGAGAACAAAATGGCAAGCCAGGCAGTTGTGCAAGGACTTGAACTGGGTAATCTACACCGACGGCCTAATGATTCCAGTGTTTTTCAAGCGGAACTTTTCGCTATCCTAGTAGCCTCTCGTCAGGCCAAAATTCCCCAACATATCCTGCCAACACAGAAGCTGGTCTTGATACCCAATCTGGCATTCAAGCTATCAAACTACACATTCCAAACTGATCCCGTGCTGAGCTAGCATCATTAGAAGGTCAAGCTAAAAAATGAGTCCCTTTCGACGCTATAGCGTCACTGTAGTAACACCGTCCATATGAGTCTCATCAGAAGCAGGAGTCTGGACAATTCGGTTTCTTTGGGTTAACCAACCAAGGCGTATTATGTGTTCACATCAAACCGAGTTAAAATGTGCAGTTACGTGTTGAATTAAGAGATGACCAACCCGAGTTGATAAACCGAGTAAACCGAGTTGTGTCTTCACACCGTGTCGAAGGATTCGCAGATTTGATTTTGCAAATTAATGTATTCGTTTTAGCAACTCGGCTTGACATAAATTCAACTCGGTTCAACTCGGTTTCGACGTAACTCGGGTTGACTCGGTTTATCAACTCGAGTTGACCCATCTCTAGTTTCTCAGATCAAAGCTCACTTGGACAGGAAGTATTTTACCTCATTGTGAAGTAGTGAAGGTGAATACCTACAAGCAATTCTTTCACATTGCTTACCACAGGGTGGCCAGACCTACGAACTGAACTACATTCAGAAAAATCTGTCCCGAGTATAATCCACCCAGAACTGACGATGTCCTCCAGCGAAACCGACATGATATTGTAAAATTGATGGCGGTCTGTACAGAACCGATAGGAATTCATTCAAAGCCCACATATCCTAAAAACCTCATACTGTAGCGGCTGCAGCAACTGCATTTCTCTTGTAAGTGCCATGTTGCCCACTCGCCAGAGCCAGACAACGAGTACTTGGTAGACCCTTCATCAACTCTCTGGATGAGATTTCAATAAGGAATATTAGCGCACTAATATCCTTTATAAAGTCCTCAGGGTGGCTTTAGAAAGTCCTCAATTTTAACCCTCAAGCAAACACTCATTAAGGATTCTCATAGGAGTCATAACCGGGCACTGTGCAATTGGCACTCATGCTCGCAGGATGGGTGCCCCAAATAATGGTTTCTGCAGAAGCTGCATGGATGAAGAGGAGGAAGAAAACACTCATCAACTACTCTGCTCGTGCAGCGCTCGAGATAAACAGCACCAGCATAGGCCAGCTAAATAATTTAACTACAAGCACCAACTGGTTCCGGTGTTAGGAATGCCAATACGCGTGGTATCACAATCGGTCTACTCGAGCCTAAGTGTGACAGCCCTTAGCAATCAGCCACTACAACCTAACCTAATCTAACCTACCCCTAAAATATATGGAGCTGTGGCATTAAAATGGCACTCAGTGCTAATTAGATTCTCATGTTAACAACTACTACTACCCATCTACCTGCATACGCTTTATGTGACACCATCTTGTTTGGCTTGTAAGCCTGATTAACTAACCGTCCCATGGTCAATGGAACACTTGACAATCGACTGCCCAAGCAGTCCAAGAAGGATTAAAAATAATAAAATGAACATCCATTACAAGAAGAGGCTTTCAAGAAAGTTGCCTAAAACTGTCTTCAATCCTAGACCAAAAGAAGGGGACACAATCGATTTTTATGGTCTCAGTACTAGTGTCTTCATGACACGCCATAAGTTCCTTAATTTAATTCAAGAGGTCCCTGTAAAGGACACCACTCGTGGTGTTGCGTCATTGCAGTGTGTTCTGCATTGAGATTAGGTAATTGGGTTGCCAGCAAAATTTCCAGCTGACCATTGTTGGTCTAAGTGCGGCAAATGGTGACTGGACCAGATTTGAAAAACAGATTAAAAGCATTTTAACTTTGCTTTCATCGGGGTTCGAACCTGGGACCCCTATAACCAAGACCAGGCACTCAAGCACTTGCGCCATCCAGCCATAAGGGATGGTGGTTTAGTGATGTTGCCGCGTCTCGATGAAGAAATCTCCTTGTCCGGCCACTCCTGTTGCTAATTTGTCTGGACGATTTTTTTATTAGACCCAATTTTACAAATATTTTCCATTCTCCTCTTCCGTTAATTTGATGCTTTTGATGTTATACTCTAATCGCATTTTTAAGGAACTTCGACGACGATAATAGCCACACAAGGACAGTGTGTTCAACTTTTTGTTTGCCAGAGATTGCCATGCTTTGCATTTTTTGTTTTTCAGTAGCCACCTTTCCCAAACTCTTGCAAAGATATCTTGCCTTAAAGAAGTCAATCAAATCACAATCACATAACGACCCAAAGAAACACATCTTTTCTTCCCCACTCCCTCTTCTTAATGCATGCCTCTTGGCGCTCCTATCGCTTTTCACCCCACTATGCACGACCTCACTAAACACACTTCTTCTTCTTCAAACGCAGAACAAATCTCTCAAAAACGCCGAGCAGACACATTTTTTTTAAAAACTAACGCAATGTCTCTTCGCATTGATCAATTAGGTTTGGTTTTCCAACAGACGAGCGAAATGGCGACGGCATCAGCGCATGAATCTCCTGAAGCAACGATCCACACCGCCACTGCCATCATCGTCCCAGGCGCAGTCGGCACCAGTACCAGTGCCAGTGCCACCGCCTTTGCAGGCTCCGGCAATTCCGAAGCACCCGCAGTCAGTCGGCAGTATGCACCAGCAGTCCCCACATCATGTCGAGCAAAGACCCTCCTCCCCACCACATCCCCCGAACAGCAGCAGCAGCAACAGCACTTCCATGCCACGGCACAACGGGGACTCCACCCGCTCGCCTATTCATCGGCAACGGCCTACGCTCCCCGCCACAGATGCATCGGAGCCCAGCGTCCAGTTCTCATCCATTCTCCCGGACGGTTTCATCCATACGCCCAGCTTAACAGCTACCAGCAGCAGTATCGCCCCCAATTCCATTCAAATCTCCCACCACACCAACTCGCACCCGCAGCACCAGCGTCCACTGCTTCCACCCCACCACCTGCACCCGCATCTAGTGCCGCAGCAGTCGATGACCACCCTGGCGGCGATTGTCGCGGCAGTCTGCCACAAGGACGACCCCATCACGCAGCGACAGCACCACAATCCCCAGCAACCGGCGGTAAGCAGCGAGGAGAACGAGGAAGTTCCGCCATCATCACACACAGCATTAGTTCCATTATCAATGGGCGGTGAGCACAGCGCATTCCGGTCTTTGGTGAATCCGTCCTCGGCTGCAGCACTGGCCTTCGGCTTAGCCCAGCAGTACGCCGCCTCCATGTCCACCCAGCCGCCGAATGGGCGCCTGTCGCCCGACTCAGACGACGAAGAGATCAACGTGCACGATGACTACGAGGGCGATGACGACATTGATTCAGCCAATGAGAAGCTAGCCGACAGAGCCCCTCTGCAGCCGACGAAACAGGATTAACGACCCTCCGTCTGACGAAATGTGTGCAATCGAATGTGTTCTCCCATCCCCTCCAACCAATCCCGCACTTTAGAGGGCTCGAATAAGACCAACCGTCTCACCAAAGCCGCAGCCGCTTCGGGATGTAAAATAAGTATTAAAAGAAGATCAGTACTGTAAGAGTAACCGCAATACTACTAGCCTTAAGGAAAATCTGTATCTATTTGTAATTACGAACGAGAGAAAGAGGGAGTGAAGTCGGATCCCCTCAAGATGAATGTCAAACACAACCTTATGCCTAACTTAGACCTAAGCGTGTACATAAATAGTATCAAGGTGCAAACAACTAAACGTTATAAATAAATAAATTCTTAAACTTACTTAAACCAAACTCGGGACGACTTTATTTGGAGCAGATTTTCTTTGGAGATTCGGCGAATGGAGCCTTGTGGAATAGCATATCCCACGTATGCTTTACCAGGTAAGCTATTAGAGTTTATATACAAAATGCAAGGACCGCAAATAAGACAGATTGGATTAGAGTCAAGGACCTAATACCTCTTATTCTTCTTCTTTGATTAACCCTAGAGTCCGGTGTGGACCTGAGCCTTTGGACTTTTCTCTCAAGGCCGTGAATGATGCCTTCATCTTCTTTGGCTGGCGCTACAGTCCGTGTGGACCTGAGCCTCAGCCAACATGACTTTCCATCTAGCCCGGTCTTGTGCCTGTTGTCTCCAGCCACGCATGTTCAACTTATTGAGATCCCCTTCTAGCTGTGTGCGCACTGTGGGCGTGGTCTTCCTTTATCGCGTTGTCGTTCGTTGTTGGAGTCGAAGACTTTCCGGGCCGGAGCATAGGTGTCCATTCGCTCTACGTGACTCAGCCATCTGCGACGAGAGATACGCACTCGTTTGACCAGATCGGTGTCGCTGTACAGCCCGTGCAGTTCGTCGTTCAGCCTCCTTCACCGAAGATAATTCGAAGGACTTTCTTGGCGAAGCGACCAAGAATATCCTCATCAGCTCTAGTTAGTATCCACGATTCTGTTCCATACAGCAGGTTTGGGAATATCAAGGGATATGTTGGTTCAATGAGAGAGGGCTTTATTCCTCTGTGGCTTCCCGAGTGTGCAGCGGTTGGACAAGGTGATCATCCGTTTTATTTCAGCGGTGGTGTCATTGCTTGTGTTAACTTCGAACCCTAGGTAGACAAAGTCTTTCACTACTTCGAAGTTATAGCTGTCTATAGTGTTTTTTTCCCAAGACGTCGGTGTTGGTGGACCTTTTTCGTATACAGCAAATACTTTGTCTTACCCTCATTAACCGCAAGCCCAATCTTGTCCACTTCTTTGTTGATGCTCACAAACGCCCCACTGACAAAACGTTGTGTTCTTCCGATGATGTCAAAGTCATCGACATATGCGAGCAGTTGCACAGATTTGTCTAAGATCGTGTCCCTGCTGTTGGCGTTTAAGTGCCGCACGATCTTCTCGAGAAAGAAATCGCGTGCCAATGCGCCGCCTTGTGGACACCTTTTTTGACATTAAAATCGGTTAAATCTTTACCGATCTTGACGGAGCAACAGGCATTTTTACTTAGGCTCACGCAGTAACATAGAACCAAAGACTGTCTCAAAGCATCGCTTTTAATTCAGGGAACGGCACCAGCGCCGAAATTTATAGGAAGAATAGCTCTTGTGAATCGCTGCTACCTTTGGCAGCCAACGAACTCCGACGTAAATAGCTTGTAGAAAAGCATACAAATTTCCTGTTCTTTTGTATTCTGCGATAGCAACCTTCACGAAATTTGTAGCAGATTTTTTATTCTGTGGTAGATTTTTCGGAGTTCGTAGCCCATTCAAGCACATTAGTGATAACCGAAGAAGTGCTATTTATAGTAAATATGTCTCTTATCTGTTGTCGCTGATCGATATAAAGAGCTCCAACAACCTCAATAAAAGGTGGAGGTTGCCGATCAGTTCACTTACAGCTTTAGCTAGGAACTACACAAAGTCAAAGCAAAAATATGTTCCAATCAATTGTGTTCTGCGTCGGTCTCATTGCTGACCTGTAATTCCTCTCAGCTGAATCCACTGAAGCAATGAGCAGAGTTCTGGATGGAACGTATAGCAACTAGAGGCCAAATACTTTATTCTTTGGGATATCAGAAGTCGTCTTCACCTGCAAGACGAACATTAAACGAACAAAAGGTGACCGTCTAGTGTTGCAGAGCTCTGACTACCATCAGCGGAATACAGCGATCGATGTTATGTTACAACTTTAGTAGAGACATTGGAACTTCTCCGATTGTTAGCTTCGACGAAATGGTTCTCAATCAGAGTGGGACATGCGTAAGTTTAAACGGCAAAATTGGACAACGTAACATCGTGATCGTTATCCAGGCATACAATACCGCTCTGTTAAATTACGCTTGGCTCGAAAGCCAGATTGGCGGGGACAGAGAAGAAGCTTATCGCGAAAATATTTCTAAATCTGCTGAGAATAACCTTTTCGAAGACCTTAGATAAAAATGGCAGTTGTGTAATGGGTTGATATTCTACTGATCTTCTGTCACCGTTTTTGGGTATGAGTAGATTTTTTTCACGTTTTCATTCATCGGGGCATTCGCAGCGCACCGTCACTTCGCTCGATGCGGGCGATGGAAGGTGACGGATTATTCTGCCTGAAAAGGGTATTTTTGCCGTCATGGCCGTTATACAGTCTGCAGAAGAGTTTCCATACTCCCAGCACTGACTGCAAATAGGTACCCATCCTAATCCCTTCAGCTTTCCGTTTGGTTTTGCAAAATTGACCTGTTCTTTTTACCTGATGGAACAGTATTTTTCGTTCCAGTAATATCCCTCAATCTCCTTGATCATGCGTTTCTCGTGTTCATTCGATCCTGGATAGCTCACACAACACCCGTTATGAGGTGAGCCGATGCATGCAACGTCTCCCCCAGCGATTGTGCGGTGGGCTAACAACCCACCCACAAAAAAAATATCTGTGACGGCAGAGCAAGCAGCCTCAAAAGAACGGACCGAGTCTCAACGACTACACGGCGCGAAAAAGGATTACGATTTGCGAGTGTGCTCCTGAAATGTAAGAACACTGTACACTCCAAGGGCGGCTCAAAAACTCGAAAATATGCATGCAGATAACATGCAGTATAAAGCGGTTGCGCGATCCACAAGAAAGGAGACCCCTTCAACTGCGCCAACTATCGAGGGATCAGTCTTCTTAACATCGCGTATAAGATCTTCTCTGCCGTTTTGTGTACCCGCCTGAAGCCGTTCATTAATAATCTGATAGGTCCATATCAGTGTGGCTTCAGGCCACGAAAGTCCACAATTGACCAAATCTTCACACTATGGCAGATCCTGGAAAAGACCCAAGAAATGCAAATCGACACTCACCATCTGTTCGTCGATTTCAAGGCCGCATATGACAGCGTGCATAGAGACGAGCTATACAGCGCCATGTCTAGTTTTGACATTCCTGCCAAACTCGTCAGGCTGTGCAGGATGACGATGGAGAACTCTCGCTGCTCCATCAAGGTCGGTACCGACCTCACCCAGACCTTCAATGTCAAAAAAGGTTTTAGACAAGGCGACGCGCTGTCATGTGATTTCTTCAACATCGTCCTGGAGAAGATCGTGCGAAACTCACACGCCAACACTAGAGGCACGATCTTCCAGACGTCTATGCAATTGTTAGCATACGCCGATGACATTGACGTGATTGGCAGAACTCAGCGAGCTCAGTGAGGCTCAGTGAGGCTTTTGCTAACATTGAGACAGAAGCGGGTAAAATGGGTCTGGCGGTGAATGAGGGCAAACCGAAGTATGTGCTGTCCTCAAAAAAGGACATACAACATCGAAGTCTTGGACAGAGCGTCACAATGGGCAGCTATAACTTCGAGGTAGTCAAGGACTTCACTTACCTCGGCTCAGGAGTAAACTGTTCTAATGACATCAGTACCGAGATCAAGCGTAGGATAACTCTTGCCAACCGCTGTTTCCTCGAGCTCAAGAGGCAATTGAATAATAGAGCCCTCTCTCGAAGAACCAAGTTGACTCTATATAAGACTCTGATCATCCCAGTCCTACTATACGGCGCGGAGGCATGGACAATCTCGAAAGCGGATGAAGAAGTCCTTGGTCTCTTCGAGAGAAAAGTTCTACGTACGATCTTTGGTCCTGTTTGTATTGACGGGTTCTGGAGGAGAAGATTCAACCACGAATTGTAAGGGCTTTACAGCGACATGAGCCTAGTTAGGCGTCTACGGATCCAAGGCTTAAGATGGCTAGGTCATGAAGAGCGGATGGACACCACAGCTCCGCCCCGAAGAATCTTCGAATCCGAACCTGTCGGGCAACGCAACAGAGGACGTCTGCGTTTAAGGTGGCGCACAGAAGTGAAATAGGATTTCAACCAAATTGGTGTGCGAAACTGGAGACAGCTAGCCAGAGAACGCGCTAGTTGGAGAGGCTTGTTGGTTGAGGCCCAGGTCCACCCCGGACTGTAGCGCCACACAAAGAAGAAGAAGTATAAAGCGGATATTACTGCGCTCCAGGAAATACGCTGGAGAAGGAGTGCGACATATATTACAGCTGTCACATATTTGGATGCGGATTCGTCGTGGGGAAACGGCTAAGGTCGACTTTAAACCGATAAGCGATCGCCTGGCTGTGATCCGCATGCAAAGCAGATTCTACAACATCAGGGGCATATATGCACGCGTCCTTACCGACGAAGTTGAAGACTCTGTCAAAGAGTACTATTACGACTTCTTGGATGTTGCCTACGTAGCCTGTCCGGAGTACGGTGTCAAAATCGTGTTCGTAAGGGTCAATATCTTGTGACGTAAATTGAATTTTACTTGCCCTCCAGGCCACTCCGTGCTCGTCAATCAAAATTTGCAATGTTCCATAAAACTAAATACGGATGCAATGAAGCTCTTGCAAGGGTAATCGGAGTATTTAACGAATATTCAAACAATCTAGACTTGCCGGAGATTTGACTGAAATTTAAAAATGAAGTAACTTGTAAGTATTGTAATGTCATAATAAAATGTTCAAAATCTGTTAATAGGTAAGTATCTTGTAGATAATTAAATAAATAAATACATACATAAGTACATATTTTTTCAATTTGTGTGTCTTGTGTAGTTTTTGAGTAAAGTCGAACCCGCTTAAATGAAATGATAAAAAACCGGAATGTTTATTTGAAATTACCGGGTTTTGTATTAAAGCGGACCTCGGATAAGTGAAAAAACATTTCATTCAAACGAAGAAAAGGATTCATTTAAGCAAACATCAAGAATTTTGTCTATGAATACAGCCAAGTTGAAACAGTTAACAAAAGAAAATAATCCATTTATTAAAAAAACATAACAGAATTCTTATACATATGCAAATTCCTATAATAATAATAATAATAATATGGGTGGCGCTACAGTCCATAGAGGGCCAGGGCCTAGCTTCTCAGCAACCACTCGTGTTGTGCGTGTTATTGTTCTCACACGCGTGGAAGGGACCTACAGTTTTATGCCGAATCCGAACGGCCAGATTTGAAAAGCTTTTCTAGACAGGAAATACTCTTTGAGCATTGTCAGTAACTCGAAAGAGGTGGGGCGGTGAAAATTATTTGTGTCGCTCAGAGGTGGAATCGAATCTACGACGTCGAGGTTGGGGTCGACGCACATACCCACAACGCCACAGGCCACCTAGTACGATATTAAAGTAGCATCAAGTTAGAAAAAATTCAATTGCACATAGTTAAAAATAAACTAGTCAGTCTATTTTGGCTTGAAAAAGTCCACAATTTCTTCTGTGAGGGTGTTTGAGGTAAAGCCAGTTTTCCGGAAACAATTTCGTATAGTTGACTGACTGGTTAACTTTTTTGCAAAAATCTAATAAAAAAACAATAATAAACTGAGTCTCCATTATCTAAATGAAGAAGTTGTTTCTTTGTAATGCATGTTCTATAGTGTGCCTTGAATTAGTCCTTGATCCATGGGTTGGATGAGGGAAGTAGTGTTGGGTGGCAGAAATTCGATCTTGGTGTTTTCAGTACATCGCCATCAAGCTTGTCTACAAGAAGGAACTCCTTTTTGTTCCTTGATTTAAATATAGCTTCAAGTTATTTTATTACGATGGTCCATATTGCACCCGTCATCCGTCATGCTTTCGTGTTTGCAAAATATCTCAATGGAATTGTGCAGTTTTTGAAACATCTGGAATTCTGAGACTTACGTATTTAAATATGTAACACACCAGAAATTAACAAAGCAACACAATATATAAGGGGCTACATACCTATGCAATAAATCATTTTGTCTGTGCCAGACGCATTGGCGATGTAAAGGATAGTAATGCGGTGCTTTGGCAATTTCAAGGCTTTTCTAATCGGTTCGTCAACTTTCCTGTTGGCAGTGCCTTGACCATTAATCCGGACTCATCGGCATTGTAAATATCATCGCCATCATATACATAGTTGAAGATAGACTGACAAAATATTATTCAACCAACCGTTAGCAGCATGAGAATCGGCAGCATTTTTCTCTCCATGAAATCTCTTGAAACTAATGTTTTCTGTCTTTTCCATTGGTTAAGCCATCCATTTGTTGGCGTTGAGCAATACAGAAAAAGATTTTGCCTTGTCCATCAACATGGGTCCACTAATTATAGCGTTTTTTGATCGCATATCTTTGAACCATATATATATATAAACAAGGATTTGTCCACCCTACTGTGAGCTCCTGAACGTAATCGTCTTATGGATAAATTCTGGTTCCGAGCAGCAATATTGCTAATGGAAACTTTTTGCTGGCATATCCTTGTTAGCGTTGGTGCACTGCAATTAAAAACCGCCCAAATGGTTTTCCGTGTTCCACCATCTTCAAGTTCTTGAAATATTTTGAATCGTGAAATATCTTGAATCGCGGAAGCTTCTTAATGACCGACAGTATGGCTTCCGCAGCAACAGGTCCACTGGTGATTTGATTGCTTATCTCACCGAAAAGTGGAACCAATCTTTGCACAATGCAGTCGAAAGCAAGATAGTTGCGCTTGATATTTCTAAAGCATTTGACAGAGTTTGACATCAAGCTCTTTTGTCGAAAATGCGTGCTTATGGTGTTGATGAATCTCTGCTTCTATGGATTAGAAACTACCTTTCGAACCGTTCAATCCAAGTTGTTTTGGATGGGTTCAAGTCTGACATCCACAAAATAAATGGTGGTGTCCCCCAGGGCTCTGTTCTGTCTCCGACACTCTTTCTCATTTTTATAAATGATCTCCTGTCTGCCACTTCTAATCCAATCCACTCCTTCGCTGATGACAGCACCCTCAGCTTTTCATATTCGTTCCAAAATTCACAACCCTGCCCTTCGGACGTAATATTGGAACGGCAGAGTATGTCAAGCACATTGAATTCCGATCTGGACAGCATAATTAACTGGGGTAAGAACAACAGAGTGGAATTCAATGCTTCCAAAACTCAATGCTGTCTGCTGTCTCTAAAGCGAAGCCCTGATAATCAGCCATTATCCATGAATGGCGCTTGTTTCGACGAAACCGGAAAACTTTCCATCCTCGGTATGTACATCAACACAACACTTAGTTGGAACGATCACATATTCGAGGTCGCCAAAAATGCTGCGAAAGGTTTAGGTTTCCATAATCGATGCAAGAAATACTTCACCCCCTCTGATTTGGCTTTAATCTATAAGGCGTACATTCGCCCTAAGCTTGAGTATAACGCTCATACCTGGTCTGGTGCCCCCAAGACCACCTTGCACCTACTAGATAGAATCCAAAAGCGAGCGATAAAACTTATAGGAGACAATGATATCGCGGGTTCATTAGACTCGCTTGAACATCGACGAACCGTGTCTTCTTTGTCCGTGTTTTATCGTTATTTTAACAAACAATGCTCAAGTGAGCTAGCCAACTGCATTCCTCCTCTCCTTGAATTCACCCGCAATACACGTCTCGCCAGGAATGCACTTCAGTTTACCCTTAAGCCTGCTTTCGGGCGCACAGTGAAATTTAGAGACTCGTTTTTTAGCCGCACTACACGAATATGGAATGCTCTTCCCAGCTCAATATTTGAAATAGATTACAATCCGCAGATGTTTAAGACCAATGTGCACAGGTACCTCCTCTCTCTCTCTCCCTCTATACCTTCGGCCCGTGCTGTGTCTTGACCCCGGACAATTAAGGGTATTATTAACCCCTTGAGCACGCGCAAATATTAAAAAAAAAAGTTGTTTTAAAATTGAAAATCTTTGATGGACAAACTTGTGTATTTTTTCTTAGAATCAAACAGCTTTAATTTTTGATAATTTTTCTGTAACTTCACTTCGCTTTTTATTAACTAAAACATAATTACCTTTGGCGCCGAAATATTTTCATTGTTCAAATTACAAAACGAAGGTTTGACGATTCTGGTCGTTTGAAATTCAAAAAATGAGAAATATGCTGTCGGAACAAATTAAATGGAAGCAATCAAAGCCTACTCTCAGTGTTTTTTAGACACATTTTCATATAAGCGATGAATAGTAATACATTTTTTTTTCAATTATCCGAGTTTTTCACTTACGCTTAGGGTTTCATTAAAGCGGCGTAATTTGTTTGACATTTGTGAAAAAGTACTAGGGGACACTATTAGTTTTTCATATAAGCGAGTTTTTCAATTAAACGAGTTTCAATTAAGCGGGTTCGACTGTATTTAAAACCAAACACTTAATCATCGTTTATGTTATTGAACACGTGTCCAATACAGAGCATTCAAAACTAGACTCACACCAAATATTGCAGAAATATTTTTCGTACTTTCGCCTAAAACCTAATTATAAAAGTATCACTTCAATTAGCATTATTCAACCGAAGAAGAGCTCTTTCTGGCATTCCAAGCATTTCATTTCAGCGTTTCTTTGGCTGCCATCACTCATCAAATGTGATAAATTATTTCAAGGGCAAGGGCTGTCACGATCGCCCAGCCGAACACAAACAACAAATTCAATACAAAACAACCTGCTGCCACTAGCAATCGGAAAAACATCCGAACAACCCAAAAGCACCTCGTTAGAATTTCAAACAAATATTGATTTATCCGCTCCACTCCACCGGGCATTCATCAAAGCCAAGAAGATCGATAAACGAATGAATTTAGCGAATAAATTTCGAAAAAAAACAAGCATTTGTCACCTCGACCAAACATCCGCTGCCAGTGTGCTGTCAAATGCAAGCTGCTCATTAAGCCAAGCAAATACAGCCAGCGATTAGCCATTGTTATGCTAAAACCGAAACCCCATCGATCGTCGCCCGTCGGTACGGTTAGGTATGTTCTGAACACAAAAATCAATAATTAGGCGCACACTTGAGCTAATGGAAGGCTTGTCACAATAGAAATTAATTTCCCGTGTAAAGCTTCGCTCGCTAGTCTGATGGAGACGGAGAAAGACCCTCAGACAAATTGCTTCAGTCTCACGTCATTGGCCGTAATTAAGGCAATTTTCGTATGAATTGTTAGCCGTTTGACGTAGACCCAACTGAAGATCGAACCCGGGCCGACTCGAATTAAAACTGTCACTTAATTTTCGACATTCAACTTGGCGTACTCACGCACAACTCAGACACGAACGGAAGGAGATTTTCTCGTAAATCGATTACACCTTGCGAGGAGATGACAGCAGCAACGGGCCGACATGTCTCGAGATCTGTTAAAGGTGTCCCTTGTCTCCCGAGGATCCACCATCGAGGGGTCAGCGATTAAGAGGCCGTGCGCGCGTAGCGATTACGTGCACGAACCTTCTGAAATGAAACCGCAGCGATAATAATTGCTCGCCTATTCTTCGGGGGCAATTATCGCCGATAATGGGAAGGAAAATTACGAGACTCGGCTGTGAAGAGTATCTCGGTTAAGTGCTGGTGCGGTGCACGCGTTGTATTGCAGGGCACAGAGAGGAAACGACCTGTCATGTCGTTTTGACAGCTCGAATGTGGCAGGTATGGCCTGGGTAATTGTTGATACGAATTGAATTACGCGATGCGATATATGCAAGATTGGAAATCGGACTTTTCGTTTGTAGATTGTGTTTTTATGATTCGCTGGAAGTGGTGCGCAAGGATGGTGACATAGAACGGAAGAAATACCCATCTAGACGACGCGTCATCCCAGCAACTGTTGGGAAGCTTAGAGAGAGGCTAAATACTGAAATCATTCACATGGCGTCAGCGCTTGAAAGGATGGCGAATGAAGCGGTTCGATTTTCTTACTATGATGATTCGTGATAACAGTCCGGCATCAACGTATTGATTCTGATCACCGCGCGATAAGTGCTGACCATACAACTTGACTCAATGATGCTGGCACATCTTCAATGATCTGTTGAAATAATGTTTAGTTCCACATAAGTATTCAAACGAGTCTTTTCATTTATTCTCTTGTCGGAGAATCGCATAACAATGTGACAGGTCCAATCTGAATATCTGCATCGCACTCAACGCTTCCAGGTTCAAACTTTCCTCTTTTCGGAGTAATGTCATATCTCATGTGTTTTTTTTGTAAAGTCCGTTGTCAACTTGACATTTAACTTCCCAGTGTCGGCTTTTGGATAGTCTCCAGTTCCTCAACATCCACCGTATCAATGTTTACAACGACCATCCTATTCAAATGGACACACATCCAACAGTTCCGTGTAAAAAATCTTTTATTGGGGATGGTTAAAATTTGACGAATCGTAGAGACATTGACGAACTCGATGACAGTCGGTAGGCGAGTTGATTAGATCGACAGTGTTGAAAATGTTCCAGCCGCGCTTGCTGCGATTTTCTGTTTTTAAAATGTACGTAGGCGCTATGTTAAACTATTCTTACAATTGCTAGCGTCCGCAGGCGATATCGAAGTAAAAACGAACCTGCAATGAGACACATGCATTAGTCCTTTGGCACCAGAAGGTGTTGAACTACTCAGTAACAGAGAAGAGGATTTGTTGACTGTTATTCAGTGTGTGTACAGAAACTGTGGCAGCAGTGTTCGGGTTAAAAGTCCCAAGTCACCTTTGGCGTTGAACTTCGTCTTGACATCTTTCCTTTTCATATGGACTAGGTACTGCAGCGCTTTGGGATAGTCAACGGTAAGTGATTTACGTCATTACCACGTATTCTCCTAGATACACTGCACGGAGCGGTTGATAGGTTTGTGACCGTATGTGATGACTGATGATGCTGCTAAGGTGAAACAAATGATTTTTCAAGAGTGATGGGAGAAGTAGTTCTGAACTTGCCAGCTGGGCCAATTTTGAAACAGCTGAGAAGATTTGCAATACAGAAGGTCGAGCTTGGTGTCAAAGCCAAGTCAGCTGTTTTAAACCCAGCATGTGCTCCAACCAATGCTTTGGAAATATGGGTAGTGGTCGAATGAATACGAACGCGAATATGTCTCTGTGATAAGATTTCTTCGTGGTGCGGTGGGAGTTACTGACCGTGAACACAATGTTGAGCAGTTTCTGTTTCGAACGGGCAGGGTTATACTTCGAAGGTTTTGTCACTTTCCACAAATCACATTAGGCGACCGCGCGACGGCTTGGAAAACACAGGACTAGGTGGTTGGGAAAACTATAAAAACTAGCCTGTTGCACTTGGGAATTACTCTTGTAAAGGTGAGTCGATGGATCGACTGGCCAGGAGATCTCTCTCCGATCATGATCATAGATTTCTTTTTGTTACATATTGATGGAATAGCATAATAACCAATATGTGTTGTGTCACTTCTCAAACTCATCCAAAGTGTTTGTCTTGTAAGCGTGCACCAAAGCCCGGACAAAGTAATCGATTGATGTTCATACACTCACCGTGAAATGACACATACTTTCTTATCAGGCACGTGATGGGCTGTGGCGTCGTGGGTATGTGCGTCCATTCAGGCACTTAATCCTCGACATCGCAGTTTTAATATTTCATCTGTACTGAGTCACTGACAATGCGCAAAGATTTTTCTTGTCTAGAAAAAGCTTCAAAAAATTGGCTGTTGAGACTCGGTAAAAAACTATAGGTCCATTTCACTCATAAGAGAACAATAGCACACATAACACGAGTGGTTGCTGAGGAGCTAGGCCCTGGCCGACTATGGGCTGTAGCCGCACCCATATTATTATTATTAAGTTATGTGTGCAGCCATCAGACTACCGTTTTCAGTCCCTTCACCGACTACCCGTGGTCATAGATGCCGTTCACCTATGCGGACCGACATAGTAGCCCCATACGTTAAGGGGACAAATTTAAAAAAAAAATGAGTCACCTTTGGGTGCAATTGTGTCGTACACAAAACTAAAGCACTAATCTCGCCATGAAAGTAAACTGCAGCTCCTTAGTAGTGATCATGGCAGGTGCTCAGTGGTGCACCATGCTCATAGATTAACCATGATTCTCACGGATATAGTATGCAGAAACTGATACGAGACAGCGGTGGATTGACTTCTAAGAATCACGGACCGAGTTCAGACAGAACTCATTTCTGAACGCTGTGGTGAACCCACAAGGACTAAACCTAAGTTCACTTTATATTTGTGGTGACACTATGGATCTAAAGGTGCGCATCCGACGGCACACACTAGCCCAAACTCATCCCCAAGATAACGGTCGACTCCGTTTCTAAATTGAATCTGTTAAGGTTATGCTAACCAAACGATATCCGGTTACTGTCTAAGCCGGGTCAACCCTAGCAGCGTATGACCATTGGCTTGTTACCGTTGCACTCCATAAAAACAAATCAAATATTCTTACATCATGATCTTGAGGCCACTTCTGTACAACGAAGAATGAGTCAGAAGACAACCAAGAAAAATGTAAATTGTCTCACGGCCTGGATGGCTTGTGGCACCAAGTTGTTGCAACACATCAATATCGTACACTTTCGAGAGAAAGCATCCGAGTTTGAACAGCCTCACTTTCTAAAAAGTATGGTTCAATAATGCCTCTAGCACGACATCCATACTAAACCTTGACACATGGTGTCCTTAAGTTTTTCTAATCCTAAACTATTAGCTGTCAGGTACAATGGCTTTCAAAAAGTCGGGGTGAAGGTATAAGTCACAAAATTAGTTTCAAATAAATCTAAACAAATTAGAGCAAAAAATCAAGTTTGGATGTTGTATTTTTTTTACAGAAGAGAGCAAGTTCAACCTTTTCGGGTCTGATGGAAGAGTTATGGTGTGGAGCAAAAAAAATTAAGATCTTAAAAACTAAAAGCAGCCTTCTTTTACAGTCTTTAGTAAACTTTTGAGGAATGTTGCAGTTGTGCATGATTGAGGAAGGAGTATTCTCTATCCACTCGACTTCCCCTTCTGATTTCATTGTCCGGCGAACAGTAGACTCAATAACACACTTTCCAGACTCAACGAAGAGCTGATTCACAATCTTAAGTTCATCAAATCGGCAGTTGTTATACATTTTTTTAATAATTATGCTTTCTTCGTGCTGTGGTGATTCGTGGAATGGCTTCTTTAACTCAAGACGACCTTAGTTCTTGAACCCTTTTACGATGTCACCGGCCTTATTAGGCTTCACGTCCAATTTTGTGATATTTCATTATTTGCCTCACTGTTTACGTGTTGGCTTAATACCAACTCCCGTCTTTCATACGAAGTGCTATTACCTTTGCGGCCCTTTTATTTTTTTACGGACTATTAAATTTAATTGTGACCGATCGTCTAGATTTCTGTGGAATCAAGTTCGAGAAATCGGACAACCTAAAACTAACACCCGACCTAACGATGATGGCATAAGCCCCGATGAGTTAAATGTTCGATTTACTTCTGTGTCCTCTGTAAACCCCCTCAATGTGCCTTCGCATTTAGAAATAAACTATAGAGAAGATGGGTTTGAAATAGGAAGACTGGATACATACTCTGTCGGCTATGCAATATTTTCCATAAAGACCAAGTCTGTTGGACTGGATAATATTCACCCTGACTTGATAAAAATATTGCTTCCTATTATAATCCCTTATATAACCCACATTTTCAACACCATGATCATGACATCGACGTATCCCGAAAAATGGAAAATAGCAAAAATAGTCCCAGTTCCTAAGAAAACAATTCCGCCTGAGTATCGGCCGATTCTCTCGTTTTTGTCAAAAGTGTTTGAGTCTATTGTCAGTCGAGCGATTAAAGATCACATTGAAGGACAAAATTTAATAAGCCCAATGCAATCAGGATTTCGTAAAGGACATAGCTGTGTTACAGCCTTACTAAGAGTAACAGATGATATACATTACTAGCAATACTTGACACTCCGACAGCATTCGACAGTGTTAACCCGTATATACTTTGTCACAAACTGTCCACCCAATTTAACTTCTGTAATCCTTCTAAAAAGTTAATTTCTTCATACCTTACTAACCGGACACAAGCTGTTTTATATAACTCAAAACTGCAGTCCTTTTGCAATGTGCATAAGGTAGTACCTCAAGGTTCTATTCTCGGTCCGTTATTGTTTTCAATAACTGTCTTATTGCAATTTCCACATATATGCAGATGATATTCAAATCTATTTAAGCTTTCCTCTGGTTGCAAAACTGAAGATTCAGTTGCTAAATTAAACGAGGATATGAGTTCGATTGGGCTGAAGAAAATGCTCTCATGCTCAATCCTGACAAAACCAAAGTCATTCCATTCTCCAAACACAATCCTCCCCTTCCAAACTTTCCTCCCATAGAATTAAACTCTGTTGTCGTCGAATATGTTACCTGTGTAAAAAAATCTTGGCATAATGTGTAATAGTGAACTAACATGGACTGCCCATAAAGACAGTATAGTGTCGAAGGTGTATGCGTCCCTTAGGGGTTTGTCATTTAGCAAATTTATACTTCCTATCAGCGTCAAACTAAAATTTTCCAAAGCACTCATAGTGCCCCTGTTAACCTACGGGTGCGAGTTGTTCGCTGACTGTGACAATGTCTCAATGCAAAAATTGCTAAAAGCAATCAACGCTACTGCACGGTACGTTTTTGACCTTCGAAGACTTAATCATGTCTCGAAACAACGTCGGGTTCTCCTCGGATGTGAATTAGAAGCATTTTTGAAATACAGATCATGCATACTAATCTTTAAAATCATTCATTGGAAACAGCCTGACTTCCTTTATGTAAAAATAACTTTCTGTCGTACGAGTCGTAATATAACGTTGAAACCTTTAGTTCATACATGTTTAACATCGCCCAGGCAGTTTTTCACTTGTGCTGTACAACTGTGGAATCATCTACCTCCACAGGTACGGTCAAAGACCGAGTACAGATAATTTTGCTCCGCCTGTTTTTAACACCTCTCATAAGAATCTGAGCATGCAGTCGATGATTTTAACCGCAAAAAGAAATGCAGATAAAAAATATAAATGAAGGTATTTTTTTCATAGTGCAGAGAGCGGGTGGCGGTGGGCGCAAACCAATTAAACACTTGTTTGACAGGCGGTGTTAACTTTATGTCGCAACGAAGAGAAGAGCTAAAATTGCATTCTGCTTGTATTTATAGCAAAGCGAGATTCCGGTCGATAACCTGGTAAGATGGTCCGAATAATATTTTTTTTTGTCAACATAGGTCGCTGACTGAATGATCAAAAGCTTCAGTTCTGCACAGGGTGCGTTTTTACATGTCTCTTGAATTAATATGTTCTTTTTACTTTCGCCTACAATAGTTTTTTGAGTAAATTGAGTATCTAGTGGTAATGGTAAGTGATAGCTAATTTCGAAGAAAATTAAGGAATCTACCAAGCTGAAAAAGAATGGGTTAAAAACCATTTGGTTTTTACCAATTTTTCACACATTCGAGTAAAAAACCGAATATTAAAGACAGCCACTGTAGTCGGAATAGTTAAAGTGCCAAAAGATGCGAGAGTCTTGGCCCTAAACCCCAATTTGCCTCGTGTTCCACCAAATGGTTGACAAATGCTTACAAGAACTCTGAAAACGTGCATATGCACGTTCTCCATCGGCGATCATGAATATCCCCTCTCTGTCATCATTCATAATCAAGAACTAAGAGGTTACTGAACGAACATTTAACATCCTATGATAATCCAAAGCCCAGCACACGGATTTATGGGGAGTCAAATTCAGGTGAATAACTTAATCCAAATCCCCCCTGTAAGCCGTGCCACTTGACCCATGCCTCCTATCAATATTCATAATTCTTACTTTCACGAAAATAAAAATTCCCAACTGACACCTGCCCCACACGGGCAACTTAATTTTCCCCTCCACAAGTGTTATCTCTGATCACGGGTTACTGGTCAAATGTCACGCTTCCAATAACCCGCAGCCGCCGTCGTGCCCTCCTAGATCCCCTGCCGCTGCTGCAAGTATCAATTTCTGCGTTAAATTGCGCCCAACAAAGTCACCAACCGTTCTCTCACATTCAAGACATCCGTCGGCACATCCCGGCCGATAATAAATTCAATTTCGGGCAGTCACTCATCTGCTTAAACTGTAAAACAAAACGAAACACTGCGCACCGAAATAGACGCGGAATGTCGCCCCGTTGCTCGCGCAAATATTGAGCTCCGGTAGTCGCGCTGTCGTCTCGCTCGGCTGGAATTTCTAAAACACACAAAAATATCGAATGTTCATAATTAAAATTTATTCAATGCCATTAACGACGATAACTCACTATTAACGGCATGGACATCTGAAACTATCACAAAGCGTATTAATTATGCATAAGAGATTAGGACGCAGATTCTGGGCGACTGGGAAGTTCAGCTCGGGCTCTCTGCGGCCTCGGCGATGGCCCATCGTCGCACCTTTCAGTGACCACTGGTGCGGGTCTGCACATGTGAATCGGGGGCCTTTGCATAATCCGGCCGTTTGTCACTGCGACGACACAAAAAACTCATTCATTAATAAATTGTCCAGTCACATAATAGCTCGGATGTTGCTGTCGGAATGGAGTTGTTTCCACGAGACGTGACGTGCCAACGAGCTCCGGCGGAATCAAGCGGTCATTTCTGGGTCTTACTAACTGTCGCGCTTGGTCTGGCGTTAATCATCGCTGTGGGAACACAGTGGAGTGGAAGTGGAGAAGTGGTATTTTTGAGAAACGTTCCTATTTGGGTTGTAGACGCTTCGACCACTATTCAATGCCTAAAAGGCCTAGGCAATGGTGAGCGCATAGGCAACAGTGCTCCAACTAAAAGAGTCTCCAATTTCGCCAGAGTGGAACTACACATTAGGAGCATCTCATCCAACCGGATATACGAAATTGGAGACGGATGGCTAAATATCGTTTTTACTGGAAAGACTTGTTGGCTCAAGCCCACCACGGGCTGCAGCGGCAGCTGAAGACATGCATAATAGAGAGAGCTGTCAGTAGGAAACCGTTTAAAATAATTCTGTGAAACGAAAGAAATAAACGCAGGCATCAGGACAAACCAGTGCTGCGAAGGGGACCATGAGAATTATATAATCCAGTATACAGTAAGGAGGGAATGGGCTATGCATCCAGGGCAAAGTTGTCATTGGCTCTCAACGTGCGCGATGTCAGCATCAATCCTTGTGAATGCACAGGTCAAGTTGACATACAGCCTAAACGCGGCGCCCTCTGGGTAGCCTCTGTTCCAACCACTTAGACGTGAACCAATGTATGCAGCGACCACTTGTCCGGGGGTTAAAACCAGGACACGGTCCTCCAGGTTCGGGGGTTTCGCGTGGTGTTAACTTCCCCACTGTGTAAAACACACACTAGTTCAGAGACGGCAACAAGCCTCGGATAAGGATGACCATGGACAACGAAACATGGACAAGGATTTTCGATTCTGCACGTGGTATGCGAGGTCACATAACAGACCACGTGCAACCGATGAACTTGCGGAGGCCCTGGAAGCCTATAAGGCAGACATCACCGCCATCCAGGAGGTGCGATGGGATGGGCCGGGGAAAAAAGTCTGCGACATATATTACGGCGATTGCTACAAAGAGGGTAGGCAGCGCTTATTTGTATGCGGTTTTGTTGTTCGAGACAGACTTAGGCAAGAAGTATTAAACCTTAGATACATAAGCGAACGCCTCACAACAGTCCGCATCAAGGCAACGTTCGGCAACATCAGCATAATTTGCGCCCACGCTCCGGGTAGACGATGATAACAAACTTCTATGATCTCCTAGAAAGAACATACGATCAATGCCCCAGCTACGACACCAAGATCGTTCTAGGAGATTTTAATGCAAAGCTGGGCAAGGAAGAAATCTTTGCTAGAGTCGTCGGTAAACACAGCCTACACGACAACACGTCCGACAATGAACTCAGGCTGTTGGACTTCGTGACGGGGCGAAACCTGACTGTAGCCAGCACGCGGTTCCCTCACCTCAACATTCACAAAGAGACCTGGCGGTCCCCTGATCAATCAACCGTCAACCAGATTGATCACATTGCGATCGACGTCAGACACTCCTCCTGTGTCCTCGATGTCCGAACGTTCCGAGGTGCTAACATCGACTCGGACCATTACCTTGTTGTAGCCAAGGTCAGAACTCGGATATCGTTTGTACAACGGAGTGGAGCAAGACCAAAACAGTTTGACGTTGGAAAGCTACAATCGCAATCGACCGCTGGGAACTTCTCCGATCGAGTCTCCCTGAAGCTCTCAGAGAGTCCAACCCTGCCAGGCGAAACAATCGACGAACAGTGGAACCGTTGTCAAAACGCCATCAGAGAAGCTGCTTCTGATGTGCTGGGTTTTAAAATGCCACCTAGAAAAAACTCCTGGTTTGACAATGAGTGTCGGCAGGCGCATTCAGCGAAGCTAGCAGCATATAAGGCGACGCTGGATAGAAGAACGAGAGCGGTTCGTGAGCTCTACGAACTTAAAAGAAGGGAAGAGCACCGGCTCCTCAAAAAGAAAAAGAAGGAGCATGAGAAGCGCGCGATCGAGGAAATGGAGAGGTGGTACGGCAGAAATAATGTCCGAAAGTTTTGCCAGCGGGTGAAACAACTATCCAAAGGGTACAAACATCGGACAGAAGCCTATCGGAACGAAGAGGGGCAACTCGTAGTAGAGTCGCAGTCGATACTGAAAATCTGGAAGGATCACTTCTGCAGACTGTTAAACGGCGAAGAGGACACCAATACCGCTGTCAGGCAGAATGTTCTACTCCACGCAGTGGACGACGATAGAAGAGAATTCCGTCCGCCCGATATAGACGAAGTCAAGGTAGCGATATCGAGACTTAAGTCGAACAAAACTGCTGGAGCGGGCGGATTGTCCGCGGAACTGTTTAAAGCAGCTGGAGATGATCTGGTTGGGCGCATGCACCAGCTCATCTGTAGGATATGGTCGGAGGAAAGCATGCCCGACGAGTGGAATCTTAGTATCGTTCGCCTGATCAACAAGAAAGGAGACCCCTTTAACTGCGCCAACTAGCGGAGGATAAGTCTCCTTAACATCGCCTACAAGATCGTCTCTGCCGTTCTGTGTGAGCGCCTGAAACCATACGTCAACGACCTGAGAAGTCCTTATCAGTGCGGTTTTGGGCGTGGGAAGTCCACCATCGACCAAATCTTCACATTACGGCAGATCCTCGGAAAAACCCAAGAGATGCAGATCGACACCCATCGACTTTATGGCCGCATGTCTAGAGGTGCCTGCCAGACTCGTCAGGTTGTGCAGGATGACGATGGAAAACTCTTGCTGCGCCATCAAGGTCTTACCGAGACCTTCAATGTCAAAATGGGTTTTAGTCGAGGCTACGCGCTGTCATGTGATTTTTTAAACATTGTACTTAGAAGGCGTGCAAAACTCACACGCCAACACTAGATGCACGATTTTCCGAAGAGCCGTGCAATTGCTAGCATATGTTGGTGATATTGACGCGATTGGTCGAACACAGCGAGCCGTCAATGAAGCGTTTGCTGGCATTGAGATGGAAGCTGCTAGAATGGGTTTAGCGGTGAATGATGGCAAACTGAGGCATATGCTGTCTTCAAGAAAGGACACACAACATCGACGATTCGGTCAGCACGTCACCATAGGCAGCTACAACTTCGAGGTGGTAAGCGACTTCAGCTTGGCTCCCAAGTATGAACAACATCAGTAACGAGAATAAGCGCAGAGTAACCCTGGCCAACCGCTGTTTCTTTGGGCTCAAGAGGCATTTGAGTGGTAGAGCCCTCTCTCGAAGGACCAAGCTAACATCATATAAGACGCTGATCATCCCTGTCCTGCTGTATGGCGCGGAAGCCTGGACTATATCAGGAAGGGATGAAGAAGCCCTTGGTCTTTTCAGTTCCTGCCCATAGTTCTAGGCGTCCCAGCTTCGAATCCCAATGGAAGCAAAAGTTAATATGATTTTATCTGGTTTTTAAATCTGATACAGTCACCATTTGCCGCTTGGATCTAATTAAACACAATGGACTAACAATGGTTTAAGTGTGATGGCAATTCCGCTGACCTAACCTAGGTTATAAGAAAACTATGACGATTCAATACATTCAAATATTCATACACAGACTTTTGAAAAAAAAATGGTTTCCGGTTTTCCCACGATCTCATTCGATCTGGCACGAATACTTCATGTATTTTCTTACACAGTTTATTCTGGAACGTATCTACCGTGTAAAATCAATGGTACACACACTAACATACTTTTTTTGCTTATAATCAAATTAAAAAAGAAAAAAAAATCTAAGCAACCCAATTGAAGACGTAAGCGACATTTGACTACATTAACGCGAAACCGACGCGTCGTGGAACAATGCTGATTGTGGCTTATGTGGCCTGGCGCCGTCCATTGTGATTTATGGCTTATTAGCAGTGATGTGAGACTTGAAAAAAATCACGCAAGAAAAAGTCTACCGGGATCGATGTCGGTGGTCTGCGCACATCAAATCCACGTGAAATGACATCTCTTCTTCTTCTTTGCATGGGGCTACAGTGCGGGGTGGACCTGGGCCTCGACCACCATGCCTCTCCAGTCGGTACGATCGGAGACTTCTCGAGACGGAGCTGTGGTGTCCATCCGCTCTACATGTCCTTGCCATCTTAAGCGTTGGATCCGAAGACGTACACTTCGTGCTCCAGGCGCCATCGATGCAATCAGAGCGAGCTTCCAAGAGCTTCTTTATCAACCACCACTATGACGCTCTCTTCTAGACGTCGATGTTGTGCGTTCTTTCGTGATGAGAGCACGTACTTTGTTTTGCCATGGTTTACAACGAGACCCATTTTAGCCGTTTCCGCTTCAATGCCAACAAATGCCTCCCAGACAACTCGCTGTCTTCGTCCAATCACTTCAATGCCCTCCGGAAGATCGTGCCAAGAGCGTTTTGGTAGATCGTGTCTCGTGATCTTGACGTTTGAGTTTCGAATGGTCCTCTCAAGTATAATATTGAAAAATCACAGGAGAGCTCGTCCCCTTGTCTAAAACCTTTTCTGACACTGAAGGTCTCGGTGAGTTCGTTACTGACCTTGATGGAGCAGCGAGAGTTCTCCATCGTCATCCTGCACAACCGGGCGAGTTTGGAAGTCATTGTATAGCTCGTCAATATAAACGCTGTCATATGCGGCCTCGAAATCGACAAATAGGTGGTGGGTGTCGATCTGCATCGCTTGAGTCTTCTCCAGGATCTACCGAAGTGTGACTATTTGGTCGATGGTGGACTTCCCAGACTTGAAACCGTCTTTCGTTCACCCAAAATTGTGTCGTGAGTTGAGTGGAAGAAGTGATAGCAATCGGTGCTTACTAGCTACAGTGTTCGCCCTTGACGGTGATGTCTCGACCAACTTCATTTGCAGAGAAATATGAACCGAAAACGCCATCAGACAAAATCCACACACTGACCTTTTGGGGATGCATTGTACGCTCTTGGATCTCATGTGGATTGGTTCGTCTCGAATTATGCTTGTACCTCAACAAATAGAGAAATGGACGAGGAACAATTCCCGAACAGAACATCCATTTAGATAAAACAATTGTAAAATTTGCAGGTGGAGTTGAAGCCTTGAAACGAGTCAAACGAGCGAACTGAGTTCAACACTTCGGATCGGAAAGTTTTCTCTCCTACGATGATGTGCCCAAATCCATTAGACACCTGCAAATGACAAAAAAAGGTGGACAAGACAATCAAAGAGGGAACGAACGGTAGAGAATTTGGTACTCTCTAAGCACCTCCGTTAAACCACGGATCACGGGTAAAAGATCACGGGCAGAAGAGCATAACTGCCTGTTTCAAGTTGATCACACCATCATATTCAAAAGCGTCAACGTAACCATTGTCAGATTAATCCTTTCCTTAATCGACGCAGGAAATATTTTAACCCCTCTGATTTGCCTTCAATTTATCAATTTAGCCCTACACTTGAGTACAACGCTCATATATGGTCTGGTGCCCCCAAAACCTTCCTGCACCTTGTAGAGACCATAGAATGCAAAAGCGAGCGATTACATTATAGGAGATTAGGGAAGACAACAATATCGCGGGCTCATTAGACTCGCTCGAACTTCGAAGAAAAGTTTCTTCTTTGTCCGTGTTTTTTCGTTATTTTAACAACATGAGCTAGCCAACTGCATTCCTCCTCTCATTGAATTCGCACGCAATGCACGTCTTGCCTGGAATGCACATCAGTTTGCCCTTAAGACTCTTTCGTCAGCCGCACTCAGCCGCAAATGTGGAATACTCTTCCAAGCCCAATCTGCCCCACAGACTACAATCCGCAGATATTTAAGACTAATGCACACAGGTACCTCTTCTCCCTCTATTCGTTCGTCACGTGCTGTGTCTTGATCTCGGACAATTAAGGGTATTTGCAACCCTTTGAGCATGCGCATATTATTAGAAAAAGACTGAATCATGGTTATTAAATGTCACTTATTAACCAATTACCTGTTGAACAATTATAATAGCACTATTAATGTCTAGACGCATTCGTATAACTTTGTGGCGATTGATTGTCTGTTAATCGATTGACACAATAATTGTCAGCTGCCGAGATATAGCTTCTGTGTAGATCACTTCAACTCATGAAAAAACGACTGTTCTGTATCCAATTGCAAAGTGGGCATTTTTTCATCACAATAGAACAAAGTACACAAATTCAAATCAGGCAGAAGCCGCGTCTAAGTCTTTGTTTGCAAAGCTTCAATTCACTCGACCGATTTGTGCGCAAGCCAAGTGATGGAAACAGGTTCAAGCCAAGTACAGTCCACTTCTTTCTTGCTCTGTATTATGGATGGAGGATTTAGGCACACACAGCACAAGAGACGACGTTCTTGCAACATTGATAAGACGGCACTGTCGTGTAAGGGCGTGTACGACATCTTGTTGATCCCCAGTCCGGACGTAATCGGGCTTTTCATCGAAAACTCTCAGCAAACAAGCAGCCCCCTGCCATCTTCGATTTCGCACACTCACTCAACGAAAAGAGCTCCATTTCACATGGATTACCTTTCCCCGTGTGCCTACGTGCACCATATGCACGCTCTATGACACACGAATGATAGTCGAAATCAATTACTACTAAGTGCGCGTGTGCGTTACGTACAAGATCACTTCCATCGTGGCAGCAAACGAAATTAATTGAAAATAAATCCAACGGATACGTGTACCACTCTTGTCTGTCCATCTGTCTGCCAATACAACTCACTTATTTGCATATCCATTAGCATTTCTGCCTCGCGTCGAATTTCGATTTCAACACCTTCGTCCATCGAGAACGTCGCGATCGTCGTCGTGGTCGTCGCTTCGCCGCACTCTGTGCAACCAGTCCCGCTCCCTGTTTTCATTTGTTCATCCGCCATTATGCATAATCAGCGTGCTGGTACAAATATAGGTCTCTCAGAGGTGAGCCATTCGGCACCTCGTCCTCGTCGTCACTGGCATCGGCATCCACATCGGCTTCAGCATCGGCTTCAGCATCGGCATTGGCATCAACCATTGCACAGCATTATTGGCCAGCATCAACGACGGTGCGCGGCATGTACCGCGAATATCTGCGCACAGGTTAAAGGTATGGGAGCGAACATGTGTAATCTGGGTGTTAAAGAATTTGAAGCGACGAGGAGTCTTTCCTCGCTCCCCACACACCCAACGCGCACGCACCTCGGTTGTGTTGTGGAATTTTAAATCGAATATAATTCAGCCTCATCGGATGGGACACGCAGTGGATGGCCCGACCAGGGCCGGCTGGCGGTAGAGGCTGCGGACTGCATGAGCGCGTCCACACACAGCTAAATTCAATTTTCAGTTGAAGTGTGTTCTAATGTCGCAGCGACCCTTTTTCTGACTCGACTTAAGCCCGTTTCGTCCGTCGGCTGGGACTTCGTGAGAGAATGAAATGTGATTCCGCGCTGTTTAGTGAAGGTGAAGGAATCTTCAGTTTTTTGCCCTGATTTCGTCAACTAAACGTGTGAAACGGGTAATCCTTAATGTCGGCTACTGGAAGCCAAGCAGACTCTCTGTCTAATTCAAATTCTTCACAGCTGCTGCAATCGGTACGAAGTTTGTTTTGTTATAGGAGTTTGCTTAAAGTCATTTAGACTGAGGAGCGAGGTCAGATTGAGATTACGAATGTGTTCAAAGATCAAACACGCAGCGATGTACAGGGCTACATTGCTGGCTTTAGAAAAGGATATTCAACTGTAGATCAGATATTTACTCTCACATCCATTTTCAAAGCGTATCAAGCTCGAGGTAAAGAGCCTTTGAACTTGTTAACAGCAGTGCCCTTTTCTGCATGTTATCTCAACTGCAAGTTACTAATGAAATGTACACGCATACCAATGCAGCGGTTTGGGATGGTACTGCTTAATCAGAATGGTTTGAAAGGAATACAGGTGTGAAGCAAGGATGAAGGCGTCAGTGCACCGCTGTTCTCTCTGTAAATAAACGACATAGTTAATGCTCTGTCAGGGGGTGTGAATTGCTAATTCCACAATCAATGTGTTGCTGAATGCAGATGACCTCGTCGTACTTGTAGAATCCCCGGACCATATGCAACTGATGACCAACCCCCTATTAGAGATGGATTAAAAATCAATACAGAAAAGTCGAAAACGATGGTTTTTACGCGACCTCCATGAATTCACATCAAAAGACAAATATTTGGGAGTCAAGCTCTAGCTCGAACTCTAAATTCCAGTAAATATGTTAGAGATAAACAAATAGCTCTCAAAGTCTGCTTAAACACTCATTAAGCACTCATAGTGCCAATATTGACACATGCATCCGAATTGTTCGCTGACTGTGATTACTCTTCTTCGCAAAAGTTGACAAGAGCAATCAATGCCACTACAAGGTATGTTTTTAACCTACGCAGGTATGAACATGTTTTGGAAAAACGTCGCATTCTCCCAGGTTGCGAATTAGAAGCATTGTTAAGCTACAGATCTTGCATATTACCCTTCAAATTTATTCACAAGAAACAGCCAAACTATCTTTTTGAAAAGATCACTTTCTGTCGATCGAGTCGTAACATTACCTTAAGGCCCTCCATTCATACTTGTTTAATGTCACGCAGGAACTTCTTCATTCACGCCGTCCATCTCTGAAATCACCTACCTTCACAGGTACGGTCAAAGACCGAGTACAGACAATTTTGTAACGCTTGTTTCTCCCATTTCTCTCGTCCGAACTGAAATAATTCCCCAAAATTTCTGTTTTTGTTCTTTTGTATGCATTTGTGCGCAGTCATTTAAAATATTTTTTGCAAACATACACTTTTCCAACATTAATAATAATTGTATATAATTTAAAACACGTCATTTAAAATCTTATGCTTAATTGAATTATTCCTGTACTATCAAAAGAATACATGTATTATTCTTAAGGTACAGCGATATAAAATCAGTAAATAAATGAAATGAAATGAAATGAAACTTTCGTGGAAAAATTTGTTCTACAACAAAAAATTGAACTATCTGTAAAATGCAATATATTTAACTCAGTCTTTAAATCCACACTCTGTTACACCTCGTAAGTGTGGGGGTCTGATGAGTATGAAGAAATTGAAGCATGCATTCAAAAACTCTTCAATCTCCATTAAATACACTTACTTATACTTAGGAACAGGTATCCCAAAACTGTCAACGGACACACTCAAGAAACTGTTTCTGCACGAATAAAGGAATGCAGATTGGTGGCATGCAAGGTGACAAACTATTAGCAACGACTGTGGCTAGATCCTGCATATTGACATGGACAATCTACGTGTTTTGAAAAATCAACTATACAGCATTATTCAAACAAACGAAAACAACACCCGGTATACGTTAAAAATAAAGGCTCGAGAGTCAGAAAGCAGGGTACTACACATTCAAATAAACTATGATCTGAACCAAAAGAACTCTTTTCAGGACTCGTTTAGCTATCATGAAATATCTCTGATATTCAAAGCAAGATGTGAAGTTCTTTGATTGAATGGAAACCCTTTAATGGACGGTTCAACCAATTCTGTACGCTTTGTAATCCGAAATCGAAGGAAGACTGCTTTCATATTACAAGTATATGACCAATATTCAGACAACAGAGGATAGCCTTCTTTGGAAAACACACATTGACAACGCTCAAAACCTTACAACTTTTTAACGATAAAATCAATACAAAATAGAAGAAAACATTATCCACGCACTTCTCCCAACTTAATTGCCAAATGCAGAAAGAGAGACGAACCTTACAGTAGTTGGAAGACAATAGATTATGCCGATCCTATGAAGTGGAGGATAAGAACTACCGAATAAACTCAACAAACAAGCCGTGATTGAGGATTCAGTTGCTAAATTGAACGAGGATATGTGTCCGACTACGAACTGGGCTGCAGAAAATCCTCTCATGCTCAATCCAGACAAAACCAAAGTCATCACCATCCCACCCTTCCAAACTTTCCTCGATGTCCTGTTGTCGAATATGTTACCCGTGCTAAAAATCTTGGTATAATGTGTAATAGTGAACTAACATGGACTGACCATATAGACAGCATAGTGTCGAAGGTAAATGCGTCCCTTAGAGGTCTGTCTATTAGCAAGTTTATACTCACTATTAATGTCAAACTGGAGGACATGGGCCTGTGCATCCAGGGCAAAGTTGTTAATTGCTCTCAACTTGGCGAGATGCCAGCAACGATCCCCGTAAATGCACAGGTCAAGTTGACATACAGCCTCCCCGCGGCGCCCTCTGGATAACCTCTACTGCAGCCGCTTAGAGGTGAACCAATGTATGCAGCGACCCTTTGTCCGGGGGTTTAAACCAGGACCCGGTCCTCCAGGTTCGGCGGTTTCGCGTGGGGTTAACTTCCCCACCGTGTAAAACTCGCAATAGTTCCGAGACGGCAACAATCCTCGGATACGGATGACCCTACTGCTGACGACCATGGACAACGAAATAAGGACAACGATTTTCGATTCTGCACGTGGAATGTGAGGTCACTGAACAGACGAACCCTCACTGTAGCCAGCACGCGGTTTCCTCACCTCAACATTCACAAAGGGACCTGGCGGTCCCCTGATCAATCAAAAGTCAACCAGATTGATCACATTGCGATCGACGTCAGACACTCCTTCTGTGTCCTCGATGTCCGAACGTTCCGAGGTGCTAACATCGAGTCGGACCACCTTGTTGTAGCCAAGGTCAGAACTCGGATATCGATTGTACAACGGAGTAGAGCAAGACCAAAACAGTTTGACGTTGGAAAGCTACATTCGCAATCGACCGCTGGGAACTTCTCCAATCGAGTCTCCCTGAAGCTCTCAGAGAGTCCAACCCTGCCAGGCGAACCAATCGACGAACAGTGGAACCGTTGTCAAAACGCCATCAGAGAAGCTGCCTCTGATGTGCTGGGTTTTAAAATGCCACCTAGAAAAAACCCATGGTTTGACAACGAGTGTCGGCAGGCGCATTCAGCGAAGCTAGCAGCATATAAGGCGACGCTGGATAGAAGGACGAGAGCGGTTCGTGAGCTCTACGAACTTAAAAGAAGGGAAGAGCACCTGCTCCTCAAAAAGAAAAAGAAGGAGCATGAGAAGCGCGCGATCGAGGAAATGGAGAGGTGGTACGGCAGAAATAATGTCCGAAAGTTTTACCAGCAGGTGAAACAACTATCCAAAGGGTACAAACATCGGACAGAAGCCTATCGGAACGAAGAGGGGCAACTCGTAGTAGAGTCGCAGTCGATACTGAAAATCTGGAAGGATCACTTCTGCAGACTGTTAAACGGCGAAGAGGACACCAATACCGCTGTCAGGCAGAATGTTCTACTCCACGCAGTGGACGACGATAGAAGAGAATTCCGTCCGCCCGATATAGACGAAGTCAAGGTAGCGATATCGAGACTGAAGTCGAACAAAGCTGCTGGAGCGGACGGATTGTCCGCGGAACTGTTTAAAGCAGCTGGAGATGATCTGGTTGGGCGCATGCACCAGCTCGTCTGTAGGATACTCACCAGGGCAAAACAAAGTATATGCTGTCATCAAGAAAGGACACACAACATCGACGACTAGGTCAAAACGTCACCATAGGCAGCTACAACTTCGAGGTAGTGAAGGATTTCGTCTACCTTGGCTCCCAAGTAAATAGTGCGAACAACATCAGTACTGAGATTAAACGCAGAATAACTCTTGCCAACCGCTGTTCCCGAAGAGTCTTCGACTCCGAACCAGTGGGACAACGCAATAGAGGACGACCACGAAACCGATGGCGCACTCAAGTGGAGAAGGACCTCAACCAACTTGGAGTGCGAAATTGGAGGCAGCTGGCTAAAGAACGTTTCAGCTGGAGATGATTGTTGACCGAGGCCCAGGTTCACCGCGGACTGTAGCGCCACAAGAAGAAGAAGAAGAATTAATGTCAAACTAAAACTTGGCAAAGCACTTATAGAGCCTCGGTTAACCTACGGGTGCGAGTTGTTCGTTGACTGTGACAATGTCTCTATGCAAAAATTAAGTAACAGCAATCAACGCGACTGCACGGTAAGATTTTAACCTTCGAAGATTTGATCATGTCTCGGAACAGAGTCGGTTTATCTGCGGATGTGAACTAGAAGCATTTCCGAAATACAGATCCTGCATTCTAATCTTTAAAATCATTCATTACAAACAGCCTGGCTACCTTTATGAAAAAATAACTTTTTGTCGTTCGAGTCGTGATATTACGTTGAAACCTTATGTTCATGCCTATGCTGTACACCTATGGAATCATCTACCTCCACAGGTACGGTCAAGGACTGATTATAGGCAATTTTGCTCCGCCTGTTTTTCCCACTTCTTCAATACGCTCTGAAATAATACCCATTATTTAAATCTTAATTTGGTGATATTAAGTTCTGATATACTGTGCTTACTTTTAAAAACATCCGCAAAACTCTTATATTCAATCGTGAAATATGTACGATATCCATGTAAAAAAAAAACAGTAAAAATATACAAGAATATTACATTCTTAATGCACAGAGATATTAAGGAAATAGTGAATTAGAAAAAAAATATCCACGCACAAATGGCTCTTTTACAACACTAAGTTCGGGCAGATAAGATCAGACTCTCGTAAAACATGGAATGAAATAATGGGAAGAAATAAACTTGGAGGTGATGAAAATATCACGAAAAACATTCCCTATATAACAGGACTCACCAGTTTAACTAGTGAATGCGCCGCACTCTTCAATACGCAGGTAATACACCATTGTGATTTGAAAACATCGATGCACATCAATACTGACTTAAACGACTCAATTTAAGTACAGGAAACAAATACTTCAGAAATGTTAAGCATCATTAATTCACTTGATGAAAACAAGTCGCCAGCACGTATCAATAGAATACGTGCGATCGACATCAAGACAGACATGCGGATATCTTTTTCTCAATTCTGTGCATATTTGTACATTTAAGTCTGATACAGTCGAGCCCGCTTAATTGAAACTCGTTTAATTGAAAAACTCGCTTATATGAAAAACTACGAGTACTTTTTCACAAATTTCATACAAATTACGCCGCTTTAATGCAACCCTAAGCCTAACTGAAAAACTCGGGTAATTGAAAAAAAATATCTGAAAAATGTATTACTATTCATAGAAAAAACATCGCTTAAATGAAAATATGTCTAAAAAAAACTGAGAGTAGCCTTTGATTGCTTCCATTTAATTTGCAGTTTCTTATGACAGTTCCGACAGCATATTTCTCATTTTTTGAATTTCAAACGACCAGAATCGTCAAACCTTCGTTTTGTAATTTGACAATGAAAATATTTCGGCGCCAAAGGTAATTATGTTTTAGTTAATAAAAAGCGAAGTGAAGTTACAGAAAAATTGCCAAAAATTAAAGCTGATTGATTCTAAGAAAAAATACACAAGTTTGTTGATCAAAGACTTTCAATTTCAAAACAACTTGAAGATGGTGGGACACGGAAAACCATATGGACGGCTTTTAATTGCAGTGCACCAACGCTAACAAGGATATGCCAGCAAAAAGATTCCATTCGCAATATTGCTGCTCGGAACCAGAATTTATCCAAAAAACGCTATAATTAGTGGACCCATGTTGATGGACAAGGCAAACATTAGTTTCAAGAGATTTCATGGAGAGAAAAATTCTGCCGATTCTCATGCTACTAACGGTTGGTTGAATAATATTTTGTCAGTCTATCTTCAACTATGTATATGATGCCGATGATATTTACAATGCCGATGAGTCCGGATTAATGTTCAAGGCACTGCCAACAGGAAAGTTGACGAACCGATTAGAAAAGCCTTGAAATTGCCAAAGGACCGCATTACCATCCTTTACATCGCCAATGCGTCTGGCACAGACAAAATGATTTATTGCATAGGTATGTAGCCCCTTAAATATTGTGTTGCTTTGTTAATTTCCGTTGTGCTACATATTTAAATAGGTAAGTCTCAGAATCCCAGATGTTTCAAAAACTGCACAATTCCATTGAGATATTTTGCAAACACGAAAGCATGGCGGATGACGGGTGCAATATGGACCATCATAAAAAAATAACTTGAAGGTATATTTAAATCAAGGAACAAAAAGGTGTTTCTTCTTGTAGACAAGCTTGATGGCGATGTACTGAAAACACCAAGATCGAATTTCTGCCACCCAACACTACTTCCCTCATCCAACCCATGGATCAAGGACTAATTCAAGGCACACTATAGAACATGCATTACAAAGAAACAACTTCTTCATTTAGATAATGGAGACTCAGTTTATTATTGTTTTTTTATTAGATTTTTCCAAAAAAGTTAACCAGCCTGTCAACTATACGAAATTGTTTCCGGAAAACTGGTTTTACCTCAAACACCCTCACAGAAGAAATTGTGGACTTTTTCAAGCCAAAATAGACTGACTAGTTTATTTTTAACTATGTGCAATTGAATTTTTTCTAACTTGATGCTACTTTAATATCGTTCCTTTTTTATTATACATACTAGGTGGCCTGTGGCGTTGTGGGTATGTGCGTCGACCCCAACCTCGACGTCGTAGATTCGATTCCACCTCTGAGCGACACAAATAATTTTCACCGCCCCACCTCTTTCGAGTTACTGACAATGCTCAAAGAGTATTTCCTGTCTAGAAAAAGCTTTTCAAATCTGGCCGTTCGGATTCGGCATAAAACTGTAGGTCCCTTCCACGCGTGTGAGAACAAAAACATGCACAACACGAGTGGTTGCTGAGAAGCTAGGCCCTGGCCCTCTATGGACTGTAGCGCCACCCATATTATTATTATTATTATAGGAATTTGCATATGTATATGAATTCTGTAATATTTTGTAAGGTTTTTTAATAAATGGATTATTTTCTTTTGTTAACTGTTTCAACTTGTCTGTATTCATAGACAAAATTCTCGACAGGAAAAGTGCCTCGAAGAAGTAATTGTAAATAGGTTTTAGAGCTTTATAGGAAACCATTCACTAATTCACAAGAGCCAGTACGGCTTCCAAAAAATAAAAGAACAGGTAAGCTTTTAGGAGAATTTACTAATACCATCAACGAAAGCTTAAATACAAATTACCACGTACTAGTCTTCTTCATGGAATTTAGCTAAGTTTTCGACACTAAGCCTAAGCCATAGAAAGCTAATTGAAGCAATTGAACGCAGTCTTGTATACGAGGACTGACTCAGAGATTATTTGAGCAACCGAAAATTCCGCGTCAAAATTAAAGGGACATATAGTCCAAAAGAAAACACTCAATATGGAGTCCCTCAAGGATCCAAGTTGGGCCCACTCCTCCTCATACTGTACACAAACGAGCTTCTCTAAATATTTAAACTGAGCATTCCAATTGCTTTTGCCGGTGATACAGCGATAATAGTGCGTCACAGATCCAATGGAAATTATGCAGGAAGTGAAGTGAAGTGGTGTCATGCGGCCATAAAGACAAATAGGTGGTGGGTGTCGATCTGCATCTCTTGGGTTTTTTCGAGGATCTGCCGTAATGTGAAAATTTGATCGATAGTGGACTTCCCAGGCCTGAAACCGCACTGATAAGGACCTATCAGGTTGTTGACGAATGGTTTCAGGCGCTCACACAGAACGGCAGAGAAGATTTTGTAGGCGATGTTAAGGAGACTTATCCCCCGATAATTGGCGCAGTCAAAGGGGTCTCCTTTCTTGTGGATCGGGGAAACCACTCATCGGGCAAGCTTTCCTCCGACCATATCTTACAGATGAGCAGGTGCATGCGCCCAACCAGATTACATGCATCTGCTTTAAACAGTCTGTCTGTTCCAGCAACTGTGGTCTTTGTTCGAACTCAGTCTACATATAGCTATCTTGATTTCGTCTAAGTCGGGTAGACAGAATTCTTTTTCATCATCGTCTAAGTTGAATCAAACATTCTGCATGACTGCGGAATTTGTGTCGTCATCGCCGTTCAACAGCCTACAGAAGTGATTTTTTCCAAATACTCAGCATCAACTGCGATTCATCTATTTTTTACACATTTTCGTCTCTGCAGGCCTCGGTTCTAGGTCTAAACAATTCGGATATTTGTTTTACCTTCTGGTAAGACTTTCGTACCTCCTTCCTCTCGTAACACCTCTCCATCTCCTCGGCCGCGCTCTTCTCATGCTCTTTCTTTTTCCTTTTGGGATGCAGGTTCTCTTACTTTCTTTTCTGTTCGTAGAGCTCACGAACAGCTCTCGTTGTTCGATGCAGTCTTGACTTGTAGGCTTCCTGTTTGGCTGCATGTACCTGCCTGCACTTATCGTGAAACCATGGGTTTCCTTTTAGAGGTTTCGTAAGACCTCTGGTTTCTTAACAACGGTTCCACTTTTCTTCTATTGTATGTGCAAGCTGCGTCCAACTTTAAAAAATTTTAAATTAGACTCGATCGGAAAAGTTTCTAGCGGTCGATTGCGATAGTAGCTTTCCGACGTCAACATCGAGGATATTGGATTCAGAGAGA
>OU744318.1:60261571-60434134 GCA_916610145.1 Eristalis arbustorum
CAGCCATAGGTGAGCATTGGCCGTATGAGGGCCATGTAGCAGATTACCTTCGCCTTCGCATCGAGTTGGTCGCTGTTAAGCAGTCTCTTTGTAAGAGCGAAAGCGCCTCGGGGCTTCTCCAGAGCAGCATGTACATGTTTGTTTACTGATCTAGACAGATCCCCAGGTATCTGACCACAGTCTTTTGCGCCAATGCCTGTGCCGTCCAACAACTGAGAACTTTCACCAATTTTTTTTCATATCCGCCGAAGGTTTGTATTCTACGCGAAATCAGAACTCACGATAAGGGGAATTTTTCGAAGATGAACAGATTTTCGCTCGAAACTCACGATAAGTAAAAAGGGATTTTTTTTCTTTTTTGCTGTTCGGGTGAAGCTCACAATAAGGCTGATAACTTTCTATGACAATCATGTTGGCACCCTTGGACAGCAGGTTGGTCAGCGACTGACATGCCTAACGTGACGGCCAAGTTCGGAGTGTATCGGCAATAAAGACTGTCTGTCATACATTCTCTGTGGAATCTAACTTACTGCACACAGCAGGTTTTCTATATTTATCTCAATTCGGTCTATTTGCGGCTATGAAAGAGCACTGAAATCAAGAATGCGTCAGCTAATTAACTCAGTCACATCAGACGATTCAACAACACAGTCTGAAAAAGTCTTCGAATCAAAAAACGAGATGCAAAGAGCACGTCAATTGCCAAGACCTATTCCTTTCTTTTGCTCAAGATTTTCAATAATTAAGAGCGATTCCACTGAATTAGGCATCAGACAAGTTATTTAAGTGCAAAAGTACGTGTCTGTCAGCTTCGCATCCAACCCACTTAACTGAAATTAATTTTTTTCACAGGCCTAGGGAATCAATTAGGCATCATCAATTCGATACCGAAAAGAGAACTTTTACAAACTTTACATATTGATTTCTGCCACAGCAATAAATATGTTTTGGGACGACAACCAGCCGCCACAAGGAGCAATTCCAGTGAAAAATTCATCAATACCCTTTGAGCCGTTTAACCTTTACCAGCTCCTACCGCCTTTGGATGTTATTCGGAATCATTAAATTGAATTGAAGCCATCACACGGGCGAAGCTTCTCGATGCGCGCACATCGAGCAAAGGTACTTCTATTCTATTTGCTCGGGATAGTAATCAAAGGGGCGACGGAAAGAAGACGACGAGCGTGAAGCCAAAGTCATTTGGCACTACGATAAGCCCGCTCTCATTAAACCCAAATGAAATAAACATCATTTATCGTTCTCTGTGTGACTGTGTGTGCTGCGAGGGAATCCTTGCATGTCCCTGAAGCTGAACCAATGTACATATTTTGGGCACAGCGAGAACAATCGATGGGAAGAGAAGAGTCTATCTATCTTTCGCCGTTTATTTTATGACAATTGCTTATACCCGAAAGGGCATATCTGCAGCAATCAAACCGAATACAGGATAATGGCACCGAACAAGAAGAAGATGCCGATGTCTGCTGCGAAGAAACAGCCAGAGGGATGACACTCGGCTGCAAAGAGATGGATACGGGGTTCTGGGTCTTGGTCTCGTTCCCGTTCGCATTCTCATTCTCGTTAAATCGAATGCGAATAGTGGCATCAGCTGGCACAAATTATCAATATCCATGAAAGAGTTAATTTCTGACAACCTCCCAGACCTGACACACGCCCGCCCTGTATTCAGTGGGACGAGCACGCTTTCGATACTGTCCCTTAAGTAGGTTGATCCTTTATTATCGTTTCTGTTTTCTTCGCCCCCGTTTCCTGTTTCATTCTATTTGATCATTCGCAAGGATTGTTACAAATGCGAGTGGTAAAAAGGGTTGAACTGCTGATAACGATGGTAGCCCACCACCGCCCACTGGCACCCGGTGCGACTCACCCCGAACGTACCACTAGCCACCTCAAGCTGGCACGCCTTCCCGTCAGGCGGTTGTTTACTTAATGCCCACGACGACCGACCGGATGAGCTTAAGTAAACGAAGAGGTCACGGGGATGCCTGGGGCAGGGATTGAGCAGGGATTGGCCCCATTGTGTACATACACTCGTACACAGTTCGAATCACACCGTTGTAACCCTTTCGAGCGGCCATCTCCCGTCCTTATCTGTCTATGTAGCAATAACAAAGTTTTGACTCATGGCCGGGAAGTTAGATTGTTGTTGGCGTTCCGTTGTAATCACACGCGAGGGGCGGCGGTGAGGTGTTAATTAATTACATCTCCCAGTAAGCAATTCCTCTTGCTCCACGTCCTTCGGCCGAGCGGAGGGTTGGGGCGTATGTAGATTTAGTGTTCGGTGTTCGGTATCGGCGGCGACCTTTTTAATTATTTTATTCGTTAAGGTTTTTCCTTTCTTCGCCCGTTTCGTTCTCTTCGGGGTAAACAATAAGGCGGCAACTGCAGGGATCCCTTATCCCCGTTATGCTCTGTTCTCTCACCGCATGTTACGTTATGATAATGGGATACTTTGCACACCATTTATATTCCAAAATAACAACATTTGAGTGGGTATCAGGCTCTCGGGTGGGGATTTGAACGCGAGTGCTCACTGAGAGGGGTTAAGCGCACACACCTTCTCGGTCGGTCGTCCGTGCCGAGATGGGTGGCTCTGAAAAGGGATTTTCGAGAATTTTGATGTCCTCTGTAATTAATTTAAATCATTTTATGCTCCGGTGACACTTGGAGTTGATCCCATGACAGTTGCTGATGATTCACTCTCTGTAGGTTTGTGTGTGTGTGTGTTGTGTCTGCTTGTGGTGTTATTTGAATGAGGGTTTCTTTTTCTTGTACTCTTTTCCCTCGTATACACAGCAAAATGGTTGTGTTCGGCTCTGTTCGGTTCGGTTTGGTTTGGTGTTGTTTGCTCCGGAGAAGTGTCCCTTTTGAGAAATTAGAATTTAATTTGTAGTTGATAAATGAATTTGTCGGGTGGAAGAGCGTAACTGGTATTAAACTGGGATAACTGGTCTATGTTGTTGGTTTCGGAATGAATTGTTGTTTGCACGAGGAATGTGTTAAGGGTTTTTGCCTTCGCCTTTGCTCAAATATCCTTTGTGGCGATACCATTGAAATGATAATACCATCTCAATTAGGCGTCTTTGTTCGTTCGGGTTGAGCCACCGTTAAACCTGTTGGATGTTTCATTGTCAGCTAACAATTGGGTGTAGCACATTTTGAGTGTTTTATCGAATCCAAATGGCTTTGAAAAGGAATATGATTTTTTTGAAATCGCAAATTGTGCAATTTGTTGCGGTAGTCAGCAAGTTATTAGTCGGCTTTTGTTAACAGGACAGCCTAAAGAGTTCATCGACTTCAGAAAATTACTGTGCTCAGGATTTCAGGATTTAAGGGATAGACAGCTCATTTACATGGGATGGCCAAGACACGAGAAAGAAGGCAGGAGTCCCCAAATCAGTGCCTCTCTATTAATCGGCATATTTAATAGAATTAGTTGCCGTGAACGGATGAGTGTAATTGAATTGAATTGAAGAAATCGGTGTCCACAAGTTGGTACTGCGACCATAAAGATATACATATTATGTCCCTTCTTTTGTCCAAAATTTAAGTGCTGTATACACGAAAACGGCCTGAAGCCGTTCATTAATAATCTGATAGGTCCATATCAGTGTGGCTTCAGGCCAGAAAAGTCCAACAACAACACAAGGTCGGTAACGAACTCACCGAGACCTGCAATGTCAAAAAAGGTTTTAGACAAGGCGACGCGCTGTCATGTGATTTCTTTAACATCGTCCTGGAGAAGATCGTGCTAAACTCACACGCCAACACTGGAGGCACGATCTTCCAGAAGTCCGAGCAATTGTTAGCATACGCCGATGACATTGACGTGATCGGCAGAACTCAGCGAGCCGTCAGTGAGGCTTTTGCTAACATTGAGACGGAAGCTGCTAAAATGGGTCTGGCGGTGAATGAGGGCAAAACGAAGTATATGCTGTCCTCAAAAAAGGACACACAACATCGACGTCTTTTACAGAGCGTCACAATGGGCAGCTATAACTTCGAGGTAGTCAAGGACTTCACTTACCTCGGCTCCGGAGTAAATTGTACAAATACCATCAGTACCGAGATCAAGCGTAGGATAACTCTTGCCAACCGCTGTTTCTTCGGGCTCAAGAGGCAATTGAGTAATAGAGCCCTCTCTCGAAGAACCAAGTTGACTCTATATAAGACCCTGATCATCCCAGTCCTGCTATACGGCGCGGAGGCATGGACAATCTCGAAAGTGGATGAAGAAGTCCTTGGTCTCTTTGAGAGAAAAGTTCTGCGTACGATCTTTGGTCCTGTTTGTGTTGACGATTTCTGGAGGAGAAGATTCAATCACGAACTGTACGGGCTGTACAGCGACATAAGTCCAGCCAGGCGCTTACGGATTCAACGCCTACGGTGGCTAGGTCATGTATGATGGACATGATGGACACCACGGCTCCGGCCCGAAGAATCTTCGAATCCGAACCTGTGGGGCAACGCAACAAAGGACGCCCGCGTTTAAGGTGACGCACTCAAGTGGAGAAGGAACTCAACCAACTTGGAGTTCGAAACTGGAGACAGCTAGCCAGGGATCGTGTTGGTTGGAGAGGCATGTTGGTTGAGGCCCAGGTCCACCCCGGACTGTAGCGCCACCCAAAGAAGAAGAAGAAGTTACACGCATTTTTGTACGAGTTTAGTTGACTAATTATTTCACAAGAAAAGAATTGATTTCAACGAAATTCTTTGTCTAAATGGTTAGGGTTAGGGCCGTCTACCAGATTGAAAATTTCTCCTCCGTAATACATCATCTATTGCGCAGTGCGCTTATTGCATACTTGTACAATAGATCCCAGCCTCGGTCACCGTTTAAGAGGCTTATCGCTTTTTCAAGCGAGAGTACCTGTGCTCAAAGGAAGTGGCAGCAGAATTGCCTTAAGAATGGCACATATATCGATTAAGTGGAATACGTCCTCTCGTTCCTGAAGGTTGCAAAGGTTGCACAAAAGAGGAAGTTCTGAGCGAGGCGGTATAAGGTTTAAACTTATCAGTTCACCTCCCATTTTAAAGATATTGCTAATCATATCCGTTCTGAAACTTGCCATGAAGTATATTCTGTCTTGTAAATTGTGGTTCAATATGCTGTAATAAGTCGTGTACTACGACGACTTGGCCTCATCTACAAATTGATTGAAGATTCTATGTCTTGTTTCCTCCAACAGTGTGTAGAGCTTATGCCTTATGTGAATTTGCTGCTCGTTTGGCGCAACTCGGAGATTAAAATCACATTGCATTGTTGCGCGACTAGATGGGCTTCTTTAAAGGCTTTCCCTGTTACGGGTGTTCTTCTTATTGGTTTGAATCCTTCTCTACCGAGGCTTTGGCAGTCGGTCAGTGTGTAGTCCAAAGTTTTCTATAACGATACACCATTCAATTCCTCTTTGCTTGGTGTGAGTATTTCATACGGTTTATTAAAGTCAAGTTCAGGGTTCAGATCTCCTACCATTGTTTACCCTTTTAAGAAGTTCTTCTTTGAAATTGTAGGTTCTCTAAGATAAGGCTTGTTTTGCAGCCTTCGCCTGTACAGCTAAGTGCTATTGTGGGATGTTGTCTCTGAGCAATTAGTTATTTTTTTTACGTGGTGCCAACTGGGAGGGTATGCCCATTTATTTTATCCTTGGACGAAGGGTCCAGATGCATCCGGTATCGGTAACCTCGCTGAGGCTGTAAGCGCCGCCGTAGACTTCCTTCTCCGCCGTACTACTAAAAAAAACTCTACATGACCTTGCAGACAACCTTTTAGATCTGAGCTCCGAATGTGACAGAGTATAAGGGGGTAAGGGGTCTAAAGAGGTGTACCAGGTAGATCCGGATGTAGCCGTTGGCTAATCTGATGATCAGCTCCTCCACCGTAATTAGTGAAGAGAGATGAGCCCTGGTACAGACTCGTTCACAGAGACCTTAAATTTCAAAAAAGGATTAATGTAAGGCGACTCTCTGTCACGTGATTTCCTCAACATCGACCTGGAGAAGATCGTGCGAAACTCAAACGTGAACACACGAGGCATGATCGTTTAAAAGTACGTTCAACTGCTTACTGACGACATTGAAGTGATTAGACTAACACAACGAGCCGTAAATGAGGCGTTTGTTGGCATTCAAGCGGAAGCGTCATGCCATCAAATGTATCAAATATCGACTGTCATCAAGAAAGGACATACAACGTCGACGTCTAGGACAGAGCGTCACAATGGGCAGCTATTACTTAGATGCGTTTATCTTCTTCAGCTCCGGAGTAATTTGTACAGTTAACATCAGAACTAAGACCAAACGCAGGATAATCTTGACGCCCGAGTTTAGGGTGGCTGCCAAAAGTGGAGAAGGACCTCCACCAACTTGGCGTGCGAATCTGGAAACAGCTAGCCAGAGATGGCGGTAGTTGACGAGGGTTGTTGGTTGAAGGCCAGGTCCACCTGTTGTGAAGATACACGCAAGCCGTTGAATATTGTTAAGTTTGACAATGGCGCTCATTTATCGCATTTTCCAGCAAATAGAAATAGAATAGGGTTCGTTAAACCATTGGTTGGTTAGCCATGTCATGTCAACCAGGTCTTTTAGAGACCGAAACGCCTGGCTAGCTAAGGAAACCACACAACCGAACGGGGGTTGTTCGACATATCATGGCATCTGTGTCAGCAAAAGTTAACAAAATGTATGGTAATTCTAAATCTACCTTTATTTGGTCTTAATTTTCTTGGACTAACTTAACATCGTCATGGTGGGACCAATATGGCGGTAAAAACTTAGTCTCGAGTTATGGATAGCTTTCTCTTGCATTTAAGGAGCTGGCTGTTAGCTTGTTTGATGCAGCAGAGTTTGACTTGGATAGTACATTGCCACATTTATAATCGTTCAGCTTATTTACTAATTATTAAAATAAGTCTTAAATCATTTTCACTGATTTCATTGTCCTTTTACAACCGTGTTCTATTATGAAAATTTATTGAAGCCTCGTCATTTCAGTAAAGAAGCGCATACGTACTTTGTATCATCTGATGTTTCGCAGAAAGTCGCTAATCACAAAATAATCGAAGAATTTAAGGTGTATATTTTTGGGGTGCTTTTGATAGCATTCTTGTGTTTTTATGATTTGCTTTTTTACAAATTTGCTGTAAGATTACATCCACAGTTGAAAACAACTGGGTCGGTGAAGCTTGGTGAGTGTGAGTGTGTCGAAGAGTGTCCAATTAGGAGCTTAATGAGATATATGTAAGTCGACAGTATTTGTACAAGTTGATTGGTAAGGCAGTAATAACCTGCCAGTAGTTGACTATTTGTCATTCCCTAGGTAAGTTTTCCAGCAAAGCTTTTCGCTTAGCAATATTTACAAAATTTCCCGCAATTTATCATCATAATTAGTTTTGATTAAAAAAAACAACAATTTTTCTGCTGGTTACACCGAAACCAGTCCTCGTTGGTTAATATAGCCTAGGCAGGTGAAGATACATGTGGTTTATAAAATTTCCTGACCAGACATAAAGAAACAATCAAATATTGTCCAGAAAGACAAATAATGCATGACACATTCATTGTGTCAGCGTGCTAGCGTGAAACGTCCAATTAGCTTTGCCTGACAAGTTCTTCTCAAAGAGAGGAGGTCGATGTTCCGAAGAACGCAAGATTTACTCAAGGAACCAGACTTGAGCCGCAAATGAAGTGCCTAGAAGTAGTTATGGTTCCAGTTCAAAGTGTTCCTATGAGTCATAACCGGACACTGAGCAATTGGCACTCAAGCTCGCAGGATGGGTGCCCTATATAACAATTTCTGCAGAAACTGCATGGATAAAGAGGAGGAAAACACACATCACCTACTCTGCTCCTGTAGTGCTCTGGCTAGTCGTAGGTTTCTACACTTAGGGGCCTACTACTTCAGCGGCCTCAATGAGGTAAACAGCGCCAACATAGCCAACTAAATCGCCTCACTACAAGCACCAACTTGTTCCGACGTTAGGATTAAGTCAATCCGCGTGGTAGCACAATGGGCCTACTCTGGCTTAAGTGTGACTGCCCTTAGCAGTCAGCCACTACAACCTAACCTTACCTAAAGTGTGCCTATGCCCGTGCTTCAGTAGCAATCATACGTTCTATAGTTTGAAGGGTGTGACATTTTTGTACGAAATAGAATACAGATTCGAGTGGTGTGAAGACGCAAGGTTTGAACACTCTGTGACTCCTTGACACTCATTTGATTCTTGTGTTGATCCCGAAGGACCATTATTTTTACTTCCAGTTTAATCAGTAGACATCATCCCCATGTTAATCAGTGAAGCTTATGCAGTGATGAGTGCTGTTGTTGTCTTCTTTTATAAGTTAGTTTCCACGCTGTTTCCAATTTGAGAACTGATACAAATTTCGTACCAGCAAGTCTTCCGAATGTTTTTAGACACTTATAAGGTACAACGAATAAATTGTCGCCGCCCAGATGTTGCCATGGAGTACCTACATTTAAAGTTACCTATGCACCATCTGATTCAGAACTCGGTCCACACAAATTACATCGAACGACTTTGCGTCATCGTATAGTTTCCCGTGTTGGACGACTGGTTTTTGTCAGCTCCATTTCATGGTGTCTCGCAGTAATTCTGTGTTTTTGTTTATTTTTCGTGAAAACAAAAACATCCAATTCACTTAGCACTTCGTTGTTCCGGCCAGACTCTCTCTCTCTCACCCTCCCCCTCCAACGGCGATGTGGGAAGTTTTTGTGTAGTTCTTCCGCCGCCAAAGAAAAACATAAAAACCGAGATATGCTTTAACAGGTACACTTGGTGTCGTAAAAATATCTCTAAACGGCACTACTTTCCCGTCACGTTCGCTGTTTAAAGAGACAACAATACCTACTCTCCGGTGCTCCTAGATTACGTTCAGTCATAACGTTGGCTGAAGAAGGAAAACAAACAAGTACGCGAAGAAAAAAACGGCTCACAACACCGCTCACATACTAGCAGCCTTTCAAAGAAGCACGAAGGACTTCTTGTGCAACATTTAACATAACTTTCATCTAAGCGCACTCTCCTCGAAGGGGCACGAGGAGAAGGAAATCCTCTAACACGAGCAACGCTTGCTTCCTGATTTATGCATGGCAAATTGTCGGGAAGAATGCTTATTTGGTACTTTACCACCCTATTTATCCTTATCTCTCACCTTGCTTGCGCTCCTCCTTGGACCCATACATATGTCCCCACATGGCGTGGGCGTTATTGCGAAGTAAACAATAAATCACAACTACATCCTTCCTCTCCGTTGCCGAAGAAATGAACGTGTGTCGGTGGATGGGTGTGGGTTTTTGGTTAAACAACAAGAAGGACACTAAGAGTACTCACCATTTTGTATATTTATAAAAAATATTATCAGCAGTACAAATAGTTCGCTGGTTTGCCTTTGCAGTTGCATTTTGTCGGTTCAGTTTTCTTCGGATGTCCTGACGTCTTGTTTCCTGTGAGAACAAAAAGAAAGCAAAAAAAAAATTACGTTATCTAATTTTTCATTCAAGACACATACGTATGTGAACGACGCAGCACGGAATAGAGATGCGGCAGGATTTCATGCTTTACTGCTCGCATTGTCGCGCGGAAGGTCGGGTGGGGACACAGTGTTATCATCCTTTGACAGAATGAGGGGACATTGAGGAAAAAGAAGTCAGCAAGTGGAGATAAGTTGTATTTATGACAGCCCATCTGTGTCCAGTCGCTCTGCAGCTGACTTTTTCGTGACTAATACCATTTTTCTGGGAACGCATTCAAGCGTCCTTAGAGTGGAGAGATTGCTTTGGATATTGAAGCAGTTGATGCTGTCTGTGTATGTTCACAGCGGTTGGCGCAGAGTTGCTGTGTAATGTTCTTAAGAAATTCCTTGAGAATTTAAGAGCATAAAATGTACTGTTTCAAGGTTGGCATGTACTCGCACGGGAGTGAGTAGGTATTCGGAATCATCAAAGGAATGTTGGATTAAAATGTTGTCATAGGCTGTGAGATGAATTTCTTATGCTTTCGGGGCCAAGAGCAAGCGAGGAAATTGTGCGCCGTCATGCTGGGGGATTTTAACATTGTTCCAAAATAAATTCGAGAATGCTGGAGGACATTAAAGCGAAGCGATGTGTGAGGTGACATTACTCATCGTATGATTTACGACATTGACTCGAAATTCTTTAAGAAGCTGTCAGATGGATCCTAAATCCTGAATGTTGACGTTCATGAAGCAACTCCCGTGACAAGAGAATTTGTCAAGCACTTGCAGCACCTCGATCAGTAATGTAACATTTTCTTATTAAGGGAATAATAGACTTCGAGGTGGACCTACCCATTCTGGTAAGCTCAGTACTGTACCATGTTGAGTTAAGGGAATAAAAAGGATACCTGCAGTTCGAGGTAGACCTACCCATTCTCCTGATCTCATTGACCATGTTCAATTCACGACATAAACTGGACTAGTGTTGGCATCATGTAAATTCTCGGCCATAAGCTAAGTAACACAAAATGCCTGAAGCGACGATTTCTGCTGTCGTCCTTTGCACACAATGAGAATACTAATAAGTCAAAGGACTGCCTGAAGGAACAGTGAGAAAACGAAGCTGGACGAAGAAGAACACTAAACGTGAGCCATTTGCCGTTTGAGTGCACGTCAATGAGTCGGTTAATGGAAAAAATGATTGCTGCCGTCACCAACCCAAAGGAAACGCCATAGACAGACGATGACACATCAGGCTATGTATGAATAGGCAAACGTTTGTGTAAAGAACAGACCCCTTCGCCAAAGGCAATCAACTGGAAAATAGAAATAATAATTCAATTAATCAATTTTAACACCAAAATTATCAGGACTTTTAAGGATTTGGGAGGTCTTGATGGGATGTCGAAACTGTTTTCAAATGTCGCAGTATTCAAGTGCGGGCACTAATAGTTAAATCATTGAAATTGAAATTAATTTTTGAAAGGCATCGAAATTTTGGAATTAGGGCGTAGCTACTTTTTCCCAACGAACACCTCTCTTAAGCACGCCAGTCAGATGTAACGATTTATCGCCAGACTGGAGATTTTAAATTTCATTTGGCGACACAAAAATTGGTACATCGCAGCAAGCTGTTAGTGTTTTTTTTTTATCAAAATCTCCCCCTTCGGGTAATGGTCGTAGAATATACCCGAGGTAAGGCATGTCTGTTGTAAAAGGCGACTAAGATATTCTAATGGTTTAGGAAAAAAACCTACTCCGTTGCTTGTCAAAATGATGGTTTCAAGCTCGCAAAAAAAGGAATAAACGGTAAGTGCCTTATCTTATTATAGATATTGCACAAAAAGTTCTTCGGCCAGTCAGGTGCCAGAGGACCAGAGGCTATAGTCTGGTGCAACGGGAGATCAGACTTACGCCCGAGAGACTCGCATAGGTCTCATCCTGATCGCTTGAGGTTACCCCCACGTGGAAGCGTTGTGGTGGCTGTGATTTAAAACCCAAAGTCGTGGAGAGAAGTGGAGATATATCTACATGTCTGGGAGTCTATATCTTGTCTATTAAGGCGATAGGCATTTGCGACTCTTCGACGTGAAAGGTATTGATCCAGGTCTATGTGGAGTTGCAGTGAATAAATGGGTGCTACGACCTAAAGAGTAGCAGAGGTGTTAAAAGAGCCTGTCCGCCATACCAAGGTAACTTGAGATTCCTACTGCAGGCGTCTGGTCCATCGTCGTAAAATGGTCGTATACAACAGTACCGAAATCAAGCGTACAGTAACTTTTGCCAACCGCTGTTTCTTCGGGCTCAAGAGGCAATTGAGTAGTAGAGCCCTCGAAGGACATACTAATCATCACAGGCGTGAAGTCATGGACAATCAAATTGACAGACAAAGTTCTGCGTGCGATCTTTGCTCCTATCTGTGTTGACGGGATCTAAAGGAGAAGATGCAATCAAGAACTTTACGAGCGACATAAGCCTACGGTGGCCGCGTAGAGCGTATGAACAACTCAGCTCCGGCCCAAAGAATCTTCATGTCTGAACCTGTGGGGCGGCGCAACAGAGGGCGGCCGCGTTTAAGGTGGCGCACAAAAGAGGAGAAAAACCTCGACAAGCTTGTTGTGCGAAACTCGTAACAGCTAGGCAGAGATCGCGCTAGTTGGATAGACTTGTTGGTTGAGGACCAGGTCCACCCCGGATTGTAGCGCCAAACAAGAAAAAGAAGAAGTGAAGGGAGTATAGAAGTTAAATCGCCCGCATGTAAGATAATAACAAATTCTTGAATAGCTCTTCACGTGTCGTAAGTGACCTTTACAATTTTAATGGTAATGTTTTACTTCCTACATTTTTCGGCTGTGCTAAGTTTAATTTAGGGCAAATAAACTGATAATTGAATAATGAATTGCAGTAGAAATCTTGCAACAGGTCCACTGGTGATTGGATAGCGTACCTCACTGCGAAACCAATCTTTACACAACAAAGGCGAAAGCAATATAGTTGCGCCTGATGTTTCTAAGGCATTTCACAGAGTTTGGCATCATGCTATTTTGTCAAAAATGCGTGCTCATGGTGTAGATGAATCTCTTTTTCTATAGATTAGAAGCTTCCTTTCGAACCGTTCAATCTAAGTTGTTTTTTGTAGGTGCAAGTCTGAAACTGGAGACAGCTAGCCAGGGATCGCGCTAGTTGGAGAGGCATGTTGGTTGAGGCCCAGGTCCACCCCGGACTGTAGCGCCACACAAAGAAGAAGAAGAAGTCTGATATCGGCGAAATTAATGCTGGTGTCCCTGGAGGCTCTGTTCTGTCTCCGTCACTCTTTCTCATTTCTTTAAATGATCGCCTGTCTGCATCTTCTAATCTAAACTATTCATTCGCTGAGGACAGCACCCTCAGCTTTTCGTACTCATTCGAAGACTCACAACTGTGCCCTTCGGACATAGTATTGGAACGGCAGCATATGGTATTGAATTCCGATCTTCACAGCATACTAAGTGCTACCCAATGCTCAAGTGAGGTACCCAACTGCATCCTCCTTCTCACCCGCAACAAACATCTCGCCATTAATGCGCATCAGTTTACCATTAAGCCTGCTTTCGGACGCACAGTTAAATTTAGAGAGTCTTTTTTCAGTCGCACTACGCGAATATGGATTGTCAACCCAGCCCAAAACTTTCCACAGACCACAGTCTGCAAAATCTAAAGACCAATGTGCACAGATACCCTCTGTCCCCCCTCCTCTTATATACCTTCGTCCCGTGCTGTGTCTTGACTCCAGAAAACTATTGGTATTACCAACTCCTTGAACATGCAAATATTAGAAAAAAATTCTCAACAGGAACGATAATCAACTAACTGCAACCCCACACATCTCATATATGCTATTGGTGTAATTTTTTCTCTCTGATGGATAGTTGTTATGATACCACAAAGAACGACCCAAGGGCACACGTCCCCGTCTATTGAGTTGAAGAAGCCATTGACGCCGTTGGCTATGGACCTTTACGATTACCTCAACAGCTTAAATCTCAACTAAAATAATCCTCCTGCTCCCTAGCTTTTGTCTTGACTCATTGAAAATCAATACAGGATTGTTTGTGCATTAATATTGGAACCCTTCCCGCTTGGCTGTAGGCATATTCCATTATTCAAATTAAACCCACGCCGCTCGGTTGCAGACGGCGAAAGTAAATAAATATGTTCTGTTGCACAGACGGGCGTAGGTATACCGTCATCTCTATACTCCAGCGGGAATTTGTTGAACGCGCACATTACAAGTCCATTCTGATTCATAATGAACTCCATTTTAAGCGGAGATAAGCACAACACCAACAATAGCGACAAATTAAAAAAGAATTAGAGAAACGACTCTCCCAGGTGCACATCTTCGCACGGAGACATCATACTTCCACGCAAAAGCAAACAAAAAACTGGCTGCTGCGCCAAAGATGAATGCAATTTAAATCTTTTAAATGAATCCATCTTACCTAGTCCTGGGATTTCCGCTTCACAGTACTTTTTGTTTCTTTTTTTTTTTTCGTTTTCCTTGTGTCGCCTTGATGCGACGGTGTGAGGCTTGACGCTTGAGTGAGAAGTTCCTAGGCACAGTCTGATTCCCAAGTGACCAGACTACTTCACCTCGTATTGTGTCTTAATCTCACCGAACACTGGTGCTGTGTGCTGGTTGCAATTTTTAACGTTTGCTGCCGTCGTCACTGACGTTGCTTCTGATAGTGTTGTTGTTGCTGTCGTCGTCGGTAGACTAGTTCCTCGGTTGGAGTTGAAAAAGCCAAAGGAGCTGGATGACTGTTTTCATATGAGAATCCATTTATCTTTGTGCAAGAAGCATAGATGCTACAGTGAACCTCAACTTAGTGTCGTTCTTGTCCTTGTCCTCCGAGCATGTACTCCTTAAGCATTCACACACAGGCGCACCCTTGTACATTGTGTCTTTAGTGTAATGAATTACAGTATAATGACATCCCCATATTCGGAGTGTTACACTTGCTTGTATTGCTTCTGTGGAGGATTTCGTCTCTCGAAAATAACACGAAACGAGAACGTAAGAAGAATGGTGGGCTGGGGGTGTTGGTGGTCGACGAAGACGAAGACTTGAACGAGAAGTTATCGCTAAGCCAAGTTTAATGGTGTTCCTTGGGACAGAGGCAAAAAACGACGACGAGTCGGCAGGATTAATGGGGTGGTGGAGTTGGCGCTGCTACTTTCGGTTTTTCGTATCCAGGCGAATGATGTTTTACGACTATTAATAGTTCAGTTAATGGTGGAAGTGGGTTCTTTGCGGACTCATGAGTTTGCTGACTTCTTGTTCCAGTTGTGGTGAACTGGTTGGGCTCTTGGTGATTCCACTCCAATATTAGGGATTTATCACGAGATTTTTGTTGTTGGCCTGACAAATTTTCTTTTCCTTTTTTTTGTGTTGTGTTTTGTGTATTGTATTGAACGGCGTCAATCCGAAAGTCCAAGAGGGAGGAGACAGAAAACGAAGGAGAGTTAGTAAAAAGTTTGTGGGCAGAGACTCCATTAAAATTAAGATTTTTCTTCTTCCGAAGTCCCATTTGCGCTGGCATTTGTTGAGAAAAGACTCTGTATACAATTTGTGAAGAAAATGGAGGGAGTAAGTAGTTTTAAGTGCTGCTTGATAGTTTCACTCAATATAAGTCGCGAGAACTTACACAAGTTTGTTTCGAATTTATCGGTAAAAATTTGTGAAACAAGATTAATTTCCTTTGGAACGTGAAGTGTACACAAATCTGGCGTCTTCACGAATTTACCGGAGACAATTGATTGTTTGCAACTTTTTCTAAGATACGAAGCAAATGCAATCAATTTCCTTGCCATGCTGTACGGTTTACGTGGATATAAGTTATTTTTGCTTTTTTTAGGTATTACCTCCTGGCAAAGAGAACTAGATAATATTTAGAAACCTCTTGTGAACGTTCTTTGGGCTCTTTTTGTAATCAATGCCAACCTCGAGATTAAGGTACTTTTTTAATTTTTGCTATAAATAGAAAGAAATAGGTCCGAAAGACTTACACTCGTAGTATGTTTAATAAACACCTGTGCAGACATATTAGCCTGAAGATGATAACATGCACAAAGCTCGTCGGGAAAAGTGGCGATTTAACTTCTTTCATTATCTTAGTTTTCAACCTACTTACTTGCTTACTTGGTAAGCCGGCGATTCTTGAAGGATGCGGTCCTAAGCAATTGCTGACTTCCATCGCTGCTTCCAGTCATCAAGACCAACTTGCCTTACATCCGCGATGACTTGGTCTTTGTACAGGAGATTCGATCTTGCTCTTCTTCTCGAACCATCAGGCTCGGATTCGAAGACCCTCTTTGCTGGAGCGCTGGAGTCCATTCGCTCGATGTGGCCGAGCCAGTGTTGTCGACGGATTTTTACCTTCCGGACTACATCCACATCCTTGTACTTTGTGTCTTCTCCCCCATTCGCCGTCCTAGCAGACTGGAGCCTTCTCTCGAAGGCAGGGTAGAATCAGCTCTGCAGTCTTGCTTTGTATCCAGTTTTCAGCTCCATAAAGCAGTACTGGCAAAATAAGAGTCTTGTAGAGGATGATTTTGGTCATTCGAGTCCCAGCTGTTTCGGCAAACCGAAGAAACATCGATTGCCATGGGTGGTTCTACGTGCGATCTTAACTGCGCTGTCATTCGTGGAGTTAACGTTTGATCCGTAGTAGACAAACTTCTTTACTACCTCAAAATTGTTACTGTCGATTGATATATGGTAATCGAAAAAATCGTTTCGTATTTTGTCAATAGATGTCGATGGAGTCGCCTATCTCCAGTGCTACCAATCACCAAAAACCAAAAATTAAAGTCGGAAAAGTTGACAAAAAGTTACAGCTGTGCAAAAATGAGTGGAATAATGAAGTAATTCGCTATATTTTGAAATGAATGCCACGCAAGCCAGTGAAGTGAAGCTTAAGAAGACGATGCTGTATCAGTTCGTGTAGTACAACAATGGTTCGCTAGCTTCCATTCTGGAAATTTCGATGTAAAAGATGTATCTCGCTCTGGTACAACAATAGGTCGTTGTAAAAATCGATGAAATTATGGAAAATATTGACCAGGACCATCACATAAGCAGCCAAGGAACTGAACATTCATCATGAAACGGTTTTGAACCTTTAAAAAAGAATGGCTATAAAAAGAAGCTCTATGTTTGTACTATGTGGCTTGCGAGGTTCTTTGTCGACAGCATACATTTTGCACTGCTTCATTGAGACCAGTTCGTTTCGCCTTAAACGCAGTAAGCGCTTCCACTACGGCACGTTCGCTTGATCAAGCGCCGTTACACGGCAGCATGAAACGATATTGAAGATGCACCTGCAACTTCATCCACAGAATCTGGAGATACAACAGCTAAAGATTCAGTAAGTGTAGCATCCGCCGACAAACAGCTACCAAGTCACAAAATCGACGACATTGATTACGACTCGTCTGAGGGGATGGCAAGAATCACTTACGGCATTAGTAAGAATTCGTATCACGCTCTGGGTACATCTGAGCGGGATGAAGTTGATGAACGTGAAGAGCTGGTCAAAAGCCAGAGAAAGAGAGAAGAACTAGATGAAAAAACTACAAGACAGGAGAGCGGCCAAACAAACTGCACAGCAACAGCAGCACCTACAACAGGAGCAACAACAACAACTTCAACAGTTGCCAAAGGAACAGTGTATATCAGCTGCCAAAAAACCAAAACATCAGCAACAACAGCAACAACAGCAGTAACAAGCAACACCAAAAGCAGAGAGAGGCTCGCCAATAAACGTCTTCGGAGTGGAGACTAAGAACGTTGACAAATTATGTAAGTTGGCCACTGAAAACTCTTGTTTTTTATTAAATATAAAGGGCCCTTTAGCTCTAAGGGTGTCTGTCCACTGCCTATCAGTGGCAGACTTTGCGCTGTAAAGGAGGAATTAACGACTGCGGGGACCAGGTTTTACTAGACACTCCCAAAGGAGAAAAAATGCAGACCTTGCTTCTTAAGGGAGTGGAACCTGCAACAGATTCGATGGGCCTTACTCAGTTTATTTTAAAAAGTACAGGGAGGATAATTTTATTGTTAAGTTGATCTACCGCTTCTACCCCAGTGTTATGTGATATTGGAGAGTTCGCCTTGCCGGTGTTATTCCCCCGAGATGTTCTAGTATCTCGACACAACTGACCTAATAAAGAATCCAAAGGCATGTCCCATCATCTTCATGTCGTACGCCTACAATACGAGCGGGATGTAGTGATCTGTTCTCGAAACTGTAGAAAAACTGAAATTTTACTGGTGTTACTCACCAAACCAGTACCCGCCGCCGGTGGTTTGACCCGGCAGTTGACAATGGTGGCCAATACTTCTTCTTCTTCTTCTTTGATTGGCGCTACAGTCCGGAGTGGACCTGGGCCTCAACCAACATGCCTCTCCAGCTAGCACGATCTTTCGCTAGCTGCCTCCACTTGCGCACACCAAGTTGGTTGAGGTCCTTTTCCACTTGTGTGCGCCATCTAGTGCGAGGACGTCCTCTGTTGCGCTGTCCCAATGGCTCGCTGTCGAAGACTCTTCGGGCCGGAGCTGTGGTGTCCATCCGCTCTACATGACCTAGCCATCTTAAGCGTTGGATCCGAAGACGCTTAACTAGGTGCATTCCGCTGTACAGCCCGTATAGTTCGTGGTTGAACCTTCTCCTTCAAACGCCATGAACGCAAACAGTACCAAAGATCGTACGCAGAACTTTTCTCTCAAAACAACCAATAGCTTCCTCATCCGCTTATACAAGGTCAAGGTGTTACAAGGTGTTTCGAGAGATGACTCTGTTACTCAATTGCCTCTTGAGTCCAAAGAAACAGCGATTGGCAAGAGTAATTCTGCGCTTGATCTCGGTACTGGTGTTGTTGTCCCTATTTACTCCGGAGCCTAGTTAGACGAAGTCCTTGACTACCTCAAAGTTTCTGCTGCCCAATATGACGCTCTGTTGGACATGTCGATGTTGTGCGTCCTTCCGTGATGACAGCATGTACTTTGTTTTGCCCTGGTTTACCGCTAGACAAATTTTAGCCGCTTCCGCTTCAATGCCAGCAAACGCCTCATTGACGGCTCGCTGTGTTCGTCCAATTACGTCAATGTCGTCCGCGTAAGCAAGCAGGTGAACGGACTTTTGTAAGATCGTGGATCGGGTGTTTACGTTTGAGTTCCGACCGATATTCTCAAGTATGATGTTAAAGAAGTCACATGACAGCGTGTCGCCTTGCCTAAGACCTTTTTTGACATTGAAGGTCTCGGTGAGTTCGTTACCGACCTTGATGGAGCAGCGAGAGTTCTCCATCGTCATCCTGCACAGCCTGACGAGTTTGGCAGGAATGTCAAAACTAGACATGGCGCTGTATAGCTCGTCTCTATGCACGCTGTCATGTGCGGCCTTGAAATCGACAAGTAGGTGGTGGGTGTCGATCTGCATCTCTTGGGTATTTTCCAGGATCTGCCGAAGTGTAAATATTTGGTCTATTGTGGACTTTCCTGACCTGAAACCGCACTGATAATGACCTATGAGGTTGTTGACAAAGGGTTTCAGGCGTTCACACAGAACGGCAGAGAGTATCTTGTAAGCGATGTTAAGGAGGCTGATCCCTCTGTAGTTGGCGCAGTCAAAGGGGTCTCCTTCCTTGTGAACCGGACAAACGACGCTGAGATTCCACTCATCGGGCATGCTTTCCTCCGACCATATCTTACAAATGAGCTGATGCATGCGCCCAACCATGTCATCTCCAGCTGCCTTAAACAATTCCGCGGACAATCCGTCCGCTCCAGCAGCTTTGTTCGGCCTTGAAATCGACAAGTAGGTGGTGGGTGTCGATCTGCATCTCTTGGGTATTTTCCAGGATCTGCCGAAGTGTAAATATTTGGTCTATTGTGGACTTTCCTGACCTGAAACCGCACTGATAATGACCTATGAGGTTGTTGACAAAGGGTTTCAGGCGTTCACACAGAACGGCAGAGAGTATCTTGTAAGCGATGTTAAGGAGGCTGATCCCTCTGTAGTTGGCGCAGTCAAAGGGGTCTCCTTCCTTGTGAACCGGACAAACGACGCTGAGATTCCACTCATCGGGCATGCTTTCCTCCGACCATATCTTACAAATGAGCTGATGCATGCGCCCAACCATGTCATCTCCAGCTGCCTTAAACAATTCCGCGGACAATCCGTCCGCTCCAGCAGCTTTGTTCGACTTCAGTCTGGATATCGTGGCCAATACTTTGTTTTTAATGTTTAAACTTGCATATAGCGAAATTTGTCTCATTGTTGAGACTGATTGAGTGATCGATTGTTGACGTTTCTCTTCCCGCTCGATAAACTGCAATCCAATTTGTAACAACTTAACTGGTGAGTCACATTTTGTTCAATTCCAGAGTATGGTTATCCTTCTGTGATATTTTTAAACAATGCGCAATCCAAATTATATTGGAATGACCGAATTGAATGCTAAAATAGATACAATGAAAAATCAATCGATTTCATTGTAATTAGAGAAATGAGTAGAAATAAATATTTACGGACGTAATCGTATTTCCTTTCCGTCCCTGCAACAGCCTTGATTGGTCCTATTCACATACACGAGCTTCCCATTGTATCAAGTTCACGCGTAAATTTATATCCATTGAATTATTAATCGTCCCTCATCTGACTCAGATCCCTGCCACAGTTTCGCTTGGTGGGATTAACATGTTGGATACGACGTCAATTGAAACAGCAAAATTGCACAGCAACCGAGCAACAAAAAATACGACACACATAAAAACGCATCCACCCATTGCATAGCGAATTAAATCGGGGTCGCTGCCGTGGATATTTATTGAATTTGTTGTGAAATTACCGCCCATCCTAATCGAATATCAGATAACATACATATTTTCCGCTTCGCTTCGTCACTGCTCCTCCTCCTCTTTAGCCAAATGCACCCATTCAATGTGCTGTACGTTCGGTGGATAACCTATGCACCCCCGCCACAATCCACACAAATATCGTGAAATTGTAAATCCTAAAAACATTAAACTGCGTTTCCCCAGCGCTATTAGTCTATCGCATTACACGCAGCCTTCGGTGCTGCGGATCAATACTAAAAGTCATTGTAACAATAATTTCGAAACAGAAAAAAATAATGAAAAATATGAAAACCTATCCCATCACCGTCATGATGACGTTTACTCGTTATCATCCTGATCGAGTTTCCAGCAGCAGCAACAACGCCTGATGAGCACATCTACGTGTGGTGTTTCAAACATTTTTTTGCTCAGTTTATCCATTTAAGCCAGGGGAATATATCGCATTACTGATTCCTTCCATTTGCACGAAATGAAGTATCACTCTGATGCTGTGTACGTAGTTGAGTTTTTAGTTTTTCACACACGTACCACGCGGCGTATACTTAACTTTTTTCCTCACTTCTGCTGGCGCCCCACTTTGCGACGTTGGGATCGTTTATTTGAATTGGTGTCAATTTAAGTCAAGGTTTCCCTCAGCACTTGCATGTACCAATACGGAAAGCGAGAATTTACTACCTGTCCTCATTTGGGTCCTTAATGCCTTCGGAATGTTCGAGAAAATACGTCCAACCAGGTACACGATTCTCGTGCGGCGCCTTGATTTCTGTCTGTTGTGTGCGATGTACGAAGCGTTGCTATCTAGCTGTGTTGCTGTGTATACTTGTTTCGGGATGCATGTAAATATCCATTTTTCATTTCGCACGTTTTCAGTGCAAAATGCCTTCGGTGCTGGGGACACAGGGGGAAATTTAAATAGAGCCACTTGGGTGTTCCTTTGGTGTCCATTTCCAACTGCAGTGTGCATTTTCAAATTAAGCCCCTTATGGTGGTGCATGGTTACGAGTTAAACCGCAACTAAAATATACACCCATTCGGTGCAGTTTTCAGTGGTATTCGCTACGCAAAGAGGTAAGAGTTTTCAGCAAGCGCTTTTGGACACCGAACCCACAGTGCAGATGATATGTTCTCGAATTGAAGACGTGGTTTACTCTATGAGCATGAGTTTGATATCGGTTCAAAAATAGAACACATTTGGTTATTACTTAGGCCAAAGTAATAAAAAGAGATTTCATGCGTCCATGTTAGATTAATATAATAATGTGGGTGGCGCTACAGCCCATAGAGGGCCAGGGCCTAGCTTCTCAGCAACCACTCGTATTGTGCGTGGTATTGTTCTCTCACGAGTGGAAGGGACCTACAGTTTTACGCCGACTCCGAACGGCCAAGTTTGAGAAACTTTTTCTAGAGCATTGTTTCTAGAGCAGTGTTCTTTGAGCATTGTCAGTGACTCGAAAGAGGTGGGGTCGTGAAAATTATTTTTGTTGCTCAGAGCAGGAATCGAGCCTAAAATGTCGAGGTTGGGGTCGACGCAAATACCCACAACGCCACGGGCCACCTGGCGTGGTCCATGTTAGATGAATACCCCAAAAATGTAGGTTCGATTCGAAAGTCTTCGACACCAACCCCGAGGGACAACGCAGGAAAGTAAGACCAGGGCTCCGATGGCGCACGCAGCTAGAAGAGGACCTCAATAAATTTAATGCTCGCGGTTGGAAGCAACCAACACGAAACCAGGCTAGATGGAGAGGCATGTTGGTTCAGCCCCAGGTCCACCTTTGACTGCAGCGCCAGCCAAAGAAGAATAAAATATAAGCAAATTATGGAAGTCAAATTTTCTGAAGGAAAGGTGTTCTTCAACTAGTATGAAGTATCTCTTGTAAAGGTTTGTCCTGGCTAATCAATAGGATTTAATGTCGTCACTTGTTCGAGACAACGATCAAATTTCTGGGCTTCATTTTCAACACAAATTCATACCTAAATTGTAGCCTACTTATTATCACCGATATAACAAAGACAGAGACTGTGACTGATAATAGTGAAGCGAAATAGTACAGCCTCTGTACGTCGCTAAACAATTAGGTAACTCTTTTGATCACAAGCTCACGCCTCTATTTTAGGCCTTCCTTCTAATGAGTTTTGCAGAAGCTGCAAAAACAAGGGAAACAAAACCTTTGTCAACATTATCTGTAACTGCTGCGCTCTTTCTTCCGCAAGTATAAGTGGTTAATAGCACTAACTGATTAATGGAATAGGACCAATTAGATCCACATTGTAACATAAGCCTTCGCTTGGCTAAGTGTGAATGCTATTTACCAATGCGACTTTACTTAACTTAATCTTCATCAATCAATCAGTATGATGAAAGATTGATCAACTTAATAAAGAACGATTGGCATATGAAAGTGTAAAAGTCAGGCTCGGCTTAAAAAAATGTTCAAGCATGAGACCGAGTTGCCCATACGTCCTATATTCATACGGTACTACTCAGCTGTACCTCGAAATATCGCCATATGTTTTCAAAGCAAACACGAATAAATATCGGACTGTTGTGCCAGCTAAAGAAGAAGAATGCGATTGCTCGATTATCAATCAGAAAACCAGTTTCTTCTATTTCTGTCGAATTCACCATCAGAGGATCTCTGAATGTTTTGAGTGAGTCAAATATGTCCATTAGGCTTTACTAAGCAAAGTTTGGTTCACTACAAGGTTTGAAATTCCCTTCAGAGCTGTGTATGCACCTTCTGCTCTAACCATCAGAATCAATTCAATTACCGGCAAACGTTCTATGGTAAAAAATAAATACTTCTATTGCCCTGAATACTCCAGGGAAGGCGCCCTATAACTCCTACATCAACTATTATCACCAAAATCACTGTGTAAACACGCTCTTATTTCTCAATGCGGTCAAGATTTGCCCTTCTATTGTTGGGAATTTCTCGTATTAACAGCCTTTGGCAATTATTACAAGCTATATTTTTGGGTCAGTCCATGCGACTTCGATGCTTTATAATGCAGAATTGAGCAAAACGTGATTCAAAAATCTCAACCGCAGTCCGCGATCGGCTGTGATTTAAACTGTGTTTGCGATCCAAACTGCGATTGCAATTGTGTTGTTACTTCTTACAAAATATAAGTATGGTACGCCGAGTGTTCCTCCTTAGATAAAAACATTTGTTGTTTTCTACACATTTTGACCACCTTTCTGGCAATTTGTGAATACCACGCCGATAAAATTGTTCGTCTTTCAAAGCAAACCAATCAGACACCCAATTTGCCGAATCGATCAGTCGATGTTGATGGTTGTCCCGGATTAACCCACGATTTTTTCCGTTTAGGATTCTTAAAATAAATCCATTTTTCATCGCCAGTAACAATCCTATGCAAAACCGATTTTCTTACGTGTCTTTGAAGCAAAATTTCACAAGTGTTTTTTCGGTTTTCCATCTGTCTTTCATTCAATTCATGTGGCACCCATTTTCCACACTTTTGGATCTTTCCCATAGCTTCTAGACGGTCAGAAATTGTTTGTTGTGCAACATTTGCATTGCTGCCATTTGCTTTTGACTCAAAGTGTCACCTCCATCCAATATCGTTTGCAATTCGGCTTCTTCAAACTTTTTTGGTGGTCTTCCACGTTGTTCATTTCTCATTTCAAAATCATTATTTCTGAACCGTTGAAACCATCTTGCATGTTGCTTCTGACAAAATTCGACATTTTTAACACGATGAAAAAATATGATTTTGTCTGTTCAATGACTTGATGTATACTAAATATTTTTCACAGATGTCATAGCAAACAAACAAAAAAAAAATTAAGGACTCGTTCGCAACAAGTGTTTCCTATCGAGACATTTGTATCTTCACGCTCACTTCATACCGGTGTACCTGGTATATATGCTTAATGTAATATTACGCTTTTCTACGCTACACATTATGGTACCAGCGACAATGGCAATCCCGGCCGCCTTCAATACACACACTCCACGAAGTGGACGACGAAAGAAGGTAATTCCGTCCCCCCGACCTAGACGGAGTCAAGATAGCGATATCGACGCTAAAGTTGAAGATAGTTGCTGGCATTGAAGCAGAGGCGGCAAAAATTGGTTTAGTGATGAATGAGGACAAAACGAAGTATTTGCTGTCACCAAGAAAGGACCCACACAACATCGACGACTCGGTCAGAACGTCACCATAGGCAGCTACAACTTCGAGGTGGTCGAAGACTTCATCGTCGTTGGCTCCCAAGTTAATAGTACGAACAACAGCAGTACCGAGTGTGAACACAGAACAACTCCTGCTAACCGCTGTTCCTTTGGGCTCAAGAAGCAAGTGAGTAGTAGAGCCTTCTACCAAGGCACCAAGTTGACTCCAAATAAGACACTGATCATCCCAGTGCTTCTATCCGGCGGGTAGATATGGACAATCTCAAAACCCGATGAAGAAGCCCTTAGTCTCTTCGAGAGAAAAGTTCTGCGTGCAATCTTTTGTCTTTTGTTTTGATGGCTTCTGGAGAAGATGATTCTACTATGAACTGTTCGGGATGTTCAGCGACATGAGCCTAACCAATCGTCTACGGATTCAACGCCTATAATGGCTAGGCTATGTGGGCTACATAGACAGCAGTGCTCCCACCTAAAGAGTCTTCGAATCAGAACCGATGGTTCAACGCAATAGAGGACGACCACGAAGCCGTTGGCGCACAGTGGAGAAACAGGTGGGAAAAGACCTCAACCAACTTGGGGTGCGAAATTGGAAGCAGCTGGCTAAGGATTGTGTTAGCAGGAGAGGCGTGTTGGCTGAGGCCCAGGCTCACTTTGGATTGAAGCGCCATAAGAATAGGAAGAAGAAGATTTACAATTCGCAAACGCAGTTATACTTGGTAATATAAGAACTTAGCTTAACTATTGTACACTGTAGAGGCGATCAATTCAAGTCACCATGCTTACCATGGAAAGGAGGAGACATCACTGCGAACTCTACCAGCTGCAACAGGATGTGGATGTAGTCCGAAAGGCAAGAATCAATCGACTATACTGACTAGGCCACATCGAGCGTGTGGACACCAATGATTCAGATAAGGAAGTCCACGAATCTGAGACTCCTGGTTCGAAAAGTAGAGGCAGACCAAACATACGGCATGGAGATCAAGTCATCAGGGATGTAAGACAGCTTAATCTTGATGCAGCGATATATCAGGCTCCAACCCTCCCTGGGTTGAAGGCCTTTTAAATGATTAAATATGAATATCACGGAATGCTACTATGTTACTAAAATAACTCAACGATCGAAGGCAATAAGATACAGCAGTTGTAAGTGCTTCTGCTTAGAATGAAGCAAACTAGTCACAAGAATTCAAAATCTCTCAGTCAGCATTGTGTTGAACTTTGTATAAATATCTCGGCAAAAACCTTTACAGGATCATAATACACTCCCAAACTGTAGTCCTTTTTATATCTGAAGCTCCAAATATTTTACAGTTGGGTTCTGCACACGCTTTATGGTGTCCTTATTGATTAATTATCTGTTCGTTTGGAATAAATAAATATTTAACTCAAACAGGCGTTTATATCCCTTTCTGTGGGTGTCACTGTTCTGTCATCATCTTGTTGTTGGTAGTAGTCCTCACACCAACCGATGTCAGACTCCTCGTAATAAGACCTTTGGAGTCTGAGCATTAACATGAACATGTCACACGTTTGATCAAAAAATATATCTCCTTCCAAGCACGTCCACCCCTTAATGGGGGCACGTTGCGACTGGCTCCCATGAAAATTATGGATGTCCATGAAAAGTTAACCTCGTGTCAAAGACCTTCATTTCAAATGTACGAACTCAATTCAAAAAATTGAAAAAAAAGACGAAAATACAGCAAGACAGAACGATTTTCGTAAGCACCATTAGCAACCCCAACAGAGAGGGACCGAGCCATCAACTAATTCCTCACAGCAAACGGCAAGTTATTCCCTAAACACAAATCGGCGAAAGGCAAGAAGAACATGCAAATGATACGCCATTTGATTTATTTCGGATTAGTCATGTCGTCGTTCCGTGACAGCGAGATTGAAATCGGGTCGGCTATTTACAATTGTCATTGCTATTTGTTATTTGTTATTTGTATGCCGAGAGCCCACTAACAGGATTAAATGTAAATCACATTCATTCGATGTAGCCAAAGTAGGGGCCTTGGCGGGCGAGGCGAAGCGGAAAAGCGGCTCTTTTCCTCTTTCTTATCAAAGCCAGACTGGAGGACAGCTCATCAGCTAAGATTTCGTTTGAACCGTTCCATCATCGATTCAGTTCGGAGCAGCGGCACGGCGCGGTGAGCTGTGCTGGGTTTTTTCCCTCTTGTCACTCATGGAGACCTTTATTCGATTTTAGTTGGATGATTGACAATATAATGTCAAGCAACGGCAGTAGTTAGTAGGCAAAACAAAAATGCTCCTTTTGGTTGACAATGAGCGATTCATGGGACGGAATTATGCACGAGTGCACGGGTGCCGAAGTCGGGGACGGATGTGGTGTGCGAGTATACTGCCGACCCGAAATTATGAACGGACTAAGGAGAACTAGAATTGATTGCATGATTTATGACATGAACAGGCGAAATTTTCAAATTCATCGCGGAAATAAGGGCACCACAGGAAGGCTGGTGGGTGGTGGCGGACGACCGGTAGAGACAAGGTTGGGTGTGGAATTTGATGAATTGATGTTGTGATTAATTGCTTTTGCGTTGCGAGGGCGAACTTTTGTTGCCTTCGCAGTTGTTTATCTTGGATGTACATACTTAACAAACACACCGAGGGCTGGGCGGAGGAGACCATGAAATCGTGAGCCTAACTCTGGGCGTTTGTTGTGAGTGGGGCGCGGTTCCATGAAAGGGCTGATGAGTGTCGCAAATCGATTTTCTTTCGTATCCACGATCAATCGATTGTCACTTTCGTTGTGCAAGTTGTACCGGATTCTCTGTGAGATATTGTGAATGGACGCAGGTGTTGTCATTCTGTGTTGCTATTCCATGAGTGTGATATGACCGCGCGAACAATGCAACATAACGCGGGCACATAGCTGACGTGCACACAAGCTTCCTGTTTTATTGTTCCATTCTGTAAGTTTACTTGCAATTATTTCAGCCCAAAGCACGCTGTCTTGCACCGATGAAGTGACGGAAACAATTGATGGAACTAGTTAGTTAGCACATCTGGCAATATTCATCAATCAACTGTTTAGACAGGCATAAACCATTCACACAATTGTACTTAAGTGTAAATAAAAATATATTTAGTTGTCTCAAATGGAAGCGGTGTCACGAAGTGTAATCCTAATTACAACGCTGCAAACATGCTCTTAAGTATCCTCCACTTCTCCCTGAAAGCAAGACTAAAATGTCTGTCTTAGTGTTTTGATTGCAATATTATGCGTAGAGTGCGTCTTTCAGAGTGGGACCGCTTCATGTCATGCAGTGTGGACTGTGGAGTGTGCAGGTGCCTCGTACTTGGCGCGTCAGAGTCTGCGATTCTCACCTATGATTCTTCCCTTTTCTGGAAATTGACTTTTTTCGATGGTAATTAAGACTCAGACTAAGACTCAAGGCAAACGTAAGCTCCACGAATGAAATCGTAGTGAAGATACGACGCAGAATCGCCCTTGGCTACTTGTGCTACTTCGGTCTGTCAAAACAACTGGGCTCGAAACTCCTGACTCGAAGGACCAAAGTCATGCTATACAAAACCCTTATTCTGCCAGTCCTACTTTATTCGAGCTGATTCTTGGTGCCTTCGAAAGAAAAATTCTACCACGGATATATGGTCCCGTCTGCGTGAAAGGCGAATGGAGGAGAAGACACAACCGCGAACTCTACCGTATGTACAAGGATGTGGATGTAGTCCGGAAGGCAAAAATCCGTCAACTACACTGGCTCGGCCACATCGAGCGAATGGACACCAGCGCACAAGCAAAGAGAGTATTCGAATCCGAGCCTCCTGGTTCGAGAAGGAGAGGAAGACCGAACCTCCGGTACAGAGACCAAGTCATAGCGGATCTAGGACAGCTTGGCCTTGATGACTGGAAGTAGCGTGCCTAGGACTGTCACCGATGGAAGGCAGCAATTACTCAGGCTTCATGACCCTTCATGATTCGCCTGCCTGATAAGTAAGTTATTAAGACTCAAATTGTCCTTGACATTGTGTTTTTGCGTTGGGGTGCATTTCCATAGACTAAGGAAATTAGTAACACACAACATTAACGACTCGGTCAGAATGTCTCCATAGGCAGCTACAACTTCGAGGTGGTAAAAAACTTTATCTACCTTGGCTCCAAAGTTAATAGTACGAACAGCAGCAGTATCGAGATTAAACGCAGATTAACTCTTGCCAAGCGATGTTTCTTTGGGCTCAAGAGGCAAGTGAGTAGCAGGGCTCAGTATTAGTGCTGTTATGAGGGTTACTAGCCGTTATAAAGTGAGAATCACGTCGACACAGGGGGCCGCAATGTCGAGCAACTGCTTCTGCGAACGGAAAATGGTATGCTTCGAGGGCTTGTGGACAAATGGCACGAGTGTCTTCCGAGGCCTTAAATGCGACTATATCAGGAATGCGACCGCTTGTCAGACCCAGGACTTGTGGTTGGACCAAGCCAATAAAAATATATAGAAGGTACCATGCACCTTAGGAAAAAGTAAATGCGGCCAACATTTAATCCCAAACGGTGACCCTGCCTGGTCATGCTTAGTCAGTAGACCAGCACTCAGGACATGTGCTCCACGCATGCGCATACATGCATCGAGAGTATATATTACCTAGTGATGAGGTCAGCGTCAAACTAAGGATTAATGCATTTATGCCGCATATCGGATTGGATTGAAGTTTTATCAAGTGTATAAAAGAGCACCAACATGCACGAATAAATAATCAAGAAATAACAGAATCGGCTTCAAGTAAGTACAACTGTGGCCGAAGCACTCACTGCTACCCTCTTGCAGCATTGACAAATGGTAAAAAAACCCAGGCACCACCACCGGGTCCTTTCAATCATTGCTAATAAAAACATTCCCAAACCAATCCCCTCCCCCGACCAATGCCAAACATTGCAACAGGATTCCTAACAATGTTCCCTAACAGGTCAATTTCCGGTGAAATGCCTGCATTGTGCATCGCCTCTGTCTTCACGGTTCTGCCGTTTCGGACAGCCGACGGTTGCACGGCTCGAAATTCAATTTCCAAATGTTTGCCATATCAATGGCCTGCAGAGCAATCAAAAAGTCGAAACAACAACGAATGCCGAGCAGAAAGTAAATTGTTGCCAATTGGCGAATAGATCGCTGTAACAAACGCCGTTTGTCAATCTGCGCCCTGATTGGAATGGCATGCGCTGTGCATGTACATCTATCAGATTCGGAACGCCGCTGCTGTTCATTTGTCACCCGACCTATCTCTCCGTACCGCGCAAACTGGGGCAGAAATTATTCATATTCCAATCCTGACGGAATGTAACCGGTTATTGTATTTCAATTGCCGAGCATGGAATTAATTGCACCGCACTCTTGGGCTCACGTGAAAATTATCACTTTTGATGTCGTGTAAAAAGTGCTTGCATGTGACTTTTGGAAATCAAATTACCCCGGCCCTTTGATTGATGATATGCTCCGCTTCAGCGGTAATAAATGCCGTTTTTAATTACACGATTATTGATTCTTGTGATACATTTTCAATGACACCTCTTCGATGTCAAACGGCACGCTGTTCTATGAAATCAAACGCGGGTGTAAAAACGCCGTGTATGTAATTTCGAAATAAATACCCGATACCGAACGCAGCACCTGACACGGTCCCTGAAATCTTTTCGTCATTGACACATATTCCACGCGCCCACTTAATTATGCAGCAGAAATGCCGAGAAATGATAAATAATAATTACGTCGAATCAATGCAGCTCCGAGTGGTTGAGGGAGAATGAAATTATGAAAATTAAAATTCCTCCCGGTGGGGATTTGCATTACGTGAAAATATCCGCGCTGGTGACTGAGATGCCACCGGCAGAGCCTTGCCACTTCATTTTCTGAAGGTTGCCACCGAAATATTGAATAGCTGTGTAAATTGAATCGCTGATGGCCCTTCGCGAGTATATATTAAGCCACTTGTTAAAGCAGGGACCAAGGAACACTCACTACAAGTGCAGATGATCAGCGCCGCAGATTGCGTTCGACATTTGTGAATTTTAAGAGGCAGCCGGCGTTTGCAGATGCTCTCACTGGGTCGGAGTGGTTTTAATTAAAATAAATTCGGTCAAGTGCGTTTGTGATATTCGGCAGCTATTTCAACTCAGATGGAGTGTGTCACATATTTATTGCTCAATGTTTTGTTCCGCAAATCGCATGCTAACTTGGTGTTTATTTAGGTAGTGATGCATGAATGCAATGTGGGCATTCCTTTTTTAGCATTGGAATCTATAAAACTTTTTCGCGTGTCATTAAGGTAGCCTGGGAGAGCGATGATACACCTCCCAGGCTGCATGTTCCTCTTTTCAAAACAGGGAACGTATGTGATTGCTCCAGCTTTAGGGGCATATATCTTTTAAGACCCCCCGAGAAAGTCTACGCTAAAGTGTTAGAGGTGCACTCCAGAGCAGATCGAATCCAGGTGGGATGACGAACAGCATGACTTTCGTCCTGGCAGAAGCACAACCGAACAGTGTTACTCTCTGAGAATTGTACTTAAGAAGGCTTGGGCGAAGGCTAAACCAGCATGCAACTGTTTTGTATATTTGGATAAGGAATATGACTGAATGCCTCGAATAGAGATGTGCCAACCAGATACTTCTTTAATTCGAGTTTAAATTGAAGCAACTCGAGTTGATCAACTCTGTTTCACCCAATTGAAAATAGGTGTATTCCTTCTTATAAATATTTTATACTATATATATCCGTAATAGTCAAACTGATTCAAACCAAACTCGGTTAAGCTTGGAACACTATCAGCATAGTACATTATACCAGTGATGCCAGATCGTGGGTCATTAACCATTTTGTGGGTATTTTCTATTCCAAAAAAGCTAAAAGGGCGAAAAGGTATTTTCACACCAACCAGAATTAAAAATGGGTATTTTCAATTCTCCAAAATATTTCATTATTTCATCTAGAAATCAATGCAAATAACGATAAAATAAAACTTTACTCTGAAGCAAGATGAAGAAGATGATTTCCCTGAATAGCAAATTTTATCGCGTGTGACATTAGGCCGAACAAAATGTACACAGATAATAAAGAAAGTGCTTGATGCTGCGGAGGAGAAGGAGTTGGTCGGTATATTGCAACAAAACTAATTTTTCAATATTGATTGATGAAAGCACCGACATAACCAACTCTAAGCATCTATGCTGCCTGGTTCGATTTCTTCACCCCGTTTCCGGAAAGGTCGTGACAAAACTCTTGGATATGTTCAACATCATCACTGGATACTTCCGCAGATGCTGTATTTGAAGCATTTTTGAAAACGATGGCTGCAAAAGAAATATCACTGGAAAATGTGACTGGTACGGCTTCAGACAATGCATCCGTCATGATAGGTAGTCGAAACTTATTTTACACTAAATTGAAACAAGTTGATTCAAAAGTTGCAATGAGCGTTTTTTTTTTAATAAGACACTAATTATTAATGGGAAAGTAAAAAGGTCAGAAATTGTTTGTTGTGCAAAATTTAACATTGCTGCCATTTGCTTTTCACTCAAAGTGTCATCTCGATCCAATATCGTTTGCAATTCGGCTTCTTCAAACTTTTTGTGTGGTCTTCCACATTCTTCATTTCTCACATCAAAAGCATTAATTCTGAACCGTTGAAACCATCTTCTGCATGTTGCTTCTGATAGAGCATGATCACCATATGCCTCGACAAGCATCCGATGCGACTCTGCAGCACTTTTCTTCAAATGAAAACAAAAAATGAATGCTTTCCGCAAATCATCACTTTCTGGTACAACATTCGACATTTTTAACACGACGAAAAAATATGATTTTGTCTGTTCAATGATTGATGTATACTAAATATTTTTCACAGATGTCATAGCAATAAGGGCTCGTTAACAACAAATGTTCCCTATCGAGACATTTGTATCTTGACGGTCACTTCATACTGGTACACCGGTATGCTTCATATATTCCGCATGCAATTGTCATTCCTCGGCACTATTTGCCTCATACGCTTGCAAACAATTACCAAAAGAGTGTGAAGAACTCATGCGAGGAATTTCAACTTATGCTTCAGAAAGTGCTAAGAGCTCAGGAGAGTTAGATGAATTCCAAGAGTATTTTGGTGAAGAGGTAAATACAATTTTAAAACCAGCAAGTACTCGGTGGATTTCACTTCATCATTTTGTGGAAATACTTCTTGAAAATTGGGAGGTATGAAAATCATTTTTTCGAACAACTTCAATTACAGATAACCAAGAAAAAAAGCCGAAAAAATTCACGAAGACCTTGAACAAAAAAATATAAGGCATTCCTTAAATATTCCCAACGTTTTTTTTAACGAGTTTAAAGAGCTATTTCAGCACAGGGAGGTCTTAAGTCACTGTATTGTGCAGGTGTGCAAGGTGCTAGTTTCAAAATTGTCTCGAAATATTGTAAGTCCAAACTTTTTTTCCCTTCAATGGGATGCTCAACTTAGTGTATTACGTAATCCGGATGCACATGTTATAACCGACTTAGACAACATATTTGTAGGTCAAGAATGTGACGAGATCTTAACTGGATTGGATGCTAATGATAAGATAGAGGTTAAGGTTATCTGTGTTAACTTTTATAGAGTTTCCGTTGCTGAAATGGTTAAACGTTTGATGTTGATGAGTCGCTGGTACAAATGGAACTTCTTAACCCGGAAATATCATTTGACGTACAGAAAATTTGCTTTACATTTCAAAAGTTGATTATACATTCACAATAACATACTAAGCACTCAATTCAATTGGAATCGTATAGAAAATAAATGAGTTCCAATTAAGGACACGTGCAGCACCTCTTCTTCTTGATTGGCGCTATAGTCCGGGGTGGACCTGGGCCTCAACTAACATGCCTCTCCAGCCAGCACGATCTTTCGCCAGCTGCCTCCAATTGCGCACACCAAGTTGGTTGAGGTCCTTTTCAACTTGTGTGCGCCATCTAGTGCGAGGACGTCCTCTGTTGCGCTGTCCCAATGGCTCGGTGTCAAAGACTCTTCGGGCCGGAGCTGTGGTGTCCATCCGCTCTACATGACCTAGGCATATTAAGCGTTGGATCCGAAGACGCTTAACTAGGTGCATGCCGCTGTACAGCCCGTATAGTTCGTGGTTGAACCTTCTCCTCCAAACGCCATCAACGCAAACAGGACCAAAGATCGTACGCAGAACTTTTCTCTCAAAACAACCAAGAGCTTCTTCATCCGCTTTCAATAGCGTCCATGTCTCTGGGCCATAGAGCAGGACTGGGATGATCAGGGTTTTATACAAGCTCAATTTGGTGTTTCGAGAGATGGCTCTGTTACTCAATTGCCTCTTGAGCCCAAAGAAACAGCGATTGGCAAGAGTAATTCTGCGCTTGATCTCGGTACTGGGTTTGTTGTCCCTACTTACTCCGGAGCCTAGTTAAGTGAAGTCCTTGACTACCTCGAAGTTATAGCTGCCCGTTGTGACGCTCTGTCCGAGACGTCGATGTTGTGCGTCCTTCCGTGATGACAGCATGTACTTTGTTTTGCCCTCATCCACCGCCAGACCCATTTTAGCCGCTTCCGCTTCAATACTAGCAAACGCCTCATTGACGGCTCGCTGTGTTCGTCCAATCACGTCAATGTCGTCCGCGTAAGCAAGCAGTTGAACGGACTTTTGGAAGATCGTGCCTCGGGTGTTTACGTTTGAGTTTCGCACGATCTTCTCAAGTATGATGTTAAAGAAGTCACATGACAGCGTGTCGCCTTGCCTAAAACCTTTTTTGACATTGAAGGTCTCGGTGAGTTCGTTACCGACGTGCAGCACCTACTTATGCCAAATAATATGAGCCCTAGTCTGTGTGAGGTAACACTGTTTGAAATATCATAGAAAAAACAACGCTTAAACAAAACAGCCACACACAAGCATAAAAAGAAACAACGTGAGAAGAGCAGGTAGACTGGTAGACAACGTGCCACATCATACATAGCGTCCATACGCGTCTCACAAGAAACAGAAGTCAGTACAACTCGGTTTCTTTGTTTTAACCAACCAATGCGTATTATGTGTTCACACCGCACCGAGTTAAAGTTTGCAGCTATGATGTTTGACTTAGAAATGGCCAACCCGAGTCGAGTTGTGTGTTCACACATTGAATTGTTCAGCAATTCTGTTTGACATAAATTCAACTCGGTTTATCAAATTGAGTTGACCCATCTCTAGGCTCGGAGTCTCCTTTTGAGGCAATTCAATCGCTATACACAAATTGAAGTTGCTGCGTTGGATGCCAAGGGTAACTCTTGTCACCTCCCCTTTTCATTATATAAGTTAACACTCAAAATGTCAACATAGCGTCTGGGAAAAACACACGCCAGCGAGGAATGCATCGGACATCTGTATATCCACGCCAGCAACCAGTACTCGCACTATTTAAGGTAGTTCTAAGTTGAAAATTGCAGAGCTTCATGCCAATCGTCGTAAGGAACTATTCGGTGTTTTAATAAGGAATACTTTTTGTATTACCAAACAACAAGAGGCTGCTTAACTCATAAAGGGATTGGATGTAACAGCTCAGCCGAAGTGAGGAATATTTCACATTGGGAGAATTGCAAATGATTTAGTTATTCTCAATTTCTCTCAGACAGAACACCAGCGCGCGCCCTATAGGCTTTTGACCATTTGTGCAGATGCTCAGATGAAGGACAAATCAGAGGATATGCTAATTTCCAGAACGCCTGTTCAATACACTCTGCATGTTAGTCGAGTCAACGGCTGGATAGCACAATTGGTTCCCCAGTTCGAATCCCAGTGAAAACAAAAGTTGATATGCTTTTATCTGTTTTCAAATATGATCCAGTCACCACTTAGAGTCAGGATCAACTTAATGACACCCGGTATCACAATGGAGCAAAAATGGTCTAAGTGAACTGGCAATTTCGAGGGCCTCAGTGGAATCCCATTGAACCAAGTAGAGAAGTTAAAGTATATCGGCGTCTATTTCACGATTTTTACTGGACCTTCCTTTAGGATTTGGCTAAATAAAAATATGGGTGGCACTACAGCCCGTAGAGGGCCAGGGCCTAGCTTCTCACCAACCATCGTGTTGTGGATGCTATTGTTCTGTCATGAGTGGGAGGAACCTATCGTTTTATGCCAACTCCGAAGGGCCAAGTTTGAGAAGCTTTTTCTGAACAGAAGTACTCTTTGAGCATTGTCAGTGACTCGAAAGAAGTGGTGCCGTGAAAATAATTTGTGTCGCACAGAGCAGGAATCGAACCTACGACGTGGATATTGGGTCGACGCACATGCCCACAATGCCACCGGACACGGAATTTGGGCAAGCTGGACTATTTTGAAAGAACTCAGAAGATCTGTAAGCAGAATGTGAGAAACACGGCAGTTCGCGAGAAAATCAATGTTGAGCAGATACTTCTTCGAACTGAAAGAGATATGCTTCAATAGCACATGGTCATCATTAATAAACGAGTAAAAACTTTCTTTTCTACATAAGATGGGGAATATTTTAAGAATTAAGATTTACTAAAGCTGAACTCTCAAGGGCGGTAGGACTTAAGCTATAATTTTTCAAAGAAGAGAAGCCTCTTTCGACAGTTACTTAGACTGACGGTACGAAATGCGAGACCAATGCTCATGTTTAAAAACATAAAGACAAATATTGGTGTCTAACGGCAAACGTGGTGGCCCGTGGCGTTGAGGGTATGTGCGTCGACTCCAACCTCAACGTCGTAGGTTTGATTCCTGCTCTGTGCGACACAAATAATTTTCACGGCACCACTTCTTTCGAGTTACTGACAATGCTCAAAGAGTACTTCTATTCAGAAAAAGCTTCTCAAACTTGGAGAGAACAACTTGAGAGAACAATAGCACCAACAACACGAGTGGTTGTTGAGAAGCTAGGCTCTGATCCTTTATGGGCTGTAGCGCGACCCATATTATTATTATTAACGGCAAACGTGCGTACATTGATAACATCTCGCTGCTTCGATTCATGTTACTGCTTTGATTTGCTGCCTGTTAATTTTCCTTAATGCTATCTAAATACAAGCTAAGAAGTGAGTCATCTCTATGTGTCGAAGTCGATAGTTTAAATAGAGGAGATGGCATATTGAAGTGCTGCGGCTAAGTTATACCCAAAGTCCAAATCATAAACAGTGCTCTACGATTTCACTGTGGTCTTATTATACTGAAAGAGATTTCAACAGTGTTATTTGATCTTCTGGAACAAGTAAATAAACATCTTGTTTTTCCAATTTTAGCAGTTTATCGGCAAGAGTTCAAACTCACGTTCCCATGCAATATTGCTCTTACCCAGAAGTGTCATTCCTTCTTAGTTGCATTAGTTCACAGATGGATTTTTCTCAAACACCAACTTAAATGATATCGGAATTGATTAGATTAGACAAAAGTACATATTGTTACGTTTCACAAGCATTCACAATTAATCTGTCCAATAAAAGGGTTCAATCACTGGATTGTGACAAAAATGAAACTCACAAGGTTAAAAAAAGTCTATTCACTGAATTATTTACTTATACTGCACAGTTACTGCCTTAGCTTTACTATACTTTAGCACCGCTATTAGTTTAATACACTTTTTTGTGCTGCCTTTCAGGCTCACACTTATAACACTTTGATCACTTTTGTACAGATTCCCAAACTAAACTGTCCTGCTTCGGCCGCCATTGCGATATTTATATCAGCCAGCATTCTTTCTAGAAAACTCTGTCGCCATCTGTCTATGGAATTTTCCTATGGACACTCATGTGTTAGATTTGGAGTTCATTATAGGAGTCACACGGTGGCGCCGGCGCAGCGCTGTCTAGTTCGCTTGCAACACAACAACAACCACCAACAGATTTCCTCTTTGGCACTATGTACAGGAACTTATTTACTCCATAGGCTTTAGTGGCGGTGGTGATTTGTGTGTAGCTTGATTATAGCGACGGATTATAGCTACCGCTCCGAATGGTGTTCGCTTGTTTCCCGCAGATGGCGCTTTAGACTGGTTTGTGTCCACGACACAGTATAATGCAAGATCTCTTCTATGGATCCGAAACATCACTCTTCAAATTTCCATCTAAAACACACAGCTTCCGCATAACTGATGCAGGATTTGTCAATCAATGCGAATACAAAAGTCTTCGTTTTTGCAAACTACCTCGAAGTTTGTGAACTCCCATAGCTCCCATTCCGTAAATAAAAACTTCCTGATTCGCCTCTACCCAGCCTCTGCGGATTGCGTGTAGAACGAAAAAATTCGTACTCAAGTGACGGAATGAAGTACACAATTAATGTTATTTCCTGTTAATTCTTTCACACAATCATCCCGCCACCACCTAGTAGTAAGGTCATGCGATGCTGCTCGGTGTCTTGCCCATTAAACTGCCTATATTTACACCAGAGTGTGACATTCCTTAGAATTCCTTCAACTAGACGCTTTACGTTCTAACGGTTGTACGTAATGAAAGCACCCCCCTTTCAATGCGAATTGTGAAGAGGTCTCGATCCTGGTGAGTCGTGACTACGGCTTTTCTTCAAATCATGGCTTTAATTTAACGAGCAACACCCCCACTCAATACTCGCATGACGGAGTACATGAGTGCAAACTTTTTTAGAACTCACACTCCGAAGTGTGAGTGCGCATAGAGCACAGACTACGTCGGGAGTGCTGGGAAAGCGAAAAAAATATTGAAAATCTGTCCTTCACAGAGGGTTCTTAATATTAATTAAAATCCTTGCACATGCACTCCACATGGCAAATGAAGAGAAAATTAAAACACCGCCTCCCAACAGCCGGCATGTACGACAATTGGAACAATTGACGTCTCCCCGACAATTGAATTTTAAAATCCTCCAGACAGTCATACCATTCACCCGGTTAGTTCTGCTTTGCAAACAGGACGCATCCCGCTTTCCTCCCTGCCTCAGTGGGATTTCAATATTCCTGCTTGCCTTAGGCGCACGGCGAACTGCAAAAATAAAAGGCAGCCAATTAAGTGGCAAATCACGTTCCTCTCCAGCTACACCGCTACCGCCGTTTCTCCTTCCGCCGCCACCGTCGCTTTTTATGCATGAGGACTTTCTGGAAATTTGAATTTTTTCTCCTCAACTTCTAGCGTCGCTTAGGCAGGCGATCTTTTTATTTTGCAGCGAACTACATAAAGGAAATGAACGCCTCCAGCCACCTACTCAAATGCCACCTCAGATTCGGATTAGATTTGCATACTAAGCAACGGACAAAGGAAGCTGGGTGACGGTCATTCATGGATCCCCGAGTCCTCAGATTCCCGGCTTTGTTTGTTTAGTGATTTTAATTTGTTGCAATTAAGCCGGTATCCTCCCTTTACTACGACACGCTGGAAAGGTGTTGAAAGCGTACAAAAAACAGTCGCGAAATGGAGAATTTTTTATCCCCCATTAATTAAGGGATGTACATTGTACAATGGTCGAACAAAATGCTACAATATTACGTTTCCTTACTTTGCATAACTATGTGCAAGGGGGGGTACTCTCTCGAATGCGAGTCCTCCCCTGGGAACGTACCTCGAACTAATTAACTAAAAATTAGTGGGGCGTACGCCGGGCCGAGGACACCCGCGCACAAACTATCTAAAGTCTCGTTCGCGTTGCGCGTGTGTACGTCGGGGATAATTAAGAAAATTCCGTCGCATATTCAGTCGCTGGTCGTTGCTTTTTTTAAAGGGCTTCCCCCATTCATTGCGATATGAAAATTGCTTTCAGTTGTTGTTGCTGTTTTTTTTCAGTTCCTGTACAAGTCAGTAATTGGGTTGCGTGCAGTGCAAAACTTGCTTAAAAACGGCGTGGGGCGGGGGAACAGAACAGAGCGAGCTGCATTTTCATTGAGTACTCTGCTTAATGAGGTAATATTTTCTGCGTTCGACAAAAATCCTTCGAAATTGTTTTGAGCGAGTTTGAGGGGAGCAATATATTAACACATACAAAAGTACTCTGTGCGCAACTTTATTTGCATGCGGAGTTTTATCCTTTTCGGCGTATCTAGGCCTGGAGGGCTCTTGCGGGGGAGCGTGCACATCCACAATACGCTTCTTGTTGAGTGAATTTCTATGCACTGAGTGGTAGTGGCTCGGTTGGCTCGTTAGAAGCCAGACGATGTCTTGAGGATATTTGCATGCCAAACTGTATAAATGAAAGGAGCAACTTCTGACTGGGTACGTCTGTGCTGCTTGTGCAATGAGCGATTCAAGATGCGATAGAAGGTGCTTGAATGTACCCAATTTTCGTTTATGAAAGAGATTCCTTTGAGTTTATCTTAACAGATCTCTAAACTGCCGGGGACATTCAACCACAAATGATATGTCTCTTAGGGGGAGGTTGGAATCAACTTGAGCGTCTTATAAGGTAAAGACGAATGATGTGTATATCTTAGATTTCACTACTAATGACATGAGCAGATGGTCTTTTTCTTGCTCGTATCTTAGTAGACTAAGTGGTCTGTCTTCGTGAGCATCTCTGCATCTTGTGTGGACTACACTAGGGGTGAATTCGTTTAGCGAATGGCGCCGCTAAGGTGACCTTAAATTAGAACAGTCGCTAGGTGTGAAGTGCCCTCTCTTGCCTGTGGTTAATTGGAATGCTTTAGATTCTTCGAAATGAAATTCTGAACATATTCCGCATAAGTACCTTGGAGAATAATTTAATTCCAGCAGTCCCTTAGAGTTTGGCTATCAAACACGGGATATAATATGATTGGCGCCACAGCCCGTAGAGGGCCGGGGCCTAGCTTTTCAGCAACTGTTGGTGTTGTGCGTGCTATGGTTCTCTCACGAGTGGAAGGGATCTAAAGTTTTAAGCCGACTCCGAACGGCCAAGTTTGAGAAGCTTTTTCGAGACAGAAAATACTCTTTGCGCATTGTTTCGAAAGGGTGGGACAGTGAAAATTATTTTTGTTGTACAGACCAGGCGTCGAACATACCACGTCGATGTTGGTGTCGACGCTATGTAGGACTGCAAAAAAACACGCCTCATGATGTCCTTGATAAAAAACGATAATTATGTGCGCTGAGGGTCACTTCATTCACAGCATGAATGTGACTGAAAATGAGTAATGGTTCCACCAAGGAAAAAATTAATAAAGTTAAACTTCCGAACGACCGTGCGTCGTAGGGACCGTTCTTACGTGTACGACTTTGTACGAATGCGTCTATCCGATGTGGTAGTTCGAAGTAGATCCAGCTGCATATATGCATATGCCTTCGGTTGTGCTTAAGACACATCTTCAAAATGCGCTTTATATTTCTTCGATTGAACTCAAATAAAGGGCCACTAATTGCGATTTCGCGTGTTTTGTCCAAACACGAAGTTAGTACACCCCTGAGGGGATACAGAAGGAGTGCAATGAATATTTTGTTTACTTTTCAGGCAAATAGTGAAACAGTGTACGTATAAACAAGACAATTTTTTGTTAAATACGACAAGATAATTTCAAATTTATTCACAAAAAAACGAAGATTACACTTCACTTCTGATCCACAAGTCTGCCATCTCTGCAGTCCCACACCACTGTACCCCATGTGGCCTGGAAATGGACCAGCTGATGACCGCCCTAAGCCCTCGGGTCTCATCTTACAAGTTTGTCGACTGCTGCCGCCCTCGCTGCTGCGTTGAGGAGTACGGGTGAATGGCTAACCCCGCTGGTATTCCGACGCTATAGTGAAAATTTTTTGAAGATTTAGTCGTCATTGAACATCGTTAAACAACAGTGTTTACTTTTCAATGGATCCAGGATACTTCAGCCAGTGCATAAAGAAAAACAAGCATTTCTTGAAGTTCCCAAAACTGATCTACGTGAGTTAGTTGCTCTGATAAATGAAGAGAACAAATTCCAATGAGACATATGTATGAATGCCATCAAACTATATAGAATCGATACAAGTAGTGATCGGGGGGAGTCTAAGCTGTATCTTAGCATTGACATTTACCAAATTGAGGTCGATGCACATACCCACAACAGCACGGGCCACCACAAGGACTCTACAAGGAAATAAATATTATACAAAAGTAGTAATTGTTTTGATTAACAAATCACTGTACGATTTTTTCATGCAGAATCTCTAGCGATTAGATAATGTTTGCTTGGTTCAAGGGCGTGATATTCAAGAGAGATATCGCTTTGTTCTCAACGCAATGCGCATGTCTCTTGACAATATAGCCAAGTATTCCAGCATTTGGGTGGTGCTGGAGGTACATTGTCTGCTGACCAGCTTACTGGAAGGTTCCAGCAGATCACAGTCTCTGCTCCTCTCTGCGCTATTTTTTGCGACGGAAAACACATTGTTTTTTGGACAGCTTACTGCCGTTGTTACACCGATTTTCCCACTAACGCGCGACCTCAACCGTCAGGCTGTCTGACCATGCTTGTTGAATTCCGATTGGCGATCGGAACACCCACTTCTTGAATAACGACAATAAGGTGGTAGTCCGCTTTTGGTTTCGTGTACATTATTTATATTCTTATATACTATACAATTCGGATACATACTCGGACTCGATCCGTGTTAACGATCTTACGAAATTCCCGCGTGAAATAAGTCGTTCGACCAAACGATATATAAAAAAATTACAACTTTATTGTGCGACTGCACTCTTCCGACTGACAAAATTAATTATGAAAATATATAATGACTTCACAACTTTATGTGGAGCGGAAAGCTCCCAGACGCTGAATCGGCAAGTCTGCAGTTCATGCGATCAACTGTGCAATCACATCGATTTTGGTAAAATTGCAATATATGTGGTTCTGCTGACACTGTATCCGGTAGAGGTAGACGAATTAGCGGCACGTGTGGATTGTGGAGACTCAAGGGGCGAGGTGGTGACAGGTGGGAGACGTAACTCGCGCACCAATGCACAACGCCAACGCCTGAGCTCATCGCGACAACTTATTTTCTCACGTCTAGGAATTATTTTGCCTTAATTCTGTAAGTCCTCAAGCCGCTTAGATACCGCTTAACGCGCTCCGAAGTCAACTCAGTTGACGTTAGTTTCCTCGTTTTCGCTCGGTTTCTTTGCTTGAACTCTCGTACTTCCTCAGAGTCGATACATGGGGAAGGAAAAGCCTCGAATCGCTGAAAGCAGAGCAATAAATAATGCGTTCCCTCGCAAACTATCACTCCTTCCTACCACTCTTTTCTCATTTTAAGACTTCAGTTGAATCACTGTCATAAAACATGCCAGCACTGCACTCATTCTACTTCTTTTTCGATGTACCATGTGTACTCAAAGAGTCCAGCTTGTGACTGAAGTACATCTAGTTGTCCTCTGCATTGGCTTATTTGGTTTTTGGAGAGTTGCGGTTCTCCACAGAATCGGGCCATCTGCAAAGCCGCAAATTCACATTACCACCTCAGCCAACTCAAGGTCGTGGAACCATAACCAGTGGAACCTACTAGCAAATAACAAACAAGAAGAACGGAGCCACGGGATTCGAACCTTGGTCCCAAAGACTACCGAGCTGGCCCATGGTCCTAAGACTAATACTAGCGTAGCATCAGAATAAAAATAGTAACGTAACAATACAACTAAACTAGGCGGAAACAGCTTCTGAGAATAACAGAGCACTAGAGTCTATTATCAGAAACACCAATATATTAGCGACTAGATACTCACGAACACATAATGGACCTATGGGATGACGTTATTGTGATTGCTGAATGCAGTCCTCTCCCCGACTCTAATATAAACTACACTGCATATGTATGTAGCCGTGCAATGTTAAACATATTAATGTTTTCAACATCATTCTTCACTTAGTCGATTAACTGATGACAGAATTGGGCAAATCCAAGAAGAACAAATTATTCTATGCAAAGTCGGAGTACCCATCATTCATTTGTTCCATTTCGAGGAATTTCCGCTTCCAAACGAAGCAGTAATCGATATGCAAGGTACTGATTAATTTGCGCTTCTCAGAACAAATATATACGACCTATTTAATCCATTCATATCAGACGTGATCATCGACGCCAACATCTCACCACTGTAATACGTTTTAAAACTCATACATATGTTTTAGTGCACTTTCAGCGCGAGAAACCAGACTAGCATAACATACGACTTCAACACACATTGTCTATAAAAAGAAGACAACTTTAAATCAGCGTTGGCAGAATCTATACATCTCTACATATACCTATGGTGGACAGTGGCGTTGTGGGTATGTGCGTCGACCCCTACCTCGACGTCGTAGGTTCGATTCCAGCTCTGAGCGACACAAATAATTTTCACGACCCCACCTCTTTCGAGTTACTGACAATGCTCAAAGAGTATTTCCTGTCTAGAAAAAGCTTCTCAAATCTGGCCGTTCGGATTCGGCATAAAATTGTAGGTCCCTTCCACTCGTGAGAGAATAATAGCACGCACAACAGGAGTGATTGCTGAGGCCCTGTTGCTCTGTAGCGTTTGATAAGATAGTACCCGACTTATTTTGTCTATTTACTTGAATGCTGTCTTTACCAATAATTGCTTGAAATCTTCGAGGCTACCAATCCTATAGCAAAATCTCGAGATCGCCATAAAACATGATCATTGTTTGACCGTCGAGATCTGCCTTCCTTGGAGCTTTAGTTTCATGAATGCACATTTTCAATGCGATTTTCAAACCAATTTGCAAAGAAAATTGGTCCATTGTACTAACAGTTGCCGATCTACATTTACTAGAATTACTCAGTCTTCCGGATTAATGCCAACAGGTGCTTTTGTGATAAGGAGCTCTAATAACCTAAGCCTTGATGTGATATTAATTTTTCATATAAATCATGGAAAATTATTATTCTTATAAAATATTCTAATAAAAACGATATATAAATTGATTTACAATTTTAAGTAAGGTACATCGCGGATTATCGATTATAAGGTAAGTTCCTTTGAATAGACCTACATATGTATGTATATAATATCGCAAAATTTTGTTGCAAGAATATATCTAATACTATTCAAATAAAAATAAACAGGCTGTCTAATCTTTCTTCTTTCTTTGTGTGGCGCTACAGTCTGGGGTGGACCTGGGCCTCAACCAACATGCCTTTCCAACCAGCACGATCCCTGGATAGCTGTCTCCAGTTTCGCACACCAAGTTGGTTGAGGTCCTTCTCCACTTGGGTGCGCCACCTTAAACGCGGGCGTCCTCTGTTGCGTTGCCCGACAGGTTCGGATTCGAAGATTCTTCGGGCCGGAGCTGTGGTGTCCATACGCTCTACATGACCTAGCCACCGTAGGCGTTGGATCCGTAGACGAATAACTAGGCTCATGTCGCTGTACAGCCCGTACAGTTCGTGATTGAATCTTCTCCTCCAGAACTCAACACAAACAGGACCTAAGATCGTGCGTAGAACTTTTCTCTCAAAGAGACCAAGGACTTCTTCATCCACTTTCAGAGTCAACTTGGTTCTTCGAGAGAGGGCTCTATTACTCAATTGCCTCTTAAGCCCGAAGAAACAGCGGTTGGCAAGAGTTATCCTACGCTTGATCTCGGTACTGATGTTATTTGTACAATTTACTCCGGAGCCGAGGTAAGTGAAGTCCTTGACTACCTCGAAGGTATAGCTGCCCATTGTGACGCTCTGTCCAAGACGTCGATGTTGTATGTTCTTTTTTGAGGACAGCATATACTTCGTTTTGCCCTCATTCACCGCCAGACCCATTTTAGCCGCTTCCGTCTCAATGTTAGCAAAAGCCTCACTGACGGCTCGCTGAGTTCTGCCAATCATGTGAACGTCATCGGCGTATGCTAACAATTGCACGGACTTCTGCAAGATCGTGCCCCTAGTGTTGGCGTGTGAGTTTCGCACGATCTTCTCCAGGACGATGTTAAAGAAATTACATGACAGCGCGTCGCCTTGTCTTAAACCTTTTTTGACATTGAAGGTCTCGGTTCGTTACCGACCTTGATGGAGCAGCGAGAGTTCTCCATCGTCATCCTGCACAGCCTGACGAGTTTGGCAGGAATGTCAAAACTAGACATGGCGTTGTATAGTTCGTCACTATGCACGCTGTCATATGCGGCCTTGAAATCAACGAACACATGGTGAGTGTCGATTTGCATTTCTTGGGTCTTTTCCAGGATCTGCCGTGGTGTGAAGATTTGGTTTGTTGTGGACTTTCCTGGCCTGAAGCCACACTGATATGGACCTATCAGATTATTAATGAACGGCTTCAGGCGGGTACACAAAACGGCAGAGAGTATCTTATAAGCGATGTTAAGAAGACTGATCCCTCGATAGTTGGCTCAGTTGAAGGGGTCTCCTTTCTTGTGATACTGAGATTCCACTCGTCGGGCATGCTTTCCTCAGACCATATCTTGCAGATGAGCTGGTGCATGAGCCCAACCAGATCATCTCCAGCTGCCTTAAATATTTCAGCGGGCAAACCGTCCGCTCCGTCCTAGGTGGTGTCGTGAAACCCAGCACATCAGTGGCAGCTTCTTTGATGGCTTCTTGACAACGACTCCATTCTTCTTCGATGGTTTGTGTAGGCGGCGTCGAACTTACAGAGAGTTTCTGGGAGACTCGGTCGGCAAAGATCCTGGCTGTCTAATCCTAGTTTTTATTTAAAAATTCATTGCTTTAATTAATTTTTTTTACATCATCAGCTCTGACCACATCAACAGCAAATATCTGCCACCTAATCCGGATAAATGCTCTACGCTGTCGTCATCCTTACTATAGCTGTCTCGGAGATATCAGACTTATGCATGTGCTTGGCGTCTCTGTCGTCTGCAGTGTTTCCGTGCACTTGGCTTGTCTTCATCCTGGAAAATCATGCTAACTTCGTATGTGTTCCCGATAAGCACCATCCTTGATAAAAAGATGCGGGTAGTCCCAACGCATGTTCCAGTAACTGCGTAAACGCTGAAAACTGCCCCGTAAATTCATCGGCGATCTCATTGCCCATGATCCCGTGGTGACACGGAAACTAGACAAGTCTTAGCAAATACAGGCTGTCGATCAAATTCAGAGAAGACTTGCATTTCTGATATATCATAGCAGTGGTTAAATGATTGAGAAGGGCGTTTAGCGCAGTTTGACTTTCGCTAGAGACACAGATACTTTGCTCTTTCCATCTGTTCTTTACAATATAGTTCGTGACCATCAGGACCGTACAGGTTTCCGCTTGGAAAACTGACGAAAATTACCTAACGATGTGTATAGTCAGTGGTTCCATTGTTAATCAACGCCTTCAGCCATATACTATACCTACACCTAATCTAGTGGTTATATCGGCATTGAATAACTTAAGGTTGAAACGAACATTAATCATTGTGAGTAACCAGTATCTATCGAGTGACCAGAAGGGTTTATAAATTTGAGGCTGCTACTCATGGCTTTGAACGTGAATTTTTCTAATTTTAGCAATCCTTTTTAACAATCTTCCCCGAACACGTACTTTGCGGTTTAATAACATAATAGAAGAGGGCGTCCTAAAAAGCCTTATTTCCGTCGATCTGACTACACCAGTTCCTTGCCGTTACTACACACTACTACTTCCTAATAATATTCTCATACCGGGCTTATTATTAGATATGATAGCCATCGCAAGAACCGTGCAACACTTGTAATCGTCTTAAGGTATTTTCCACTCGATTAGGAAACACAAATAATTTATGTGAAGCGCGTAGGCCTTGCTGGCGGGGATGAACGGAACTGAGTATCTGACACTGATACACTTAAAATTAGAACCCTCCGGGCGAGGTGGTGTATTATTTTCCGGCTGTTATCTATCAATCTATATAATTTATCACTGAACTAAGTCGGCAACCCTTCCGAAGGGTACCTACAAACGGCCGTACATGAGAATAATTTCAGTTGATTGGATTTCTGCGGTAAGAAGTTAATCGAAAACAATTTATTTTCGACTCAACCACAGGTGACCTCAATTACTGTGGGCCGAAGTGTTATACACGTAATGGCCGTGGGACGACCGAGCGACGTTCGCCCGAAAACCCTTCGGTGGATAGAAGAAGGATACAAATGTTGTGGTGATTGATTGATTAAAGCATTTGTAATGAACAATTTTATTGATTAGTGGATTTCAGTTGGGGTTAATGAAGCAACCGTCAAACCAGACTGGTAGCGAATTGCGAATTCTGATGAAGGGCAGTGACTGATTTATTTGCTCCATTTGGCATTCGAGTTTGATGTGGAACACCTTTGAAGGTGCATTACAGCGGTTTGGTGGTGGTTCGGTGCTTAGTCATTTGCTGAAACATATAACATCGAAGTGTGAACTTACATGCGACTGTAGGATGTAAGATATTCGCCGGGAAGGACAAGCTACTTGCATTGGGTGCCTATTTGATAGTGTGCAATGGGGGCACAATCTTGATCTGAAAACGTTTCGACAGAGAAGTCAGGCATCAATTATTGCGACGGCGGCAGATATGAAAACTTGATGAAAATGTATTTGTCGATTTGTCCAGAACATATGACATTGCATTTACAACTCATTACCGTGCTCTACAAAATTAGTCAAACTTCCATGAAAATGCAAAGGATTTGAATTGAATGACATGTGTGAGCTTAATAGAAAAATGAAAACATTTATTAGCGATTTGGCTGTTGCTCTACCGGCGGACATCTCATGTTTGTCATTGTATTCACTTGGAGTAGGCTAAAGATGTTCCCTAACCAGACTCTATAGAGGCTACATCGACAAGTCCATTGTAACAGTTGGTTTCATTGGAGTGGGAGGTGATTAGCTGGGTGGTTTATTTTGATTAACCTAACTAGTGGCGCATGCTGGTTCTTCTCCAGGAAGCGATTGTCTTCTTTGTGGGACGCCGCAACCTGGATCTTACTTGGACCTGATGCAAAAACTATCTTCAGCTTGTTCAAACTATGGCTGGATGTCACCAGTTATGCACACCACGTTGATTGAGATCCCATCATAGACGCAGGCATGCTCCCCTATATTCCCATAGCTTCGGATTCTACTAGAAGACTCTGCTGGCGGGACTTAATTGTGTGTACCCTACCAACTACCTTTGGTACTTAGTTAGGTTCATGTCGTTATACAGCCTGTATATTTTAAGACTTCTCTAGTTGTCATCTACGCAAAATAGACCAAATTAAATCGAACGGAGAACATTTCTCTCGATGAGAATTTGGGGGCTTTTTTTAAAATTGTTTGGGTTTATCAATGGCCTTGAGCTGTACACACGAGTTTGAATTACTAATGACCCATACAAATTCGGCATAGTCCTTCAAAATGAGGCCCAATTAAACGTTTGCGCTGATAAAAACTAGCACTATGCTGGAGTTATTCTGTGCCCGATCTAGGTACGGATGTTGTTTACTATTAACTGCCGAACACAAGACCGCCTCCACTGCCTACTTCTCCTTTCTTGGGGAAAGGATACACTTCGTTTCCCCTCGACGGATTTCTCATTAAGTGTATCCAGTTACGCACTTACTGAACTGTACAATAAATCCATGGAGACGCACTCCCATTAGTTCATCTGCCCTTGTACAAATGCTCAATTTGTCGATTTGTTATATATTGAAGATAAAATCAAAAGAATCCCCAGTCACATCTTCAGGATGTATTGACGTTTCTATTCGTGGTACTTGCATCATCAGAAAATTTTATTTTCAAAAAAACACTCTCAATTTTGACGTGTTCTAAAGCTTAAACAGAGGAGCGACACAAAACTCGGCAAATATTTACTCTACTCACCTTTTAATGTGCGTCGTAAGCAAAACGAATGAGAAGTTATCTGAAAATAAAAATAAAAAGAAGTTGTAAATATATATATATATATTATATAATATTTAAATTAATAAATATTAAGTTACATCGAAAGAAGATTTCCCATATTTCATAGGATCGTATTGGTTTTCTTCTATCCATTGGTTATATTTTTTGAAGCAATCACTAGAGTCTTAGTACTTGCTTTAAGTACTTACTCATCAGCGCCTCGTTCTTCGTCTGCCTCGTCGTTAATGTTAATGACTGTTCCTTTTCATTAAAATAGGGTATGTGCACAAGCAAACGACCACCTAACACATTGTCCTGCTTGGACGCTGCGTAACTAATTCAACTAGTTATGTACGCTAAGATTATATGTCTTTATCTATTATGGGTTTTGTATATAGTTCAGTATTCAATAAGAATGCCAGTTTCAAATATTTATTCTACATTTTTTAAATGTGAATTCATTTTTATAAATGCGAATTTTCGCCATACCCGGGCAAAAAAATTCAGTACCCGGCCACTTTGGTCCAATATTGAAAAATTTCAAAGCCAGCAGATGAAATCAAACATTCTGAAGGAATTTTTTTTGAATATTATTTGGAGCAAGTTATATTGTTTTATCTCACGAAAGGTGTTATCGTAATTGTTTTTTGACTGAATTACTAAAAAAAAAACTACATTGGCCGTTTACTGTAGCAGTCTAAATAAATGGTATCCAATAGCTAGCCACCATATTTTCCTAATTGAAAACATTGAGTTTTTAATTTATTTTTTTGATTTTATAATGACTTCCTACGTATTTGATACAAATAGACGCCCAATACCGGATGAAGCAGCGAATAGGTGCGACAGTAGGACTGTTTGTAACATCACCAAGGAACTCATTGGTGGTCGGAATTCTACACAACAAACGGTGAAGAGTGTAAATGGTAACCTTCTAATTTCGGATGAAGAGAAACTCACTAGATGGAGAGAACACCTTGCGACTGTCTTAAGCCACCTAGACGATGGCAGAATGTTATCGAGCTCTAATGAGGATTCTGTAGCAACAAATGCCAGAATTCGCACCTCACCTCTCAGTAAAAGCGAAATATTAGCAACAATCAAGTCCCTCAAAATAAACAAAGCAGTGGGTATTGACGGCATCAATGCTGAATTATTTCAAGCTGCGCCGAATATATCAGCAGACTTGCTGCATCCGGTGATATACAAAGCTTGGGATAACAGCAATTCCCGCAGGAGTGGAAAAGGGGGATGATCATCAAGCTTCCAAAAAAGGGAAACCTTATGGAGTCCGGAAACTGGAGAGGTATTTGCGTTCTTCCAGCAGTATCAAAAACAATAGCTCGAATAGTTCTGGAACGGATCAAAGAGCATTTAAATTCAACTGTCGATGTTGAACAGACGGGTTTCCGCGCTGGATCCTCCTGCATCGACCATATAAACACCACACGGATCATTAGTAAACAATTCGTTGTACAGGTCTCCGCTACATCTATTGTTCATCGCCTTCGAGAGAGCTTTCGATAGATTGAATCGAGATGCTATCTGGGGGGCCTTGAGCAGGAGAGACTTTCCGGAAAAAACTAATAGCTATTATAAAGGCTGCATATGTATGTAGTACGTGTCACGTCTTGCGCAGTTGTCAGAGGTATTTCAGGTCCATAGTGAAGTTCGTCGAGGGTGCATACTGTCACCACTATTGCTTCTGGTGGTTATCAGCGACATACTCCGTGCAGCATTGATGGACGGAAGTTATGGCATTCGATGGACTATGACACCTTGACTACGCTGATGATGTTTGTCTCATTTCGCATCGGGTAATGGATCTTCATTTGATGGCCCATAGTCTAGAAGCAGAGGCAAACAAACTGGGGTACAAAGCAAATACTGCAAAAACGAATGCCATTAGTAATTCTGACGACCGCGCCCAACTGAACATTGCCGGGCAGGAAGTCGAAAAAGTTAACAGCTTTCTATATTTAGGGAGTGTGGTTTCGGCTACTCGCGGTGGCACCGAGCTGGACGTGAGCAACAAAATCGGGAAGGCTAAAGCTGCGTTCGGAATGCTTTCCACGATCTGGAAAAGCAATGCCATCAGTTTAAGAACCAAGCTGCGACTGTTCCGCTCCAACGTAGAATCGGTGCTGCTATATGGATGCAGTACCTGGAAAGTAGACACCATTACCACCCGAAAGCTGCAATCTTTCATCCTTAGGATTTTTTGGCCGAAACGGACGGGCCAGGAACCTATAACCATCACAACACGAACGAGAAAGTTCCAGTGGATTGGGCTCACCTTACGACGCGAAGACAATTTTATTGCAATGTACACCATGCAAAATCCGCTTACGCAGGCAGGCAAAACAGTTGAAAGGGAATCGAGTTCTTTAGGAATGAGTTGGAGGGAGATCAAACGCGTTGCAGAATTTCGAACGAGAGATGGCGCGCAGGCGTGGTTGACGCCCTATGCCCATCGAGGGGTTAAAGGACCTAAAAGAACAAACATATTTTTATAGGTGGTGCTACAGCCCGTAGATGGCCAGGGCGTAGCTTCTCAGCGTGTGCTGTGCTGTTGTTCTCTCACAAGTGGAAGGGACCTACAGTTTTATGCCGACTCCGAAGGGCCAAGTTTGGGAAGCTTTTTCTAGACAGGAAATACTCTTTGAGCATTGTCAGTGACTCGAAAGAGATGGAGCCGTGAAAGTACCTTTTTGTCGTACAGAGCAGGAATCGAACCTACGACGTCAAGGTTGGGGTCGACGCACATACTCACAACCCCACAGGCCTTAAAACTATCTGTAAAAATAGCCCTTTATGAACAATTGTAGAAACATATAATTCGAGTGCATCAAGCGTTGCGACAGTGTTCAAATTCACTGACTGTACTAACTCGTCAGAACCCCAGATTTTTAAAAATTCAAAAGCGCTCCTACGTAAGTTTATGCATACACAAGTGCCATCTATGTGCATTCCATGTTCACAAGTTCTTCCCTCCCCTCATATTTTATTCAGAAGCGTTCACCTGGTTTGAATGAAAGTCATTCAAGCCCTAAATTGCGGGACACATTCAGAATTCCTAATCTGTAAGGATACACATTTTTTCGAAGAGCCGACCATGAAATCGAAAATGTGTAATTAATACAAAATGTTTACACCGTATTAGTCGCTCCATTATTCGTTTCACAATTTTACTCTTGTTAGCAGTGGTTTCATCCCCGTTTCGTGTTCATTCATGTGACAAAGACATTCTTTCCTCCCTTGTGATGTGTGTGAAAGCCTCCAGCTATGACGCCCCCTTAAAAAAATCTCTAAGCGATTTCTTTAAAGGAAAACTCGCCTGAGGGGCAGGGGGCAGGAGGCGGTGGTGTTTCAGAAGACATCCGCATCGCTCCAGTTTTATCAAAAGGGTCCTCGGCGAATTAATCGGTTTGATGAACTGGAAAAGGTGAAGCGCCTTTGTGGCAACACCTCGAGTGTATTCAACCACACAAAAGGGGCAGTAGCCAGTAATTATCATCAGGTCCTCCCTTCGTCAACTTCCTATCTATCAAAGCTGGCTTTCCCTTGTCGTTTTTAGATCTACAAACAAGGACACTTCACCCAAGGATTTGATTGACATTTCGGTCTCTCCACAAATGGGTGTTTATTAAATGCTTCCTCCGGCCTTTTCACGAACGGGGAAGAGCTCCGGAATTTAATCGCCACGGCCCCTAAGCCTATAAAACAATAAGAACCAGCTCTGGGGTATTCCTAATGCCGTTTCACATGCAAACCCAGTCGTGAGCTAGAAAAGGACAGATAAAAATCTTTCTTCCCTCCTAATGGTATGCTTAAATTGAATTTTGTTTCAGAGTCTCCCTTTCGTTTTTTTTTCGTTCGCCGTAGTTTTCTCTCGGTTTTTTGGCTCTGACCAACCCAGCATTTGTTCTGCCTTGCTGCTGGCGGTGGTATATTCTTCTCATTCCTTCTCTCGGTTTCGTTCTTTGTTCGGTGCTCTTTGGCTAAGTCCTTTTGTGGTATCAAAATGAATTTCGTCCTCTGTCCTCTGTTTTGGATTCTTTCTTTCTGGTGCTTTCTTTTCGCAAGTTTCCGCAAGCCTTAACTAATTCGATTCCGTCCCCTTATTCATTTTTCTTTACCTCGCCATTTCATTTCATCGCCGTCGCCATTGCCATCGCCCTCGCCATCGCCAATGCCAACGCCACCCTCGTCGCCCTCGACTTGTGCGTTGATTTTAACTTTGAAGCGAGAGGACTTGAAACGGAACTGGAGAGTTAATCTCAAACCAGGATAGGGGCAGAGCTTTTCCCTCTCCATTTCATTCGTCTTATTTGCTCCATTTTTGCTTCTCCTTGTTAAATTGTTTATTTCATTGCATCTTCGGTTTTGCGAAATCTGTACAGAGAGCGAATCCGAGGACCGCGTCTTCCTTTTAAATAATTTAAAATTATTTTTCGCTCTATTTTACGTTTCGTTCTAAGCAATTTCTCGTTAATCTAATTCCGGATGTTTGTTTGCGCCTGAGAACGAAGCGACGGAAGCTGTGTGTCTTGCCCTAGGCTCCGAAGATAATAACAAGGGCATACGGCTGCGGTGGTGGTGGCGTTGGCTCGCTGGAGCTGACAAACTCGGCATTGGGGATAGAAATGAAATCACAAATTGGTGATGGGAAACTGCCATCGGAATTTTTGAACAGATTCAGAGTTTCGCTGTGGCTTAGTGGTACTCAACAACGAAGCGGCCGGCAAAAAGACTAGCGGAGACGGTGTTGAAGATGAAACTGGCGCAATTTGTTTTCAACGAAACACATTTTAGATTTATTTAAATTCCAAACGAGATGCCCGGAAGTGGGGTGGTTTTTTGTCTTTCACCAGGAGCAAGTTTATGCCGCAAAGTTTCAGAGCAAAACGAAAGATGAACGTTGCTTTGCATATTTTATTTGGATGAATTTTAAGTTTACTTTTCAGTTTTTGGGAGGCATTTGAATAAGTAGCCCTTGGCTGAAGATTGATAACTTTTATGCTCGGAGAAATTCGAGGAATGAGGACTTCGCGGTGACACATGCTGTGACTTGAAGCCGCAGCTGTCAAGTGCTGTTGTCTTCGTTTTTGTTTCTTCTTCACGAGTTGCTCATACATTTGATTGGTGTTTACGTCGAGTTCCAGCTGTTTTGGAGTTACGATTTATTTGGGGAATTTCATTACTCTTAACAGTCCTTGATTGACTGGCCAATTCTCTGGTCCAAAAGGAGAGAAAAAGGATTCGCCGAAGAGCTTGTTTGACTTTGGCACATGCAACGAATCAAGCGTGAGCTGTTAAAAATATGAATCTGGGGAAATAAACAGCAAACACATCACATCACGTCAGTTGTTTTGCGAATGTTGTTAGCCTGTTGTGGTTTGAAAGGTCTGCCTCCAATTATTGTGTCGTCACTCAGACTAATCTTTAATTATTATTACCCTTTCGTACCTTGGGACGAAATGAAGTAAAAGCAGTTCTCTAAAAGAAACACGGATGGATTATTTCATGTTTAAATTGTCTGTCATCCGCGAGTAATGTATGCATCACTCATCACGCGATCCCAAACAACGCGGGAGTGCCTGTTGAATTGAGGGAAAAAAACTTGTTTAGATGGGCCTTACACAAGAGAAAGAAGTTTATAAATAGGTCTATGGTACGCTGGTCGTTATATATGTAGCTGTCATAAGACCCATCCTCCTATAAGTCGTAGTAATACTGTTGCTCATACTCAAAGTCGATGCTCACCAAAATCCGGAGAAAGGCATATAGACAAGCCTGCATTTTCAACTGTGGTGCCCCCAGAGCTACATTCACTGATGCAGTGAAAATTCTCCTTTACCCCTTAAACATCCTTGGTAAGCAAACAGCTACCAACTGTGCAGTTCGTTCAACGGTGTGTTCCAAATGGAGTGATTACAGCTATTGAGACGTCAAGATCTTACATGAGTAGAAACTAAACTTCTCCACAAGAATTTTAAGTCCCTGATTCCATTCCTGCAGCAGCGTCTTCCAAGCAGAAGTAATGTGGATTATCGAAGCTCTGTCTTGGCCAAGGTGGAATGTGATATGGTCGCGCGATATCTGTTTATTTACAGATAGACAAGCAAACAATGAAATACCTGTTTGTAAACTCAAAGTGGTGGCCCGTGACGTTGTGAGTATGTGCGTCGACCCCAAACTCGACGTCGTAGGTTCGATTCCTGCTCTGTGCGACGAAAACAATTTTCACGAAACCACCTCTTTCGAGTCACTGACAATGCTCAAAGAGTATTTCCAGTCTAGAAAAAGCTTCTCAAACAAAGCCGATCGAAATCGGCATTAAACTGTAAGTCCCTTCCACTCGTGAGAGAACAATAGCACGCACAACACGAGTGGTTGCTGAGAAGCTAGGCCCTGGCCCCCTACGGGCTGTAGCGCAATCCAAATTTTTATTATTAAACTCGATATTAGTAATCAACTGCCGTGCGTCTCTTGAGCAGATATCCGAGCAGTCCAACATACGAATGTGCCAGGCCAAAGAGGCATCCCGTAAAAGCTTACGAACTCGTTGTATACGCCACCAGACTGCCGACTGATGCAATCCCTGTAATTTAGGTACCTCTGTTCTTACCTTGGTGGCCCGTGGCATTGTGGGTAAGTAGCATAACGCACTTGAGTCACTCATAATGCTCAAAGAGTATTTCCTGTCTTGAAAAAGCTTCTCAAACTTGGCCGTTCTTAGTCGGCATAAAGCTGTAGGTCCCTCCCACTCGTGAGGGAACAATAGCACGCCCAACACGAATTGCTGTTGAAAAACTGTAGCGCCACCAATAATATACTATTGTTATTATACTTAACTTGAAGCTACAACTCAACTAACGCTACACAGAATAACTCAATGAGGTAGCGACGGCAGGCCCCACTTTTCGAACCTCAAACGAAATCTTCTCTCATCTTGATCTAAGTAGGCCGGATCTTCTTAAGGTGATCTAAAATTAGTACAGCAATTGGAACGGACAGTGTCTGTTAGGCCTCTATGCAAATCGGAGAATAAGGAGGAAAGCACCTTTCCCGCAACTGTCCAGCACTTGCCTCAACCAGGAAAGTCAGAATGGGCTCATGTTTCTACTATAGTCTGAACGATCGGTCAATGCACTTCACAATTTGTCGACAAAACTGGCTGGCTATCATAACTACCACATCCCTTTGTCTGAATTAAAACACACACATGACATGCTACTACTCTTTGGCCTAAGGACATCAGTGCTGTTTCTAAGCCAACCCAACCTAGACTCTCCCAAGTAAGAAGACCATTCTGTCATCTGTGAGTCAATCAAGGACTAGACTCAGTTTCAGTGTATATTAGACTTAACTTAAGCGCTAGTTTAAATGGTCATATCCCGAGAATAAGGGGGTAATAGAAATAAATAATGTAGGATATGTGAAAAAGTTATATAAAATACGTTCGTACAAACATTCTAAATAACTTAGAGTTGTAGTAATGTAATTATTTAACATAAAAATATATGGTATAAATGGAAAACCACGTCATGCTTCAGCAGATTTTATTAGTTATACTAGTGATGGAAATTTATGCTAGTTTCAATTAATTTAATTAGCTGCGCTTATTTCATACTTAACACGTGAAATGCTAACGCTATACAAACACTATACATCACACAGTCACTGCAGTGGCAATTGCGAAATGGTAACTAACTCGAACATAATTCACTAAGCAACTAAAAAAGCGGACAATCCGTTCCGATTCAAAAATTAGCAGACTAGTACCACTACCTTGGCTTAAATTCGCTTCACACATATCGCATACATTATATTATTTCATTTCGCATTCACATATTAATATTAATTTGCTGAAACTTAAACAATTCCCGAATGTACCTTCATAACAAACTGCGTTGCTAATGCTAAAAGAAGAAGCAGATTTCCATTCAATAAAATTAATATGCACCTAGAGCAGTGGAGCAATTTAAAGGGGAAATCTATACATACGTAAGCTGTGAGTGCGTAAACAATATTCATAATGTCTGTTTTGAGTTTTCGTTCCACTCTTTCGCTGCGTGTTCATATTATACATCCTACCGCCTGCTGCAGAATAATAGATTAGCTGTTCATCAAATTTAGCAAGTGATTTTCATGCTGCTAATACGAAAACATGTCCTTGAGTTAATTTTGCTAATGCTAATTATTTCATCATGAATATGAACATCTCTAATACAACAACCTCAGTCTCGGTGCTATTACAGTCAATTCGTGATCACCCTTCCACACTTGACAATTTTTCTTTGTCATGCCCTTTGAAATTCTCTCGAAAAACCACACATTTTTATTATGGAAATATTATTCTTTCTAAATTTGCTGAGACATGATTTTCATTTGGTTGATGGCATTTGAATTGAATAAGAGTCTCAACTGAATTTAAGGCAATGGATTATGATGGAAAAAAAAGGGTTGAAACAGCAAAGTCACTGATTACATTAAAAAAGGTAAATAACATTGCGAGCAGAATACGTATCACAGAAATGCTTAGCAGAAGAAAAACATGCTCTTTTGGAAGAGAAACGCAATTACTCTCATATATATGAAGTGGTAGATGTTTATTTTAGAAGGCTACGTTCTGGAGAATGGTTGGAAGCACTGGTTAACCAAGTTATGGCTTACCAAGGGCCTTATGTGTTTAATAAAGTTTTTTTTTTGCATTCCTGCATAGAGACAAATTTCAATGTGCATACACTAACCACAATTTCTATATCGGACTATATTTATTGAGGTCTGTGAGGTTATAATAATAATAATATGGGTGGCGCTACAGCCCATAGAGGGCCAGGGCCTAGCTTCTCAGCAACCACTCGTGTTGTGCATGCTATTCTTCTCTCACGAGTGGAAGGGACCTACAGTTTTATGCCGAATCCGAACGGCCAAGTAGCTTTTTCAAGACAGGAAATACTTTTTGAGCATTGTGACTCGAAAGAGGTGGGGCCGTGAAAATTATTTCTGTCGCTCAGAGCTGGAATCGAACCTACGAGGTTGGGGTCGACGCACGTACCCACAACGCCACTGGCCATTACTTCTGTGAAGTTGACCGGGATAAAAACAATGCTTCCCATCATTATTTTATATATCTTATCGATAGTCCGCTATGAAACGTGATAAAATGCTTCTCTGAATTCATTCGCTTGACACAAAAACAAAACTCAAACTGCAGGGGCATCGAAAATGGCTGATTGATATAAATCGTCAGTAACAAAAATTAATTATTAAAAAACAACAAATTGTGTTTTTGGTTTTCCTTGCCGAATTTTTCATTGATTTCCTTAAACAGTTGTAACAGTCAGCTGTGTCAAATATCGTCTGTGCTGACATGTTTTTTTCTGATGAATAATGACGCGCCGCTGATAGTTTTTCTGTGCACTTATTATTTAGACCTTATGGCGCAAAATTATAGTCGGCAAAAGAACACATTAAGATCATTTTAGTACCTAACAAAGTGCTTTGATAATTATAGTCGACTTTAAGACCACTTTATCGTCATCACCTCGTGATAAAGTTAAAGTCACCCGAGACATCATTTTAAAAAAATGAAACGTGTAGCTAGCCTAATAAGAAAGTATTAAGAAGATGTTTATATTTTTTAATACAAAAACGTGGGACAAATTTAATACTAGACCCTTCGTTGCAGCTGCACGAACTTTGCTGCTTCGATTTCAGGGCCTTCAGTCTCATATCGTGAGACTCCCTTCCCTGTGCAATCTTCTGCGTATGCATTCTTCTGGCACGTTCAATATCTTCCTTTAACGTCTTCCGTTTGACGCACTTGCAACAGTTGAAGTTCAACTCATTAGGAATTGTCTTCTTTTACGTGCATTATTTTTGATAACTACGCGCGAATCCATCCGATGCCAATTCTGTTCCTTTTCTCGCTTAGTATGACATTCAGTCCTTTGATTTCATCAAAATCTCTAATTTTATATTACAACTATGTGTCCATTTCTTGCGACTGAATTTAGAATCCGACAAGACAAAGAATAATACAAAATAAGCCAATGACAGCCGTGAAATTACGATTGCTGATAGTTCGGATGAATTTGTTTATCCTGTCCAGTTATTTTAAGGAGTGTTTGATTGAAATTACTTATACGTACGTTGAGAAGTACAGACTAGTTAGCGGAAAGTTAAAAAGTTAAAGCATGCCTTTAGTTTTAAAGTTGCTTGTAACTAGTTCGGAGTTAAGGCCTTAAAGTGTAGTTGACTACAATTTTGCGCCATAGAGGGGTTAAATATGTTCGCCTTGGAGCACTGGAAATAGGCTGGATGGTGTAGTTGATTGATTGCCTGCCCTTGGGTAGAGTGGTCCCTGTTTTGAATCCCAATGAAAGCAAAGTTATTACACCTTTATCTGTTTTTTTTTAATCTGACCTTGACATTGGTATTATGGAATTATTACTTATCGATCAGATGGGATTCGAGGCACTTCTCTCTCGCTAGGGGCTTATAGACGAGACAGAGACGTATTGCAGCCACTTCTCAATCGCAAAGGTGGAAAGTAACTGGAACTCTTATCACTTGCAAGGGGTTCTAGGTGCGACCGAGATGGATTGAAGGCACTTTTTTCTCGCAAGGAACTGCAAAACGCAGATCAAATGAATTCCAGACAATTCGCACTAGCGGGTGGCTTCTAGGGGATACCGAGATGGATTCCTGGCACTTCTCACTCGCGAAGAACTTTGGGAAGTAGCCCGAAAGCTTCTCACTCGCGAAGAGCTTCTAGGCGCGATTCCAGATAATTCTCACACGCGGGGTTTTTTGGGACGCAACCAAGAGATTTAGTAGTTTTATTGTGGGTATCTTTATAGACCACGAGGGTCTCACTGTGCTGGCGATTCCGCTGGCATCCCGCTAACCTGCCTACCGCACACATGTATGTGTACTTTCCCACGCTAATTATTCTGTTTCAATGAAGCACTAGTTTTCTATTAAAGCGACTAAAGACAGTCACTTAAACAAAAATGGCTTTCAAACAAGATCAGCACATAAGAAGCACTCATACCCTCTACAATATTAAATTAATTCCCTAATGAATTGGAGCCACTTCATTGTTCAGGGACACTACACGCTAAGCGAACGCTCGAAGGTGGCTCTCAAACTCACGTACTAATCAGATCAATGCACTCGGTTTCAAAAGGCACTGACTTTCCTCCTCTGATTAACTATCGTTACCATCGCTTCCGAGGAAACGAATTTACATTAAGATATATCCCCCCCCACTCCACCCCCACCCACACCAAACATCACTCCTGACACCGGTCTTGTTAACCTATTTGCCACTCAATCTCCTTTCCAACGCCAACATCAATACAAAAGGCCAAGTGCGTCCTTGTCTACTTGTCAAAATTACTCCACCCTTACTGCTGCTTGTCGACAGCTTGTTCACAAAAACAAATAACAATGACGAGGAGAAGAAGAAGAAGCAAAAAAAGCTTCTTGCTCTCCGCTGTATGCTGCTGCAAAATTGCACTTGAAAATGTCACCCGTTTTACCCTCTCAATATGGATCACCTAGAACGCAGACTTTAGCGTCGACTATGATTCATATTGAGTGCATGTGTGATGTACAAATGGAGGCCACTTAAGACTAAAGGACCTTTGTTGGAAGGATACTCTGCCAACGTCGTTGCAAACCATGTACTTGTTTTCCTGCCTGGTTGACGCTAACAAAAGTCGTTTAACAGAACAGGATGCGAAGAGCGCCCATATACGAGTTTGTTTGTAGCTATTTACGTGAAAAGCACCGCACATGTACGTACATACGCGTGTACACAATCCGAGTAAGGTCTTTTCATCTTTCTTTGTTCTGTGGCTTTATGTCTGGAAACATAAATTAAATTATTTGATTCCTGCGCTTTGTGCTTCTCTGTGCGGGACTCACAGACTCGGATGCCACTTAAAGATGATGAGCTCTATTGGCTTTGCGATTTCGTATTGTCGTAATTTCGGTTTGCTGTGCTTTCAAGCGACCCTTTGTCTGCGTGGAGGCCTTTGTTTTGCAGAGCTCATCAAATAAAAGGCGGTCGAGTTTCGCCGAATTTGGGGCACTTTAAAATGCGCCGCTGTTTGCTTTAATTTGTATCTAATTTCATGAACTTAGAATTGCTGGAAACGCACGTGCTATATGGATCAGCTATATAAATTGCAGTGCAGTCCCTATCTAGAAACGTAAATAAGGCGTAACTCTCACTTCAGAGTTCTTCCAAGCAACTAAAGAGGGGATCCCTCCCTCCCGCGGTGTGCACCACCCTCCCGAGATTGTACTGCAAAGTGTACCCCTGATTTCACAAAGATTCTCAACTCTGGAACTGTCAGGATACAACACAAAGAAATAAAAAAGAAACAACTGAAGAAACTCAGTAAAACAAATTGCTGGGACTTCTCAACAATTTGTAAAAGTTAGTCCGTCTCTTTTCGGCACGATGAACGCTTTTGACATTTATTTTGGGAGTTTCACCATTCCACCGGAGTGAAACAAGTTCCCGTGAAATGTCATACAGAGAATTTTCCTCTCCCTGCCAGAGGTGGCCGGGGCCTGTGCCCTTGCCTGTGAGCAATTTCTAAGCACGTGAACTGATTGCAGTTGTGTGACTTTTCATCAAAGCCCTGCAAAAGGCACCCAGATGAACAACAAACTCAATTGAATGGATTGCTTTTTGCCCGGAAAATGGAGGGAATGTCGAAGAAGAGAGACTATTTTCTATTCTTCACCGAGCGCTGTGGGAGTTTTTGAAGGAAGCTCAAAGTCTAAGTGCGGTGTGTGGGTCGATTATTTGGATTGAAATTCGACGTAAAACCGAAATCAATTCAATCTGGTAGTAAGCTGCAATGATGTACTCATTTTGGTGGCTTTGGAATAAAAAATAACTGAAGTCAAGGTGAAGGGAAGACCAGATGTGCTGGACAGATTGTCTAGACCGACATATTTCTAAATTATGTGACCACATTCTGAGTCGAGTCTTGACACTGGCTGAATGTGTGTTTAAAAATAATGTCTGTTGACATGAAAATTCCTGGCGTCTCTACACCTTTGACCTGGATTTGACTGCAACGTGGGTAGAACTTTTAACGCACAGTCTTATAAATGAAAAACAAAATCAATGATTTTCTTTCCTTAATAGGTGTTTACTTCGGTCTATCGACTGGCTTAACAAATATATTAACTTATAAACTAACCTAAGTAGCTACACCTTCAAAACTTTTCGATCAGTGTAGTTGACATAGGTGAACAAACCATTAAACGGATTGTCTCAAGTGCGCCGAATTTCCCGTCCGACGCTGATAATGCATATTGGATCCTTCATGATTCGTTGGGTCATCTGTGTCAGCGAACTTTATATTATAATTGCGTAACTGTGGGGAGGTTTGTTATTGTTACTGGTCGCAGGAACATATCTCTAATAGGTCCGTGTGGACCCATGGTGATTATCTAAAGAGTACTAAAGTGTCTCCACATACCCTTGTTGTGTTCAGTGAAACTGCACCCTAATGAACTTAAAAAAGTGGGACCAGTGAATATCATAAAGTTCTTGCAAGTCGTGTAAGAAGAATTCTCTCATGATCCTGTATCTCAATTGACAGCGGCTGGGACAGTGAGTAGTATCCTCCCTTTCTTCTATTATACTTATCTACTGCCTCTGCATGTGAAGTCTTGAGATAGACCGTGCTTGTTTCATGATACTATAGATGGTCCCGCGAGAGATCCCACTACCATCCTGAGTAAGTAGATTTCTGCCACATTGAAGAAGTTTGTCGAAAGTCTTCTGCCTTGACTGCCACATAGTCCGGGATAGAACTGCACCGCGACCAACATGCTTCTTCAACTAACGTAGTCTTGAGTTAGTTGCTTCCCGCCACGCACTGAACCTCGGCCAACACGCCTCTCCATCTTACATAGTCTTGTGCAGCGTGCGCCATCGGAGACGTAGACGAACTTAGATCCATTGATAGGGTGCTAGCATCCAAATTGTCTTTTGTTACCTAGTTATTGGGTTTTATCATACACCTTCTTTTTGACATCATTTTAGACCCACTCGATTGCATGGGATGGGACGTTTTATTGCCCTTTCCTGACAAGTTCATCTGTTGCCTCATTGCCGGCTATTACCCCGTGAACTAGGACGCAGCATTATGGAAACAAGACGCGATTGCTATGATTTTAAATCCTGACATGTTTCAAGGCACATGTTTACTTTTTGACTCAGAATTGTCTTTTAAATAATTTCGACTTCCATTACCTACAACAGCTTATGCCAATCCGTACGTTTCTAGGAAATTTCAAAAGTTTCCAATACAGTCCATAAGATAGTTTCTTTGTACTTGGGACAGATAACTAAAACAAAGATAAAGGATGCCTACTTCAATGAAGTCAAACTAAAAATGAGAAAATCAGCATCACAATAATTGTACTGATTTCAGAATGAGAATGAAGTTCTATTTTGCATAGGCTTATACAGCAGCAGTTGTGGACAAGCTGAAGGGGTTAAGTGGTAAAAGAATGAATTCTAAGTATAGCTCACAGCCATTGCTTGTACGATGTACGATGATACGAGAGTGAGTGAGTGGACTTCATGATTCGCTGGGTCACCTGTGTCAGCAATGAAACTGCGGAAATCGTCGAATGAGAGCCAATGAATGTCGTGTGAATTCCAGATCAGCTAAAATCAGCAATAGAACAGGAAATAGTGTAAGACTGTAGACGAACGTTTGTGTCCATCACAGAGCACACAGAACACAAGTGTTAACTCCGAACATCGCTTTACTAAGCAGATGTTTGCCTGCGTGGCTAAAGATCATCTACGGTATTTTCATCCCACCGATTGCCTCAAATAAACAATATTAAGTAACGCTGCTACGTTTCACGATTTGTACGTCTTATTTAAGGCAATTTGTTGTGTAATCAGTAAAATGTCAAATCAGTAATGATCATGTGTCGTTTTATGTATACAAAAAAGTGAACTGATCTACACATATCGAGGATGCGATCTTATGAACTTCAGGAACTCCTTAGACTCGATTATCTTGGAATTCGATTCAAAAACGTTTACAGAATAGCAAAAGCAGAGCAAAAATGATCATACACGCCAAACCATGCTGCAGAAATACATTAGGCTTGCCATAATGCAATCAAATTCCATCATACGCACCATCCTGGGTTTCGAATTAGTTAGAAGTCAATTAAAATATTTCATGTCAATCCTTTATTTTTTCGGTATTCGCACTGAAAGGTATAGTCTGTTCTTCTTCCTTTCAGCCAACAAGCCTCTCTAGTTGGCACGACCTTAAGACAACTGCCTTAAGTTTCAAACGCCAATGGTTGAGGTCCGTCTCCACTTTTGCCCTACTGGCTCGGAGTCGCAGGCTTTTGGGGCTGGAGTGTTGTTGTCCATGTGCTCTACATGGATTAGCCATCTTAGGTGTTTTATCCGTAGACGCCTATACTCATGACGCTGTACAGCCCGTACAGTTCGTGAATGAATCTTCTTCCTAAGACACCATTAATGTAAACAGGACCAAAGATTGAACACAGAAGTTTTCACTCGAGAGGCTTTCCCGCCATAGAGCATCAAAGGGATGATCAAGGTCTTATATAATGTGAGCTCGGTCTTTCGGGGGAGGGCTCAATTGCCTCTTGAGCCCAAAGAAAAAGCGGTTAACAAGAGTAAATCTGCGTTCAATCTTAGTACTGATGTTGATTGTACTATTAACTTGGGAGACGAGGTAAATAAAGTCTTTGGCCACTTCGAAATTGTAGCTGCTTATGGTAACGTTCTGATCAAGTCGTCGATGTTGTATATCCTTTGGATATACTTCGTTTTGCCCCCATTCACCCGCTCTCCATCGTCATCCTGCACAACCTGACGAATTTGGCAGGTATGTCAAAACTAGACATGGAACTAGACATATAGCTCGTCTCAATGGCAGCGTACATATGCGGTCTTAAAGTCAAAATAAAGGCAAAGCTTAACCTTTGTTAAAAAACATCCGTTGAAATCAGATCCTTTTTCACGGTAATTAGATTTAGAAGCATTCTTTTCGGTCTTTGTAGGAGTTTGAGGGCCAATTTTGTCGTTTCGCAATCAAAACCGAAATCGAAGCTAATAATATTCGTGGTCAATCAAATTCGTAGTATGGTTCGCATTTGGAATTGGGAACCTTTCGTTAACGAGTCCTCTTTGGGTAGAAACTGCGAATAATGCAGGACATTTAGCCTCTTTCATCTATAAAGTACGTACACAAAAGAACATGCAAACAAAATTCGTTTTTATTTCATACGACGGGCACAGTCTGTAACAGCATATACCAAGTGTCAACCAAGATGAAGCACTAAACCATGGATGTAAGGGAAACAGGATAGATTATTGAGTTTAAGTTTGACCAGCTTCCACTGAAATTTCCACTAGGAAAGTGATAAATGTATATAAAATAATTTTGAATAACCCACCATAAGCGAATCTGAACAGCAAAAATCGAGTTATTCCATTTGGAAGACTACAAAGCAGTTTCAACGACCATAATGTAGCAAGTGCTTCACCGACTCCAAGGACAAAATTACTAATCGCATAAAATATATTGAATGTGACCTGATTATAGGAGAAATACTTAAGGTATTACCAAGACTGTCCCCTGTGAAGTTGAGTTAACTTAGTTAAGGCTGCACTTAGACGTAATTAGGTAGCGACTAAAATAAAAGCGCCGTCAAGATGGGGATGGAACGCAGAAAGTCCTTTGTAGAGTGTACATCGTGTATTGCGATGTCAATTTGTTCGATTGGATTTGGTAAGCGAGTTGGGCTATAAACTGGTGGGTTAAAAAAAAATCTCTTCGGATATATAGAGGAAACCCCTGGATAGCGCAGTGGGTTGAGTGCCTGCCATTTGTAATAGGGGTCCCAGGTTCGAAGACCAGTGGAAGTAAGAGTTATAGTTGGATATAAAGAGGCAGTCTCTAAGCAAGTATTATTTAGCGATGGCAAGGGTGTGTTAACAACCGAAAATCTAATTGAAGGTCAACCAAATGGCGATTACATTTGAGCTGTCATTATTTCCTTTGGCATAATAATTTATTTATTTATTGATGAAGTTAATATGCTCACGGGAATTACACCTCTATCGTCGGACCGACACTTCTGTATGGTGTCTCAGTTTGGTGGACAGCACTAAACAAGGCTATAAACTGTAATGCACTCAACCGGGTGCAAAGACTGGCCTGCCTGTGTATCAGCGGGGCACTGAGAAGTACTCCGCACTGAATATTCTCCTCCATTTCCCACCCTAGGAAATATTCGGGTAACAGGCAGCAGCAAGCACAGCCATGAGACTCAAAACACTTCGATTGTGGTCCGAACTCTGGCCACTCAACCATTCTCAAGGAATTCAATTTCCTACCTAGCGACACCGGCCGCCTACTACCCCAACCTATCTTTGAGAAGAAGTTCTCGATCAGCATACCCTCCTGATCGGTCTGGATGTCTGACAGGCAAACGTTGGATGCTCCTCTGCGTATTTTCACAGATGGATCGAACATTAATGAGGGGGTGGGTGCGTGGGTCTCTTCCCAAGATCTCAACATTACTATCTATTTGAAGCTCCCTCATCAATGTAGCGTTTATCAGAGCGATTAAAGAGGCGTTGTAATGGCTCAAAAACAACTTGATTTAAAAAAGGGATATCACCATCTGTTCCGATAGTCAGGCCGCTTTATATCGCTAGACAATGTCATGTTTTACTCAAAAACATCCTTTAATTGCAGGCTGTCTGTTAACGAGATGGCTGAGCATTTTAACATTCACCTCATGTGGGCGCTAGGACAGTGTGACATACTAGGAAACTGCAAGGCCGATTAACTCGCCAGGTGTGGTACAACATCATTCCTATCAATAGCAGGGATACCACCTTCCATGCCGATCCATTCACAGCCTACCATCTTTTGAGGATTCACACAATTAAGACCACTCATAACAAATGGCTTGAAGGCACCACCTGCCTTAAAACAAAAGGTATCTGGCCATCACTTAACCTAAAACCGTCGTTCGTCTACTTAGATTCAGAAAGCACTCATTATGGACTCTAATAGGAGTCGTAACCGGGCACTGTGCAATTGGCACTCATGCTAGCAGGATGGGTGCTCCATACAATGATTTCTGCAGAAGTTGCATGGATGAAGAGGAGGAAGATAATACTCATCACCTCCTCTGCTCCTGCACTGCTCTTGCCAGTCATAGGTTCCTGCACCTAGGAGCCTATTACTTCAGCATCCGTAACGAGCTAAAAAGTGCCAGCATTGGCCAACTAAATCGTTCCATTAGCAGCACCAACTGGTTCCAACGTTAGGAGAAGTCAATCCGCGTGGTATCACAATGGGCCTACTCTGGCCTAAGTGTGACTGCTCTGCAGCAGTCAGCCACAACTACCTAACCTTACCTAACCTAATATGCTATATTTATATTTAATGAGTTACAATGAGTGTACTCTTGATCTCTGTTTAATGCATGATGAGGAAGTTCTCAGAATATGTACTCCATTTTCACATAAATCATTGTGTTTACTGCTTAGTCCACACCCACACCACACATTGAATAAATGTCATGCCGGCATCAACTTTTTTTCTATATTTTTACGAAACAAATTGAGTTTCATTCGCTTTGAATTACCAAATACTATTAGCTGTGCGAGTGTCATACAGAACCTAATTCAGCGCTGTTAAATATTGTATGCCTTTCCCCGAATACAGGGCAGACACATGTATGTACACCAACCGACATAAGTACGACTTGCGCTCAATGCTACCGAACATAGGCTCAATTTACTGAATTCGTCGAAAAAATATAGAAAATTGCGAATCCCCCATTGGAGCTGTGTCAGTCGTTTTTTCTTTGTTTTCCGTTCAACTCAGCAGTGAACCCAATTAAATGAGAATAACCTAATCGAGTGTATACACATTCCCTATGCCCGTGTGCTCACATTACTGCAGCTGTGATAATAATCCGTACTTCCCCTAGTGCGGCTGTTATTAATTATTTAAATATTGCCAATGCATGTAAATATTGACGGAGGGATACGCGACTAAGCAAAACAAAACGTGACATTTCCTTCTGCTTGCGACGAAGAACAATGACTGTGCAGAGAGCAGCACAAAAAAGGCTTGCATACGCGCCCCAGAGACCAACATTGAAAAATTGAGTAATTCGACCCCCCTCCCAATGGGCGCTGGAGGAACAAAGTGCTCAGTAATAATTGTAATAGAAGAAGTCACGTCCGGCAGAGCCATCGGGCGGCCCAACACTCGCACACAACATTAACGGGTGATGTCAAAATTGATTGATTTAATATTAAAATTAGTATGCGAACATAAGCCAATTCAGGGCGTTAGCCATCCCAGCCCGCAAGCCTAAACAAACGACCCAGCACTGGCGCTCCATACGTATGCTCAGGATTAAGCAATTATGAGCAACCATTATAGCGGGGCAGCATAATCGAACGTGCACACAACGAACGAACGGTGCAAGACGACGGCAGACACTCCGTGTGGTACTGGGAATGGGGCGAACAACAACTCGCTGCCGACTCAGTGGAGAGGAAAAATCCTCAGCTTTCCAGTGGGGAGCAGTCAATAATACCGACGCCGCGAAGAAGCGGTGCGAATGCGGCAGCAATAGAGGGGCTGGACACTGATGAATGGCGACGGGGTTGGGTTGCCTGTTCAGGGTTGAACGAATTCCTTTTCCCCCCGGATTCGCATGATGACTCCGGTAAGGCCGTAATGGTGGGTGGTGCGGGAATAGATGCTGCAACACTGATGAACAGTAAATGTGAAGGTTCTAATGGGGATTTACTTTTGTGCGCGCGGCACAAAATCATTTGTTTGGCTTGAGGTAGGTGATCAAAGTTGGCGAGGAAAAATCGCTGCGACCAGAGCCACCGCCAGTGCTGCTGCGTGTTGTTTTTATTTTGCTTTATTTATTTAAACTTTGTAATTACTCGCGTTCGAAGGAGGGGTAATGAAAGCATCGCCATAGACGCTCGGCTAATTAATACAAACGGGCAATTAATTGGGAAAATATCCAACTAATTAAATGAACGATTCGACAGGGCAGCGCGGCATCCGGGGTGAGAATCATTTATTTTGAGGACATGACAAGCTGACGGCCAGTAAATTTTGATACAAAAATGAAAGTGATAGAGACAAATGTTGAGTGACTTGGGGATTAATTAGTACGCACCCCATCAGATTTATTCGTCCGATCGATTTATGCGGTCGTAAATGGTGGCGGCTGGCCTGATTTGTTCCCAATCAAATACAAAAGATGGCAAACATATATTTTTTGGTTTTGTTTTCTGTTCGGTCATTCTGAGGGGGAGAGAAAATATTGAGCGTATTTATTGGAGCAAGTATTTAATCGTCTAGTGTACTGTGGCACAAGGAGGAGTTGGAGGGTTGATTTCACGGTGGACCTGGGTGAATGTGAATACCTACAAAAGCGATGGCAAATCCTTGTCCGCTGTTCTGAAGAAAGTAAGCAGTAAAGCGATTACCTTTTACATACAATCAGCTCCAGGTATTGGGCTTCCGCATTCCATTATGTTAAGTTATTATGTTGAACGAACAGCTAACTTAACTGCCTCACTGACCTGTTCCGGCAATCTTATGAAATACTATGGGTGGCTCTGCCCGTGGAGGGCCAAGGCCAGCAACCACTCTTGCTGTGAGTGCTATTGCTCTCTAACGAGTGGAAGGGACCTACAGTTTCATGCCAACTCCGAACGGCCAAGTTTGAGACGCGCTTTCCTTCTTCTTCTTTGGCTGGCGTTACAGTCCGGGGTGTACCTGGGCCTCAGTGAACAAGCCTCTCCATCTTACCCGGTCTTGTGCGAGTTGCTTTCAGTCACGCACGTTCAACTTTTGCAGGTCCCCTTCTAGCTGCGTGCAACACAATGTCCCTCAGGGTTGGAATCGAAAACTTTCCGGGCCGGAGCATTGGTGTCCATTCGCCCAACATGACCTAGCCATCTGAGACGAGAGACTCGTTTGACCAGATTGATGTCGCTGTACTGCTCGTCGTTCAGTCTTCTCCTCCAAACACCATTCGTACATACGGGACCGAAAATAATTCGAAGGACTTTTCTCTACAAGCGATCAAAAATACCCTCGTCCTCTTTAGTTAGTGTCCATTCTTCTGCGCCATGCAGCAGGACTGGGGCTATCAAGGTCTTGTGTAGGGATATCTTTGTTCTTCGAGAGATGGCTTTATTCCTCAGAGAAGCCATTTCTAGACTTTAAGTGCTTGTCAGTGACTCCAAAGAGGTGGAGTCGTGAAATTTGTTTGTGTCGTACAGACCAGGAATCGAACCTACGACTAGATTTCATACCCACAACACCACGGGCCACCACTGTTCCGGCAATCGGTCAATATAAAAGTATGCATTGCCATTTCTTCCATTGTAACGTGCTGGGTTTTCGTACGACCGCACCGGAAATCAGTGGACCACTTTGCTCCATTCCATGACAGATAAGACAGACATTCTTTGTTGAAATCTCATACAGCGAGTTGAAGACTGGTCTACCAAGCGCTCGCTGTCTGACTCTAGCGAGGGCCGGGCATTTACTAAGGAAATGTTGTAAGGACTCCTTCTCATCAGTTTTCTTGCAGCTGCGATAGTGTGAGTTATGCGGGATACCCAGTTTTTCGGGACGTTTTCCTATCAGCCAGTGTCCTGTACAGACTAGCAATGGGCAATTGCGAATAAAAACAATCGAATAATAGAATTCGAATTGAGCGGAGTCGAGTGTTGAATTTCGATTCTTATAGGTCCGATTCCAATCGCCAACGAATGTGTGTATTGTGCCGATTCTTCAAGTCGTAGAGAGATCACTAAATTGTGTGTATCCGCCGATTCTCGCTATTACCCATCTCTTTTTCATTTCGTTTCACTACTAAAATTTAAAGTGTACATTTATGAGAGTGAGAGTACCAAGTACAGTCCTCTCACTCATTGGGTGACAAGGACGAAGAATGCAGTCGAACCTCCAAAATTCAAATACCCATGGGAGCTAATATTTTTCAGAAATTTGGGTTGAATTATAGAAAATTTGATTTGAGGATGTTCCAATTACAGAGGTTGTAGTAGGTACTGCCTCGATTCGATTCGATTGTTTTCTGATGAGACCGATTAAATCGACAATCGAATTCAAATTTTAACAATTGCAATTCAAATTTCATTCGCAATCGCCCATCGCTAGTACAGGTCGTCACCAATCTTGTCGGGTTCGCTATAGGAGATCTTTTGTTCTGGGTCGCTTATACTCGGACCAGTTTTTTCTGGATGTAGAGGGAAGACACGCTCCGTAACGCTTTAAAGCGTTTCCTTTCATGACTTTACCACACGAAAAGGACGAATGGTTCCTGTTTGTGCAGAGTTCCCGAGTAGAATCCGAACATGTGTCCATTTCTATTCATCGGTGAAGAGAACCACGAGATGTGATCATTGATAACGACGATAGCTTATAGTCCTTGTCGGGGAATATGATTGTTATTTTGATAGAGAAGTCTATGTGGGGAGGTATGAATATATTCGGTTGTAGCTGCTAGGCTACTGGAACCATGTTTCATTCCCAGCTCATCTATTATTTTGATTATAGCTGGATGTCCCTAGTTGGCTTGTTTACCTAAAGATGACTCTCAGCTTGAGATCATATAGCGTTTTTTTCATGAGACAAGCAACGGTTGGACGGCGCAGTTGGCTGAGTGCCTGCCATTGACTGTAGGGATCCCCGGTTCAAACCTCAGTAAAATCAAAGGTTAAATTGCTTCTGTCTGGTTTTGAATTCTGGTCCAGTCACCATTTGTAGTTGGGATCAAATTGATGGCAATGGGGACCAACAATGGTCCAGCTGGCAATTTTGCTGGCAGTCCAATAACCTAACCCAACCCAATATAATAGCACTTTTTTCTGGGCAGATTTTTACGAATAAGTTCAGAGGAAGGAAATAAAGTATTATGTCCAATTTTGCTTGCAGCGTACTTCTTACAGCACCCGTTGTACAAATCTTTATACCTGCTGTGTAGAGGATGGAGCTGTAACGTTAGATGTACGTTGGTATAACAACCCGCGTCACAGACGGTTCAGGGACAGTATATCAAGATCGACCGCGCGATCGCGAAGCAGAAATAAAGTTCATTGAACCAATTCGGTTGTGATGCATTTTTTTCTTTAAATTCAGAAGTGGGATCAAGAACCCCGATGGTTATATCGCGAACTCTGGCATACGAAAAACATAACAAAAAAAAAAAGGAACAGCATAGGAGGGCAACGATCTCGAAGTCTGCACTGGTTCAGCGCACGAAGGTTTGTTGTGGTCAGCCAGCTGACTGTGCGATTGGCGTAGGACAGCCGTTATTGGTAGATCGACCAGCTGTGCACAGAGATGGAGTATTGGTTCGATTCACTGACTCGTGACGAGCTAATGTGCTAATGGAGCGCGGCATGTCGACGTCTGGGAGGAAGAAGGAGTTGCTGACCAGACTGCTTACTTCGACGGCGAGTGCAAAGGCTTCAGCGGAGCCTGAAGAACCACCTCAGCCGCGCATGCTGCTATAGACCGGGACCTGGCAAACCCCAGCTGGTAATCCGTCCACCTCTCGAAAACCTACCGGAAAACTGGCGGGTGATGTGGCGGAAACCGATGAACTCACCCTACTGCAACGACTGACGGAGAAGGTCGTCGAGCTTACTAAAGCACAGTCAGGGGTAGCTGGGAATGGTGCGGCTAGTGTGATGAACACAGACGACACGGCACAGAGCAATACCGTCGGTTACATACGGCATCATATGCTGAAGTTATATTCTGCAGGCATAAAAAGCGTTTAATCCTTTTTCATACTTTCCTCCAAACTACTTTCCTAGGATAGTTTGCTTTCGTTTGGAATATGGGTGTAGTACCAACAAAGCGGGTATAGACCAGGTGACAATTGCCATAGAAGCATAGAAACGTAAGCCTGAATTGTTCGATTTAAAGTCGCTGGCTTTTTACGATTCCTTCTTATACCAACCTAATCACATCAAATGTGGATCATGTATTTCGTGCGGTGGCATTAACTACGAATTGTGCACATTTAAAGAGGCCACATTGTGATCGCCATTGTTTTCTTAAAAATAGATGTACCAAGCTTAGTTCTGACTCCGCACTGGAGATTTTAAGAGTTTTCTTCTAAACAGGCATTCTCCGGATCCATGTGAATTTATGAAATATCCCACTACACCATGGTGACAAACATTTCCCCACTTCAAAGCTTATTACCCAAACGAGCGTTCGAATCGCCAATTTGACAACTATCAATCAACACTCGATGGAATGCGGCACTAAATATTGGCAGCGGAAACCTCTAAATAGTCCCCTTTAGTGTGCCTATAAATTTATGTGTGTCTCGGTCTACAGCATTCATTTCCAAAATTTACGGCGATTGCTTTATAACAGTGCACACAATTTGTGACACCATAATTATACAGGATCCGTTTTTGATTACGTAATCTCAAAAAAAAAAAAATATCGCTTTTAGGAGTGGGCTCATCGTAATCTATTTGCGTCTGAGAGCGTTTGACATTTCAGGAGTGATGCTAATTGTCTAATGGCTCATGAATCTGAAGTGCTGCTATAAAAGTGTAGGAGTGGTCTTCCCGCTGAATGGCGCAATGAACAGAAGTACGTGTTGAGGCAATGAATTAAGTGAGAACTCTATTCACCGACCTGTGAATTAGCCAGATCGTGAAACATTTCAGGTTTTTGCTTTTATGAGGCGTGAAGAGTACTTGTCATAGGATGGTTTTAAACTGATTGGCGAATTATAAACACCAGTGATCATCACGTTGTTTGACGTAACATAAAATATGTATGGCAGGAATTAATTTTCTGAATCCACCAACAAACTTACATGTGCGACGCACGTTCACTTCTGGGTTCTGACATCTGGTTTCTTTTTAGGTGTCGACTCCTTCGATTCACTTTGAAAACACACGAAGGTGTCTGGCAGTCTACGTAGACTCAGATATATCCTCTATATACACATAGATAAATTTAAGAAATTGGACTATTTAGCTACAAAAAATCAATGTTAGGACAATATTTAACTGACCAGCTCTGCGTCCGTCGCCTTTTCATAAGTGCTTGACTTTGATGCAACATGGCGCTTAGACCACATAGGAGTCTTTTTTTCATTCAGTTTATATACAAAGAAATCGAACAGACCTGACAAATATGCGCTCTGCTGCAATGATCCTTACCACTTATTCAGAGTTTATTCTTTTCATAAAGCAGACAAACACAAGATGCCGATAGCCAGGCTGCACTTAGGTCAATTGGATCCTGCACAACGAAATCAAAGGCTGTCATGAAATGTCGCGACTCACTGAGACCCATCAAACACCACAAGGTCAAACTCTGCCGAGCCTCGGGCCACAGTTCAATCGAAGGGAACGAACGAGCGGACGATTTGGACAGACGAAGATCTGAAATGGACATCAGCGAAGCTGACACATCACTGCTACCACTGATCAGTGCGTTACACCGGATAATACATGCAAAAATAGAAGAAGCCAACTCTTGCAAGAATTGATTGTCAGCTGAGCTCAATAACGGCAAGACAAATAAGCTTCTGGCGTTGAACCAAATCTCGATCTGTATGCTCGTCGGAGTGATAGCAGGACACTGACTGATTGCAAGATTGCTCCAGCAATGGAACTAGGAATTCAGCCATCTCTGCCAGAGCTGCGGCGACGCAGATATATCGGACAAATTCATAAAGAGCACGGGATGGTTTCCAACACCATGCGACATTGCAGCTTAGAAGAATTGTGTATCCCACAAATGAAGGGATGGGCGTCTTGGTCTTCGGTTAAGGACTGAGTGAATGATGGTTGATCATAAAGGGTGATATTTTTGCTATTATCTTTTTGGCAACGCTGGTTTAAACAGCTGACTCACTTTTCGTGTTTTGTTTCACTCTCAAACATCTTCAGTTTGGTCTATGAATCGTCGGTCTACCATGAATCGTCTTACAAACGAACAACGCTTGCACATTATTGAATTTTATTATCAAAATGCGTGCTCTGTTAAGAAAGCTCATCGCGCCCTTCTTCCGAAAAATTGTGTTCAGCAACGAAGCTCATTTTTGGCTCAATTGGTACGTAAATAAGCAGACTCCTCAATTTTGGAGTGAATATCAGCCAGAAGCATTGCAGGAGCTACCAATGTATCCAGAAAAAGTCACAGTTTGGTGCGGCTTATGGGCTGGTGGCATCATTGGACCGTACTTCTTCAAAGATGATGCGAATCGTAATTTAACTGTGAATGGTGAGCGCTACCGTGCGATAGTATCCAACATTTTTCTTGCCTAAAATGCAAGAGCTTGACTGGCATGACATGTGGTTTCAACAAGACGGTGCCACATGCCTCACAGCACGCGCAACAATGGACTTATTGAGAGGCGAGTTCGGTGAACATTTTATTTCACGTTCGGGACCGGTCAACTGGCCGCCTGGATCATGCAATTTAGCGCCTTTAGACTAATTTTTGTGGGGCTATGTTAAAGCTCATGTCTATACAGTCAAGCCCGCTTCAATTGACGCATTGGAAGACAACATTGAAGCGTTTATTAGTGAGATACCGGCCGAAATGTTGGAAAGAGTATGCCAAAATTGGACTAAGTGGTAGACCATTTGAGTCGCAGTCAAGGTCAACATTTGCATGAAATAATCTTCAAACATTAAATTATATGGAACGTACTATCGATTCAAATGAAGAGTTCATGTATTTTTTTGACTTATGTGTTTTTTGTAAGACTTTCCTTTAGCTTTTAAAAAATCATCCTTTATATACCTTGTCGACTTATACTACTAAATGTCAATGGTACGGTGTTGATTGCCATGTAGCAAGGAAAAGGTCATTTACTCTACTAAATATATATAAAAGTACAATGTATCTTGAAGGTAAAAATAGATACTTAGAAGCAAATAAAAATTACAAACGCATATGTCATGACAAAAAAGTCGCGTACTACCAGCGTATTAACTACAAAATCAATACTATAAGGGATAGCAAGGAGTGGTGGAAGCTAGCAAAGGAAATAAGAAACCAAAGTTATCAATCGGGCAGTGAGATTGCAGCTTCAGAGTTTAAGGTTTATTTTCATTCCCTCTAAAATCCACGACAACTGGCAAATGATATTCAGTATGCACCAATTCTTATTGAGGATGAAGAGAAGCCCATATCAATGGAGGAATTGGTACAAATTCTAGGAAAGGTCAAACTAAATAAGGCCCCTGGGGAAGACCGGATACCATATGAATTTTTGAAGTATGCAACAAGTGAATTCCTGGACGTGCTAGTACAAGCCTATAATACAATTTTAGAAACTGGCAAAGGGGTTGATGCGTTCATAACAAGTATATATTCCTATATTCATTATATTCCTATATTCAAAAAAGGTAATACAAACCAAACATGTAACTATCGTGGAATATCATTTATGAATTGTATTGCTGAAGTGATGATGGGAATACTAAATGAGAGATTATACCTCTGGATCGAGAAGCATGGAATTATGACAGAGTATCAAGCGGGTTTTAGAAGGAAATACTCTACTGTGGACAACATTTACAACTTAGCTGCAATAGTCCATTTGAAGTTTCTCGAAAAGAAAAAGGTATATGCATTCTTTGTGGATTTTAAAGCAGCGTTCGATAAAGTTCCAAGGAAACATTTGATTTTTAAACTACACAATATTGGAGCATCAACAAAAATAGTAAATCTTATCGAGAGTATCTATAGTAATACAAGATCTGCAGTATGGACGGGTGGAGAACTTTCGGAGTGCTTTGAAACAGTATCGGGTGTAAAACAAGGATGCCTTCTATCCCCATTACTTTTTGCCCTTTAACGACCTACACGAGTATTTAGGTGGTGGCATTGTATTTAGTGAAGCTAATATAAGACTGCTTCTGTATGCGGATGACATCGTTATCTTATCAGATGACGTGAGTACATTGTAGACAATGGTAACACGCTTAAGAGAATACTGCAATCTATGGAATATGGAAGTAAATTTGGATAAATCGGCCATTATGGTATTTAGAAACGGAGGAAAATTATCATCCACAGAAAAGTGGGTTTCAAAGGAGAACAGATTAAAATAGTATTGCTATCTAGGAGTTATCTAAGCACGTTGAAAATAGAAACAACACTGCAAAAAGTAGCATCAACGCCACATGGATCAATTTTCTGGGCAAAAACGGCATATCTCTTAAATCGAAGTTGCAATTAATCCAAGCTGTCTGTAGAGCAGTCCAGGCATATGCAGCACAATTATGGGGATGTAAACACTTTGAGGATATTGATAAACTGCAGTGTTATTTTCTCAAGCGAGTGCTGAAGCTTCCAGCTAACACACCAAGTTATGCCCTGTACATAGAGACCGAAATCGAGTGTGGGCATTTGTACATGGAGAGCTACATTTGCACAAAAGAAATAAATATCTGACGCGAACTGATTGGACTTCTAAAGGACAAGAGCTGTTGCAGAAGCTAAAGCAAAAAAGATATCAAAGTTTTCTACATAAAGCATCATGGAGCGAAGATAGAGTCTATAGCCAGCTTGATTATTCTAAAGGTCAAACATACTTCACTGATAACCAGAGTCAGACCAAAATATCATGGATTATCAAGGCACGCTGTGATCTGATCTGGCTCAATGGGAGCAGATTAAGCACTCGTGATTGTAACCTATGCTCACTATGTATTATGGGGGAGGCAGAAACAATAAAACATTTCATTGGTACTTGTCCGATTTTGAGGGAATTCAGACATAGATATTTCGGCAAAATAACACTCACTGACGAAGAAGTCATTAGTGTTTTAAATGGAGTAAATAATGAGTCTTGGAACAAGCTCAGCAAATTCGTTATCGGTGCTCTTAGATATAGAAATTAATTAATTAATTTAACTATCAAAACCAGAATTTAGAAATAATAATAATACATTGTAGTAGATATTTAATACATATATAAAATAAATAAGTATGAATTATAGAATAATTAAAAGTCACACTGCCGACAAACGACAAACATGTTATAGTCGTACATACTGTGTTTCTATAAAATTGTCTGTAAATATTAAACTAAAATTAAGCATTCAATTGTTCAAAATATTTTTTGGAAATAAAGAGTTATACATACATATACCTTGTTGACCATAACGTAACTTTGGCGACTAGATATAGCTTGTCGACATCCGCAAATATCTTAAATACGTGCTCGTAAATTGATATTTTGAAAAAAAAAGCAGGGTAGTTTTTGCAAAAAATAAGCCAAAAAGTGATCCAACTGCTACTATGTTTAAAAGAATGTGTTCAGATGAAGACCTATGCGCAGTCTATAATTTAAACTTTACCCAACTTTCCGATTAACTTTGTTAAATCCTTCCTTTTCGTTTCTGTTTTAACATCAAATACCGTCTCTCAGTTTAAGTTTGTTTTCTTTTGTTTCACAACCCCTCTGCCACGTGTCCAATTAACGCCTCAACAGGCTGTATTGGTGTATAATTAAGCTCCCTAGCTTCGCCCATCCTCATCCTGATGTCAAATACCACTAAAATTGAACAAATTTCGAATCCTTCTTTACTGGGCGGACACTTTTCATACAGGCTTTTATGTACAACGCATTATTCCTCATCGCAAAGCAAAATAAGTCGCATTTGTTCGTTTTGTTGGTTTTCGTCACAAATGTAGGTCATATCTATGTGTGTGCAATGTACAATAGGACATGCTGCTTCCGCGTCCTCGCACGTGCTTGTTAACACTACACGTGCGAGAACTAGTTCTGGGTTTATCGAAAAACAACCTTTCTATTCTAGTTGGTTTAGTTTTGTATTCATAAATGAAGGTAATTCCATCTAAATGTCAAGTGCTCTGTAGTTTCCATTTGATCAATAATATTCGGGAAGCGTGCCAAAAAAACAGTAGCGAACGTGAACATAATTGAAATGTTGATGGACAATGGCAGACAGTCAAGTAGATTGCGGCGGCTAGGGTAGGAGACTGGGTGGGATACACCCGAAAATGCTTGAAATGTATTGATTTTTTATCAAATCAAGTGAAATGTGATAGAAATTGAGTGGTTGTAGATTCATTTGAAAAACTAGGGTAAAAACGACCGATTTATTCGATTTGGCGGAACTGCGAGATGAGTGATTTGCTGAACCTACACTGTTTCAATTTCAACTAAGGGTAAGGCTTATAAAATGCCCATGCATGTTAGAGTAGGCGACAGGGCGAAGTTGTTGATCGCTCTCAAGCTGGCGGGATGCCAACAACGATCCCTGTCGATGCATAGACCAAGTTGACATGCAGCCTCCAAGCGGCGCCCTCTGGATAGCTGTCACAGCACCCGTTGTGTGGTGAACCAATGCATGCAGCGATTCCCATGCGGTTGTGCGGAGACCTAACAACCAGTTCACGGAAAGAGAATGTTACGAGAGAGAAAGTTGCCTCGAAGAGACGGCGACCTATAACGATGACACGGCGCGAAAAAGGACAACGATTTGAGAGTGTGCTCCTGAAATGTAAGAACGATCTATACTTCATGGGCCGATCAAAAACTAGAAAATATCCTCATGCAGTATAGGACGCATATCACTGCGCTTCAGGAAATACATAGGACAAGGAATAACAAAAAAGAATGTGTACAGCGCAGCACAGCTGTCACAAATGGATGCACATATTTGGATGTGGATTCGTCGAGAGAAAACGGTTAAGATCGAAGGTCATCGATTTTAAGCCGATAAGCAATCGCCTGGCTGCTAGAGATAATATAATAATATGGGTGGCGTTACAACCCGTAGAGGGCCAGAGCCTAGCTTCTCAGCAACCACTCGAGCTGTGCTTGCTATTGTTCCCTTATGAATAGAAGGTACCTACATTTTCATGCCGAATCCTAATTGCTTTGTTTGAGAAGCTTTTTCTAGATAGAAAATACTCCTTGAACGTTTTCAGTGACTCGAAAGGGGTGGGAGAGCAGAGCAGGAATCGAACCTACGACGTCGAGGTTGGGGTCGACGCACATACCCACAATGCCACGCACCACCACAGGGCTAGAAGACGGAAGGAAAAAAAGCGTCTACACCTGTGACGTACTGGTAGGGTGAATGGACCCGATTCTGAAAGCTGGACGATAAGCAAAACTGCAGAGCTGATTCTTGGTGCCATCGAAAGAAAAAGTCTGCGTCGGATATATGGTCACGTCTGCGAGGAAGGCGAATGGAGAAGAAGACACAACCGCGAAACTACCAGCTGTACAAGGATATGGATGTAGTCCGGAAGGCCAAAATTCATCGACTACACTGGCTCGGCCACATAGAGCGCATGGACATCAATACCCCTCCATGAGAGGAAGACCGAACCTCCAGTACCGAGATCAAGTCATCGCGAATGGAAGACAACTTGGTCTTCATGATTGGAAGCAGCATGCCCAGTACGGTCAGCAATAGAAGGCAGCAATTGCTCAGGCTCGGACGCTTCCTAGTTCGTCAGCCTGACAAGTAAGAAAGTAAATATGCATGTTAGAGTGTGTTGTGTCTAAGTTGACTATCATCAGATCTGCTAGTGTTATTGAAGTCAGTCCGTGGGCAGGTATTGACCGCCTGCTTTGTGAAGCGGGTTTGTTTGCCGTTGGTGACGTACAGACGTGTGTACTGACAACCTCGCATGGTGCATTCTTGCTTGAGCTCGACTTGCGCTTGTTGTGTCTCTCACCACATTGCCAGCTTGGTACTTGACTCAGTAGGAGCGGACTGCGAGTGCGTTTTGTCTTGTCTGCTTCACCTCGGCGTCGCAAGCATCATCGAGGGCATGGCCCAGGCAGCGGAGGAATGCTCGTCGTTTTGGAAGATCTCTGCAAAAGTGTGCACCACAAAATTGTGTTTTTTTGTGGATTCGGCAAAATGGGTGATATTCTAACATACATTAAAAAAAAGAAGGAAATGTGACAACAAGGAACAAAACCTGTGCGACGGACACCAGATCGCCAGGAACGTTCTTCCTAGCGCTGAATCTGTTTGATTGTGTCCCTTTGACTGGATATGTTAAGATTTAAGATCCACTCGTGATAGAACTCACAACAAGAGAGGTTGCTGAGAAGCTAGGTCTTAAGATTATGAGACTTACGCGTTGCCTGCTGCGCCACCGAGGCTTAATTGTTTTTGTCGCACATAGCAGGAATCGAACCTACGACGTCGAGGTTGGGGTCGACGCACATACCCACAACGCCACGGGCCACCACACACCCGAATCTGAGTACAAGAAGTACCATCCCAACGAGGGTCTATACAACGAGGCAAGCGTGAACAGGATAGATAATTCTATTATTAAGCTGATCACAAGGCATTTTGCACGAGCTATGACTTCTTCCAACAGTCTGATCTGTGGGGCTTACTACCCCAACGTTATGTACCATGAGAGATTGCGCCTTACCGGCTTTATTCCTCCCGAGGCGTTCCTCTATCTCGACGCAATTGGCCTTATACAGGATCCACACGGATGTCCTGTAATCTTCCACGTCGTACGCCGAACAGTGGACAGGCGACTTCAATATGAACGGGACGTCTCTCGCAGTCACGAGGATCTCCTCCGGTTCAGTAGAGCGATCTCTGCTAGAGACAGGAGAGAGTCTGCCAAAGAACGGCAATTTTACTGGTGGTTACACCAAACCAGTCCCCGCTGCCGCTGGCTTTGCTAAATGACGCGGTAGTTGACCATGGTGGCCAACTTACATAGGTTTAAGGTAGTTCTAAGAAACATATACCACAAAAAAAAAATACAAAAAATAAAATAAAAAATATATACAGCCAAGTTTTTCCTTCCAGTTTTCTTGGCGAAGCAAATAAAAGTAGAACGACGTGTCTCTAACACAATAAAAAAAACACAGCATAATCCGAAAGGTATAGCCAAATTAAGATTAGAATAGCTTAGAGTACCCATATAGGGTCAGTAGGATAGGAGTAAGGACATTTCTTAAGTTAGTTAAGCTAGTTTTAAGCATTTTTGTCTAGCATGTAAGTTAATGAATTCAAAATAAAAAAAAAAAAAATAGAAGCTAGGTCTTGGCCTTCTACTGGCTGTAACACCACCAATATTATTTTCTACGTGTGGTTTTCCGTACTGGCTTAGCCTGAGTGAACCAAGCTTAAGACTTAAAGCAACATTTTTGAATCTACTGCAGTATGTGATTTGTGCTCTCATTCTCATCGATTCAAACGATTAATGCGTTATTTTTGGATCTTCAGATATGAGTACATGTAACCCATGAACTAGGTAGACACCTGCAACTGACAACACAAGGAGAGCGAGTCAATTCCAATCAGAATTCAATTGCTTTATTCTATGCTCACCCACACTCAAGGTTTTATGATAAATCTCCTTAAGTGCACAAGTCATTTGCTGTATACACAGCTTAATGCGAATCGTCATAATGTTGTACTTCAGTCAATTCAATTTCGTCCGTACGAGATACATCAGGGTGCGGACGGACAAAGGCAATGATTACACTACACTATTACAAATGACACAGCTTACTGAAAGATTAATTTTCAAAGGCATTTATATTGAAATCATTTTATTAGTTATTCGAAAGCTGTGTTGTGTTGAATTGAATTTATTCCAGATGTAGAACGGACTGGTTGTAACGAGATGGTATCGTGGGTGAAATTGAATGTTGGGACAACAGACATCTATGGACTAGTTGACTGTATTGGACATAATATCGTGAACGATTAAAATTCAATTGTTGTGGGTTATTATTTCTAGGTATTCGATCTCCTTTATTTCGCTTTTTTTGGGTAGAATATTGCGTGATCTACTGCTTTTATCTTACAACCTTTCAAATAGAATTCGTTCATTTTAGTGTATTTATTGAACTGATTTTCATTTCTGTCGCTTTTGGTGGTCTTTTCTCCCAAAGGACATAATATGCCACTTGACTGATCAATTTATCGCCGCACTGTATAGATTACATTGCCATTGGCTCCAGACGGGCGCTCCGTAACGTTGTTGACAGGTGAGTTGACGTAAATGCTGGGTGTTAAGTTCAATTGCCAACTGGATCAAGTTTCATAACTCAACCCTCTACGACTGCTCTGAATATTGACATTGACACGACTTTAATCGACGAAAAATTCTTCACAACATTGGGTGTCGGAAAAATCTGCACGTCGCCTGCAACCCTGAGAGAATCGCTGAATTTTCCAAATTGCACAATCCAACGCCAGTCAATTTTGGGTAAAAAAGTCGCGAGACATTGAGAATGTTCTGGCAAAGGACGTGAGACATGCTAGTTTAGGTAAGGTTATCGGGCTGCCAGCGAAATTGCCAGCACACTTAGACCATTGTCTGTCCATTGTGATACTTAGATATTAATTCTTACTTCCACTGGGATTCGAACCTTGTACCCCTATAACCAAGCGCAGCCACTCAACCAACTGCGCCATATTTCTTCTTCTTCTAGTTTTTTGGAGCTCCAGTCCGCGGCCTCAACCAACAAGCCTCTCCAGCTAGAACAATCTTTCGCCAGCTGCCTCCAGTTGCGCCAACCATGTTGGTTGAGGTCCTTCAGCGCCTTGTGTGCGCCATCTCGTTCGAGGACGTACTCTTTTGTGTTATCCCAATGGCTGCAGTGCCCATCTGCTCTACATAGCCAAGTCATCTTAAGCGTTGTATCCAAAGAAGCTTAACTAATGCCGCTGTAGAGTTCGTGGTCTTCTCCTCCAGCTGCCATCAACGTAAAAGCGACCAAAGGTCGCACGCAGAACTTATTCTCAAAACAACCAAGAGCTTCTTCTTCCCTTTCAATAGCGTTCAAGTCTCTGCGCCATAAAGCAGGACTGGGATGATCACGGTTTTATACAAGGTCAATTTGGTGTTTCGAGAAATGGCTCTGTTACTCAATTGCCTCTTGAGCCCAAAGAAGCAGCGATTGACAAGAGTAATTCTGCGCTTTATCTCGGTACTGGTGTCATTGTCCCTGTTTACTGCAGGGCCAAGGTGAACGAAGTCCTTGGCTACCTCAAAGTATCTACTGCCGCTCTGTCCGAGACGTCGATGTTGTGCGTGCTTCCGTGATGGCAGCATGTACTTTGTTCACATTTACCCCATTTTAGCCGGTTCCGTCTCAATGTTAGCAAATGTCTCATTGACGGCTCGCTGAGTTCTGCTAATGACGTCAATTTCAGCGGCGTATGCTAACAATTGCACGGACTTGTGGAAGATCGTGTTGGCGTGTGAGTTTCGCACGATCTTCTCTAGGACGATGTTGAAGAAATCACATGACAACGCGTCGCCTTGTCTAAAACCTTTCCTGACGTTGAAGGTTTCGGTGAGTTCATTACCAACCTTCATGGAGCAGAGAGAGTTCTTCATCGTCATCCTGCACAATCTGACGAGTTTGGAAGGAATGTCAAAGCTAGACATGGCGCTGTAAAGCTCGTCTCTTTGCACGCTGTCGTATGCGGCCTTGAAATTGACGAACTGATGGTGAGTGCCGCAGTTCTTGGGTCTTTTCCAGGATCTGCCGAAATGTGAATATTTGGTCGATGATGGGCTTCCACGGCCTCCACTGATAAGGCCCTATCAGGTTGTTGACAAATGGTTTCAGGCGTTCACACAAAGCGGCAGGGAGTATGTTGCACAGTTGGCGCAGTCATATTGGTCTCCTTTCTCGTGGATTGGGCAAACGAGTCTGAGATTCCACTCATGGGGCATGCTTTCCTCAGATCTTATTTTACAGATTGTGTATACGCCCCACCAGATCCTCTCGGACTGCTTTAAACAGTTCCGGGGGCAGGCCGTCCGTTTCAACACCTTTGTTCGTCTAGGTCGGATGACGGAATTCTCTTCGATCGTCGTCCAATGCGTGGAATAAAATATTCTGACAGCAGAATTTGTCTCGTCATCGCTTTTAAGCAGTCTACAGAAGTGATCTTTCCAGATTCTCAGTACCGACTGCGATTCTACAACTCCTGGGTCTATAAAAACACGTACAATAGTTTCGTTCAAAGTATTTCCCATCTGAAGCTATGACATTTTCGATGACAATTTTTTACAATGACAGTAGCGTGTTCCAATGGAATAATACAAGTTACGCCATACCCCATGTTATAGACTTAATCCATTGTCGTGCCTGCAAGCTTCGGTCCGAGGTCTATATCCTTCAGATAATTTTTTTATCTTTTGCTAAAATTCTCGGATCTCCTTCCTGCAGTGCGCCATTCAGCCGTAAATATTTAAAGAGACATGCTAATGGACGTTCGTTTTCGTAGGTTGCTTGTGCATTAGATATTCTCTAGTATCCTTGTTCGTTTCTCCTTAAATTGCTTTTCTCATATTGACTTTTGAAAGTATGTTATCCACACGTTAAGGATGACGCATGTGTGAGAAAAATTGGGAATTAGTGGAGCTTTAAGACAAAATGTGACGCACAGTGAAATTTAGAGACCCGTTTTTTAGCCGCACCACGCGGATATGAAATGCTCTTCCCAGCTCAATATTTCCCATAGACTATAATCCGCAGATATTTAAGATTAGTGTACACAGGTACCTCCTCTCGCTCTCTCCCACTATACCTTCGGCCCGTGCTGTTACTTGATCCCGGACAATTAAAGGTTAAGACCCTCCTTGGTAGGAGGCAGTATTTAAAATTCGATTTCACTGTTTTCAAAAAATTCCGCATTAAAAATATACGTCTATCCTGATTAAAAGTCACCGTCAGAATACCCGGTCTCCTTCGTTTTTTCCCTTTTCTACTTCCTTGTTGCCAGTAGTTTCGTTTTGCGTTACAAGTAATTATTTTATTTAATGTTTGTGTAATTTATATTCCTTATAGAAATTTCAAATAAATGTGCACTCCACTTTGCACATTCGTCAATATCATCGTTGAGTCCAACAACAAATAGTGTTATGCACTGGATGCACTCAAGCGAATAATGAAATACGAAGAGTGTTGTTCGAAAAGTAGTTATCATGGGGACTGAATGATCACGCAGAAGAATATGCTGTAATCAAGAATTTGTATACAACATCGATGTTCTGGACAAGGGGTCACAATGAGGATCTATTACTCCGAAGTAGTTAAGGACGTCGTCTACCTCTGCTACGCAATTAATAGGACGAAAAACATAAGCAACGAGATCAAATGGAAAATAACTCTTGCCAGACGCAGTTTGTGGCCCGTGCCGTTGTGGGTATGTGCGTCGACCCCAACCTCGACGTCGTAGGTTCGATTCCAGCTCTGAGCGACAAAAATAATTTTCACGACCCCCCCTCTTTCGAGTTACTGACAATGCTCAAAGAGTATTTCCAGTCTAGAAAAAGGCTTCTCAAACTTGGCCGTTCGGAGTCGGCATAAAACTGTAGGTCCCTTCCACTCGTGTGAGAACAATAGCACTCACAATATGAGTGGTTGCTGAGAAGCTAGGCCCTGGCCCTCTATAGGCTGTAGCGCCATCCATATTATTATATTATAGAAGCAGTTTCTATGGGCTCAAGGGGCAATTGAGTCTGTTGAAGGGCCAGGCAGGCTTTGTATAAGGCACTGGTCATCGCAGGCTTACTGTATGCTGCGGAGGCATGGACAATCTCAAGAGCGGATGCAGAAGTTATTGGGTTCTTCTTTTGCTTTGACGGTGTTGGGAGGAGGGGATTCAACGATGAACTGTTGTCTGTACAGCACTCTGAGCTTAAACAGGAGTCTATGGATACAACGCCGAGGTAGTCTTAAATCCATAATAGAATAGAAAGTCACAGAAATGGGCAGTCGTCATGTGACTTCTAAGACATCATTCTTAAGCCAGTACCGCCACTAAGGACAAGATTTTCTGGCAAAAATTTGTACAATTTAAGCACATGCGAATTGCATTGACGTGACTAATCGAACCCAGCAAGCATTGAGGTCTTTCAGTAAACGACGACAATAAGTCAATGCAGTCAGTGGTTAGCCTGACCAGAATTCTTCCATCGGCAAATATAAATTGGAGTTATTTAAGGTCATCAAATAAGAACTCATTCATGTAACTTCTTCAACAGTGTCCTGGAGAAGATCGTGCGAAACTCACACGTCAACACTAGAGGCACGATCTTCCAGAAGTCCGAGCAATTGTTAGCATACGCCGTCAATGTCATACGTGATTGGCAGAACCCAGCGAGCAGTCAGTGAGGCTTTTGCTGACATTGAAACGGAAGCGGCTAAAATGGGTCTGGCGGTGAATGAGGGCAAAACGAAGTATGTGCTGTCCTCAAAAAAGGACATTCAACTTCGACGTCTTGGACAGAGCGTCACAATCGACAGCTATAACTTCGAGGTAGTCAAGGACTTCACTTACCTCGGCTCCGGAGTAAACTGTACTAATAACATCAGTACCGAGATAAAGCGTAGGATAACTCTTGCCAACCGCTGTTTCTTTGGGCTCAAGAGGCAATTGAGTAATAGAGCCCTCTCTCGAAGAACCAAGATGACCCTAAACAAGACACTGATCATCCCAGTCCTGATATACGGCGCGGAGGCATGGACAACTGCACGACTTGTACGGGCTGTACAGCGACATGAGCCTAGCCAGGCGTCTACGAATCCAACGCCTATGGCTAGGTCATGTAGAGCGTATGGACACCACAGCTCCGGCCCGAAGAATCTTTGAATCCGAACATGTTGGGCAACGCAACAGATTACGTCCGCATTTAAGGTGGCGCACCCAAGTGGAGAGGGAGCTCAACCAACTTGGTGTGCGAAACTGGAGACAGCTAGCCAGAGATCGCGCTAGTTGGAGAGGCATGTTGGTTGATGCCCAGGTCCACCCCGGACTATAGTGCCACACAAAGAAGAAGAAATAAGAACTCAACTGGCAGCTTGTTTAAACTAACGACTATTTACACACATTGATCAGCAAGCACCGACTAGTTTAAGGTGCTGCAGGTATGCAAGCGGTGGGCTTATGAGTCCGAAGGTGATCCATAGTCAGTCACATGAAGTTAATGCTTACAGACAACATCAGCTAGGACATTTACCACTCCTCCTCCGAAAGATTAATAGACGCGCAGCAGATGAATACTGGTCCTGTTGTTCGAGCAACATTTTTGTTAGCAAACAGGGTACACTCATACACCGTACTCATACCTATCTTTGATTGACCAAAACGATCTCAACACATAGATTACACTGACCCCTCGACCGACAAAGTCAGCTCTTGTTCAACAAAACGTACATAAACTGTTGGTCTGATTTGTCAGTTAATCCCTCCCGATGCTAGATGAATTTGATTCTCCAAAACATGTACCTGCTGACGCGTGTACGGGTTTGTCTGTGGTTTACGATTTCGGAAATCAAATCGCTAGCACGTTGAATTATTACGCGGAGAACACGTGGAACAACGCCGGTTGAGTTATTAATTTTGTGGCCCATGACCTGACAATTACTGCGTTCGACCCAAATGTTCATGGAAACATTCGTTTGCGTGTCGAAAAGTGGAGCGAAACTACAATCCAAGGATACTACAAAACAAGAACCTGGGTTGTTTTGTTCGTATTCCCTCGTGTATTGATTTAACTTTGTGATAACACAGTGTCAACTATTTGAACGAAAAACAGACTTCCGGCTTTTGCAATTGTTTGTATAGTTGCGGGAGCAGAGTGGGCAAGCAAATTGCAAAATGGCAAGAGAAACTAACAAGACATTTCTTTAAAACACCAAAAGATCTCTGGCTGTAGTCAACGCTTTTCGGAAGTTTTCAAGAGTTTCTGTGTATGCAGCCCAACCGTCAGCTATCCTGCAGGAGTTTTCATCGCTGCCAAGTTAAACATGCACTACTCTATCAGAATTCCTGAATATGGCAGTGCTTTCCTGGCCTGGAAGTCCTGGCTTGGTCCTGGCAGTTAAAGAAGCCGCCCGAATGGTACTAAAGTTGGAAATAAAGAATTCCGCCTCGTCCTCAATTTCCACGCTCACTTACAATGACATTCCAGCTGTCAGCTCTTTAGATAAAGGCAACAAATGCGGCGCATTTTGCAGCCAGCTCTGCACTGCCAGATTGTAGTTTGTCCCAACCTGTACTTAAGAGCGTTGGTTTCAACATGGCACAAATTCAAATCCGCACTCGTACCGCAAGAGTACTCCAAGATCTCGACGTGCACAAATCCGCTGTCCCGGATGGTATCGCTGACAAAACCACTGCGCAAGCTTTTTCAGCTATCCTCCTCTTCAAGCAGATGGAAAACATCATTTGTCCAGCCCGTCTCTAAAAAGGGCGAATCTTCGTCACCCACCTCGTACCGACCCATAGCACCTTCGCCCCTTCTTGCTAAGGTCGTTGAAACGCTGATGAATCGTCAGCTCATGAAATATCTAGAATCACGGAAGCACTTACTTAAGGTGGCGCTACAGTCCGTGGTGAACCTGGGCCTCACCAACAAGCGTCTCCAGCCAGCTCGATCTTTTGCTAGCTGTCTCTAGTTTCGCACGCATAGTTGGTTGGTTGGTTGGTTTCCACTTGCGTGCGCCACCTGAGTCGCGGTCTTCCTCTAACGCGCCGTCCGTCGGAGGTGGATCCGAAGACTTTTCGAGCCGGAGCATTGGTTTCCATCCGCTCTACATGACCTAGCCACCTCAATCGTTGGATCTTCACTCTTCTGGCTAAGTCGATGTCGCTGAACAGCCCGTGTAGTTCGTCGGAGGAGGACAAAGGCGAATAATTATCCCGCGAAACGTTGATGCTGGTTGCACGGGCTACCAGTATTTTGAAGAAGATTCCACATACATTGGCGCAAACCTTACAATAGAACTCTGGTAGAATATTTCTTCCATGACCTTCATGATCTGAAAGACATCGGGCTGGCTCCACACAAAGGAACCGGAGCCAGAAACAGAAACATCGTCATCATCGGGCTCGAGTTATGGATACGAGATGATACCACCCCACCCCATCGGGCATCACAATGGGTCTACAAAGACGTATGTGTGGAGGTCTAGATGCCCGGCAACCCGCTTACCTAACCTAACCTAAAACGCCGAATAATTATAATTAAGGTTAACGAAAATAGATTCTCACCAAATGCATGCAAATAAAGATACACTGTATGAGTCTCGTCTGAAGATGATTTACGTCTGTTTTCAAATGAAACACAAAACCCATCATAAAACGTCTGCATTCTTCACAAAAAAAAAACCAAGTATATTCATTAAATAGGGGAAAAGAACAAGTGGAACACAACTTTTTCAAAACGGTGTATGCAGTTGAAAAACATCGGTAGGGGAAAACTTTTCGCCTTCGTTCTTGGTCAAAGTATCTCGAACTGGAACAGAACTATCATAGGGCTTCCATTCATAACAGAACCACACAAAAATGCAATTTCCCTCGCAGACATTCCCAAAAGTACCAACCGCCCCTCTTGCTCTGTTTGCAGTTCGAAAACATTTTCCTCAGTTCCTCGTTTTTTGTTATTCCAGAGAACTTTGTATTTGTTTCAGTTCAGTTAAATATTTTACCATAAAATAAGCACGCTACTTTTGACACTCTCTTGCGCATGCTGAAATTGAAATTACTGTCAAAAATCGACGGTAAAGTGAACTGGAGCTCATGCATTTTTTAATGTCCTATAGGGGGCTCGTAATTATTGAAGTGGTGGACGGAGAGGAACAAATGCTCTCAGCGCTGACGGCTGACAGAGTGGAGTGAGTTTTATAAACATCAATATATCTGTGGCTTTCTGCAGGACCCATATTCCACCTTCCTTTATATTTGCAAAATTCGGGTTATGTGGGGTTAGTTCGGAAACTATGTTAAAGATGCTGGCATAATGAGATTGAACTGAGGTTATTCATACAACAGCGATATTTTGGCAGATACTAACAAGACATAGGCCAAGAGACAACCTGATTCTAGCAGAGTTAGTTTGTATGTTGTTTCGTTGACGCACAATTTGCTTGCCAACTCTGCTGCCGCAACTATGCACATGGAATTGCAAGGGACGGACGTCTTTTTTAAGACTCAGGGGCCCATCCCATCTCGTCATACATGCGTACATAACTGAATTAACTATAACAATAATATATAACATGTATACACATACATAACAATATACAGCCCGTAGTGAGCCAGGACGTAGCTTCTCAGCAACCGACTCCAAACGGCCAAGTTTAAGAAGCTATTCCAGGACTCTTATCACTCAGTGACTCAAAAGAGGTGGGACCATTTGTTGTTCAAACGATGAATCGAAGATCGAGGTTGAAGAGCGTTGGGGTCGACTCATATACTCACAACGCCAGTGGCCACCACAGTTGGTTATTATTTCAATTTAACTATAACTAGTGGAGTTTGAGGTAAAGAGAAAATGGTACAAATTCAGTACATGCCATTTTGTATGCCATATTATGACGATCATCGACCCTTGTACGGGCCGAACGTGGAATGCAGGACAACCCCACGCAATTGTTTTCGTGTAGAGGTACAGGTAGTATCGAAATCGGTCTGTAATTGCCCAGACGATTTTTGACACCACCCTTGTATATCGGCCTTACAGCAGCTGTTTATAAAATGTCTGGTATGTTAGCTTGGATCAGATTCAAATTTACAAATTTGCACAGAATTGGGGAAAAGATATCCGCATGTCTCTTGATGTCGATCGCACGCATTCCGCCGGGTTTCTTTCTTCCCATTATTTCGTTTATCAGACTCCATGTTTTACGAGAGTCTGATCTTATTTGTTCGAACTTAGTGTTGTAAAAGAGCCATTTGTGCGTAGATATTTCTTTGTTGAGTTTATTTCGGTAGTTCTTATATTCGACTTCATAGGATCGGTTAATCTATTGTTTTTCCACCTTCGGTAGAGTTAGTCTCTCTTTCTGCATTTATCAATCATGTTGGGAGACATACATGGGTTGTGTTTTCTTATATTTTTTATTGTTCTTATTGATGTGGACTTTTTGTATATATCTTCCATTTTATTTGGGAACTTTTGGTAAAGTGAAGTGGCATCGCTTTCATTTAAGACCTCATTCCAATTTGCTTGACGAATGAGTTCAGTTACGTGTGTGTTACGTATGTTTGACGCATATTTTGTATATCAAAAACATTACTGAGCAAAACTAAAACACGTCCTCACATACTAAGCTCACTCACTTTATTGCCTCTCACTAATATGTAAGGCTGTTAACTTTCTCGACTTCCTGTCCGGTAATGTTCAGTTGGGCGCTGTTGTCGGAATTACTGAGGGCTTTAGTTTTTGTTGTATTTATTTTGTACCCCACTATTTTGCTTCTAGATTATGGGCCATCAAATGAAGATCTATTACCCGATGCGAAAGGAGACAAACATCATCAGCGTAGTCAAGGTGTTTAAGGTAAGATGTCACAGTCCATTGAATACAATAATGGAGTACAGCGCTGATAACCACCAGAAACAATAGTGGTGACAGTATGCATCCTTGACGAACTCCACTTTGAACCTGAAATTCCCCTGACAACTGTGCAAGACGTGACACGTACTTCGTATACATCCTTCATAATAGCTACGAGTTTTTAAGGAAAGCCTCTCCCTCGCTAGGCCGACCAGATAGCATCTCGATTCAAGCTATAGAAAGCCTTCTCGAAGTCGATGAACAATACATGTAGCGGAGACCTATACTCAACGCATTGCTCTATAATGATCCATAAGGTGCTTATGTAGTTGATGCAGGAGGGTCCAGCTCGGAAACCCGCCTTTTCGACATCGAGAGTTGAATTTAAATGCTCTTTGATCCGTTCCAGAACTATTCGAGCTATTATTTTTGATACTGCTGGAAGAACGCAAATACCTCTCCAGTTTCCGGACTCCATAAGGTTTCCCTTTTTTGGAAGCTTTATGATCATCCCCCTTTTCCACTCCTGTGGGAATTGTTCGTTATCCCAAGCTTTCTATATAACCGGATGCAGCAAGTCTGCTGATACATTCGGCGCAGCTTGAAATAATTCAGCAGGGATGCCATCAATACCCAATGCTTTGTTTATCTTGAGGGACTTGGTTGTTGCTAATATTTCGCTTTTACTGAGAGGTGAGGTGCGAATTCGGGCATTTGTTGCTATAGAGTCCTCATTGGAGCTCGATAACATTCTTCCATCGTCTAGGTGGTTTAAGACAGTCGCAAAGTGTTCCCTCCATCTAGTGAGTTGCTCTTCATCCGAAACTAGAAGGTTACCATTTAGACTCTTCACCGTTTGTTGCGTAGAATTCCGACCACCAATGAGTTCCTTGGTGATGTTATAAACAGCCCTACTGTCGCACCTATTCGCTGCTTCTTCAGCCCTAGAAGTCAGTGTGACGTTTGTCTGGTCTTACGCTACGCTGCACTTCTTGCTTCTTCACTGGGTATTAAAGTTGGGTTTGGGTTAGGCAATGTTGAACTGCAGTCTGGGGGCTGATATACCATGCGAATCAGCCCCCTTAGTAACCATCTCTAGTTTTTATTGCGCGCTGGCTATGTTCCATTGTTTCTTCGTCCTGCCAAGTTTATCCTCACAATGTGGCTATAAAGAATTCAGATATCAAATTGACTAATAGACATTTCATCAGTCAATGAAGTTATGACTTCAGAAAGTGCTTCGATAAGCTCTTCTCTGCAGATTAATTTCGGGAGATAACCCAACGGAGATATGCACATATGTGTGAGAAATAAAATGAAAGAAATAACACTTAAGTCGGGAACTCAGTTTCACGGCCATATACATTTATGGAGTCGATCTAAGACTTACTAAACGGTTCACCCGAAGGACAGTCATATAATTTGTTTGGTCACGATAACTGCCTTCTTTCCGTTGTGTTTTGTTTTGTTGCTTTTTTTTCCCTCAAATTTTCTCATAATAAAAATTATTACTCTTTTTATGTGACGAAGTGCACTAAAAATAAAAATACCCCGAGTGGCGCTGTTCCAATCAAAAATATAAAAGCACTCTCCCAGCACCCTGAGTCGCGCCGGTCGTGATGGGACATCCGAAGTAATCAACGCACGGCAGCAGCAAAAGGGAATTCAAGGAGAAAGCAAAGTGAACTTAATGATAAAACACTTAAGGAAAACGTCTTTGAATTACTACTGCTCACCGGAATGCTTAGGGCGCAATATCCTATCCACTGGAAAATTCATTATTTCACTAATTGTAATCCTAATTTCTTGTCATCGTGGCGTGCGTTCAGGGGCCGAATGCGCACAGCTCATGGCAATGATAAACATTTTTATTCCAAAAAGGAAGCATTCAGAGTTAAATGCACTAAGGAATACCCCTGACATTTGCCCCACGCCAGCCCAAGTGTGGGGGGAGTGAGAGCGTTCGAGAGGAGACGACCCACAGGATGAGTCCGGGTGGATTCATCTCATTAAAACATTCAACGTCAAGAGCGACGAAAGCGAGAGACGAAAATAAAAACGAAGAAATAATCAACCCTCGGATGGCTGAAAGACACACCTTGGAATTCCCTTTAAATTAAATCAAATAAAATACGTCCCACTGAGGGATGAGCGAGTGAGGTTGGGTTAGCGTAGGTGGCATACGATGAAAGTCCTTTCCACAAGGCTCTCATCAAATCATTGTACAACGTTGTTGTCGACGTCGTCGTTGTCGTTGTCGTTGCCGTTGCCGTCGTTGTAGTTGTCGTCATCGTCGTCGTCGTCGACACAAGGGTGTGTGTCAACACTTTAACCAGCAGTGTCTCTTAATTACCCATTATCTGTCATAAAGGTAAACGTACTAACGGCGGAGGGTAGAAAGCAATACAGACAGAGAAGGAGAGAGCGAAAAAAAAAAAACGAAGCAGAAACGAGTGTTTGTTAATCCTGAGTGGTAGAGAGCAGCAGAAGACCCATGAAAACGTTTCTGCTACTCCTGCTGGCTGTGCCATTCCGCTATTGTTATTGCTACTTTCAGAGGCGCGCCGGCAAAGGCTTGGGGATGAAATGTGTTGTTGACATTGTGGGTCATGAGAGTGGCATAAGTGCTGAAGTGGATATACTATACATTCGCTGAGTGTTGATGGCGTACTGGCGTAGTGGTAGTGGAGGAACAGGCTCAACAATTTCTGTGATCAAGTTGACGAGAATGACGGCAGTAAAGAAGGAATGCATATTGCCAGAAGGTTGAATTGCTGTTACGTGTAATCGTTTCAACCGAAGACCACGTACATACGTGCACATACAAATTAGAAATTGAAATCGTTCATTCATCCGTGATTCAAACAATACCTGGCTGTGGTACTTTCGCATGGATGATTGTATTTAATACATTGTGTACAGCCGTACGTACATACGTGGGAGTGGGTGAGTCATCGAGCAGAGCAGGATAAAGGGCAACGATTTTGAGTCATGTACGTGAAAGATTAGAACTTTAACAGCACACGTGCATAAGACATAAACTACAACATTGCAGAGGATACCACAAGCCGAGACGGTATTAGTCCAGAAAAAACGAGAATGCTTGCAGGGATATGAGGGATTCGTCGAAAAGAGCACTTGAGTCGTTTCTGCTCAGGATCACACAGCCTGGAGTGGTTCTTGGAAGTTTGCATGAATCTTTTCTTCGCTCGATTTCATCTCCGTAGCCTGTCTCCACCAGTTCTGGGAACATGCATGCGTGGTCCTTTGTTACAAATTTAACAGTCTTTAAGTTTTGTTCATTTTTTTCAAGCTCGTTGTTTGATTCTGCTTTTTAGTTAACATACGAATATGTAAATAAATCCATAAATAAATAATAATTGAATTGATTAATAAATAAATAAATGTACGTATAAATAATTAATAAGTAAATACATAGATGAATTTATAAGAAGAAATTAAAACTTTAAGTGATTAAGTATTGTACATAAAAATACAGAAGTTGCTTACAAAAAGGACAAATGAGTAACAGACGCTAGGACGTTAGTCGACTTAAATTATTCACAAGAGGGTTCTCAGCAAAAACACAGCGGTCAAGAAAACGCTGGTTACGTTTCCGTATTCTATCGGAGTTCAATTCAACATTCGCTGACTATCTAGGGTCGAGTGGTGTCAAGGTAAGTTGAGCATCATCCCTAGAAGCTTGTTTTGTGAGACCTGTAATTTTTTAATGTGGCACGTAGCACCATTTTTCCATCCATACAACAAAATAGCTTGGAAAATTACTTTGTGGATAATGAATTTATTCTCAATAGAGAGTTGTGAATTCCTGTTAATGAACGGATACAACATACTGGTTGCAATTAATACTTTATTTAAAGTTTCCTTTATTTGAATACCGAAAGTTAGTTTTGTGTCAAGATACAATTCTAAGTACTTAACTGAAAATGACCAGTTATTGTGTCTTATATTTATCTGTAACTGCCCACTAGGAAGAAAGCAAGCGTTAATTTTCCTAGTGAAAAGGTTGGTTTAAATTTTGTCTTCATTCAATTTTATCTTCCACTTATTGCAGGATATATATCAGGCATGCTATCCCAGCATGCAGACTCTCATCTGCACAAAATGCCTACAACAAGGGCAAATCTGTAGAAACAGCCCTCCACTCTCTGATAGGCACCATCGAAAAATCAGCGGACTTGGCGTCAACCCACAAAAAACGGATATCGTACTCTTCACCAAAAGATACAAAGTCCCCCAATTCGACCAGCCACTGCTGTGCGACACCACATTGCAGCTAACCACCGGTGCGAAATTTCTGGGTCTCACTCTCGACAGCAAGCTAAACTGGAAGCTCAATATCCAGGAAAGGGTAAAAAAAACCTCTTCTGCACTTTTTTGCTGCAAAAAGGCCATTGGATGCAAATGGGGCCTACAACCTCACATCGCTCACTGGATTTACACCTCTATTGTCAGACCGACACGTTTGTATGGTGTCTCAGTTTGGTGGACAGCACTAAACAAGGCTATAAACTGCAATGCACTCAACCGAGTACAAAGACTGGCCTGCCTGTGTATCAGCGGGGCACTGAGAAGTACTCCGTCAGACGCACTGAATATTCTCCTAAATCTCCCACCTCTGGAAATATTCGGGAAACAAGCAGCAGCAAGTACAGCCATGAGACTCAAAACACTTCGATTGTGGTCCGAACTCAACACTGGCCACTCAACCATTCTCAAGGAATTCAACTTCCTACCTACCGACACCGACCGCCTACTACCCCAGGCCATCTTTGAAAAGAAATTCTCAATCAGTATTCCCTCCAGATCGGACTGGATGACTGATACGCAAACACTGAAAGATCCTCTGCGCATCTTCACGGATGGTTCAAAGACAAAAGAAGGGGTGGGTGCGGGTGTCTATTCACAAGACCTCAACATTGCTATCTCCGTGAAGCTCCCTGATCACTGTAGCGTTTTTCAGGCAGAAACCATAGCGATTAAAGAGGCGCTGTCCTGGCTTAAAAACAATGTGATATCAAAAAGAGATATCACCATCTGTTCCGATGGTCAGGCCGCCAAATAATCCCTGGACAATGCCATGGTCTACTCTAAAACATCCCTTAATTGCAGGCTGTCTCTTAACGAGATGGCCGAGCATTTTCACATTCACCTCATGTGGGTGCCGGGTTGTGGTACAACCTCATCCCTATCGATAGAAGGAGTACCACCTTCCATGCCGATCGCTACAGCCTATCATCTTTTAAAGATTCATACAATCAAAACCACCAATGACAAATGGCTAGAAGGCACCACCTGCCTTAAAACAAAAGAAATCTGGCCATCACTTAACCTAAAACGGTCACTCAGTCTACTTGGACTCAGCAAGCCCTCAGTAAGGACCCTTATAGGAGTCATAACCGGGCACTGTGTAATTGGCACTCATGCTCGCAGGATGGGTGCACCATATAATGATTTTTGCAGAAGCTGCATGGATGAAGAGCAGGAAGAGAACACTCATCACCTTCTCTGCTCCTGCAGTGCTCTTGCCAGTCGTAGGTTCCTGCATCTAGGAGCCTACTACTTCAGCGATCGTAACGAGCTAAAAAGTGCCAGCATTGGCCAACTAAATCGGTTCATCAACGGCACCAACTGGTTCCAGCGTTAGAAGAAGTCAGCATTGGCCAACTAAATCGGTTCATCAACGGCACCAACTGGTTCCAGCGTTAGAAGAAGTCAATCCGCTACACTACACTACATGTACCATAAATGAACGATCAGACAAAAAGCTACGAATAATTTTACATATAAAAGGAGAAGAGTTTAAATTGATCATTTTGTATATAAGGCCGTCATGCCAAACGGTATCGAACGCTTTCTCAATGTCCAATAGTATCATTCCCCTAGACTTTCCAAGTTTTAATATGGTTATATATCCTTTCCTTATTGTGGCGGTCTTGGCGTTGTGGGTATGTGCGTCGACCCCAACCTCGACGTCGTAGGTTCGATTCCAGCTCTGAGCGACAAGAATAATTTTCACGGCCCCACCTCTTTCGAGTTATTGACAATGCTCAAAGAGTATTTCCTATCTAGAGAAAGCTTCTGAAACAAAGCCGTTTGGATTCGGCATTAAACTGTAGGTCCCTTCCACTCGTGAGAGAACAATAGCACGCACAACACGAGTGGTTGCTGAGAAGCTAGGCCATGGCCCCCTACGGGCTGTACCGCCACCCATATTATTATATATATATCCTTATCACTTGGTGTGAAGTACTGTGGAATTGTCTAAATCCAAATTGTTCTCTGGAATGAATATTGTGCTGTCAAATATGCCTTGAGATTTTATTTTTAAGACTTTTTCATATATTTTGCTAAGCGATATTGGATGCAAAAGGAAAGGTTAACAATGTCTGATTGATTATTGAGATGCTGGAACGATATTAGAGTGGGATGCATTATTAGGTATTTCTTAGTGATGCTGAGAAAGAAAATACGTATCAACTTACTTTTCATATTAGGCCTATAACTTAATCTGTGCTGTTTTTATTTTCAAAATTTGAATGTTTATTTAAGAAAACATGCACAATAGCATTATTCAAAGTATTGCACATCTGAAGCTATGATATTATACAATGACAGTAGCTTTTTAACGCATGTTCCAATGGAATAATGACAACAGAAAAATACAAGTTTCGCCATCTCTTAGCAAACTGCACAAATAAGTATAAAACGTTATATACCTGATACAACTTATGTTGATTTGCAAAGTAACACCTTTTGGGCCTTTTGACCCAGGCCAGCAGCCCGGCCTTGTGACTTGTGACTCTGCTTTGAATCTCTCTGCCAATAAAATAAGGGCTTTGAAGGCCTAAGCCAATGGTTTAAAATACACAAAATTGTCATAAGCGACAAAACCAAAGCTGAACGCTTTTGGTTCATTTTACTCTCAACTATGAACGTCGCTAAATAACTTTCTTTTAGCAACACCCATGTTCTGAGCAGTGTTTTATCATTGAGAACAGTTGACAATTTAAGTATGCAACTTGGCCTAAACTACCTCGTCGTAAACATATTAATGCTCCTAAGAAGTATCTCCTGACTGTAACTAGACAATTTTACTTCTTAAAATTTTACTGCTCATTCCATCTGTTTATTGTGTAGCAGCGATGGGCAAAAATGCGAATAAAAACAATCGAATAATTCTTATTTTAACAACTAAGACTTCAACCGTAGCAAAAGGGAAGCCTTAGTAGATTCTGATATCGTTTGCACAGGTAGGCAATTTATAATAGGACAGCACCATTGTAATGGAATTTATTAACATTAAAAATAATAATGGACCGAGAATGGAACCTTGAGGAATACCACAGCGTACACCACAAAAAGATGATTTAGCTTAGACTCGCTTGAGCCTTTTTTTTTATCCTCAAATCAAAGTTATACATTTTGAAACTGAGGCGGAAATAATGGGTTTAGTGGTGAATCAGGGCAAAACCAAATATATCACACACAGCATCGTTTATTCGGTCAGAACGTCACCAACTACAACTTCGAGCTGGTCAAGAACTTAATCTAGCTCTGCTCCCAAGTCGAAAGTACGAACAACATCAGTACCTAGATTAAACACAGAATAACTCTTGCCAACTGCCTCAAGAGTCAATTGAGTAGTAGAGCTCTCTTTCGAAGGATCAAGCTTACATTATATAAGACCCTTTTTATCACTGTCCTTCTATAAGGCGCGTAGGGGCGGACAATGTCAAGAGCGGTTGAAGAAGTCCAAGGTCTTTTCGAGAAAAAAGTTCTGCGTTTAATATTTGGTCCCATTTGCGTTGATGGTTGCTGAAAAGAAGGCTTAACTACGAACTGTTAAGGTTGTACAGCAATAGGAGTGTATCCAGACGTGTACGAGATGGCTAGGTTATTCAGAGCGCATGGAGAACACCGCTCCAGCCCGAAGAGTCGACTCCGAACCAGTGGGACAACGCAATAGAGGACGACCAACCAAATTGGAGTGCGAGGAAAAACAAAATTGGATGCAGCTAGGTAAGGATCGTGCCAGAAGGAGAGGCTTGTTGGCTAAGGCCTAGGTTCATACCGGACTGTAGAAAATCAAAAGTTTAAAGACCATACAATAAAATTTGGGATTGGAATTGATGTCGATTCTAGTCTCTGAACTTAGCCTGCATCTCCATATTTTAAACTTGACGTCCGAGCACCTTCCATTTAATAAGTGGTACGCGAAATCCATCGTTTTTCGTTGACTGTTGTTAATTAATAATTTTGACAACTGAAGGCGATGGTTCGACCACGAACTGTTTACATGAGCCCAACCAGTCCTAATCAACGGCTAAGTAATTGAGGCAAATAGGCTTCAGTTCGAACAATTTGTGTCTCTCGAGCTCTCGATGCAGAAGGCCCTTATCACACTTGGTGTGCTTACTTGGGGTTCTAATTTCTATTGTGCCAACGCTCTGTAACGCCACAAGAGGAGGAAGACGGCAAGTACTACTTATATGCACTTGCTAGTTTCTCACCCAACTCACCTAAAACAAACAAATGTGATGGCTACATTGTTTCAGCTGACTTATAAACTTATCAGGTTTAGTGACGATAGCAGAGACGTTGATAAATTGAGTTGTGCCATTTATAGCCTCTGTGGCAAGCCAGCCGTTTACTTCGATGAAATATATGTGACGTGAGGTATTGTGGGCTGAGAGCTTGTGGCCTGGAAATAATAATAACCATACATGTTTGATGTTCTCCTAGATCAAAAAGAAACAGCAAACGAATGAAAATCTGTGCGCTGAATTTAAATAAAGTATGTGGAAACGGCAAAACATTAAAAAACAACACATTCACATAATTTCAAACTTGAATGTACAAGCACGTACCTAGGTCGGCTAGTAGTTCATAAATAATGTAGACTGGGAGTCGGGTCTACATACACAAGTGTGTATCCTTTAGAGGCAACTGTTTGTCGAGTTGTCTTGTCTTGGATTGAGGAGGAGAACAGATATAAGTATTCGGGGGCGTGGAAAGATCGATGACTTACAAACATTAAAGAAGTTTATTTGGTACTCAGAGTGCAACTATTGCAGTTGAATCAGAATCGCGTAGGGCAGCTTCAAACATAGTGTTGCTCTACAGCAGTTCGTGAAATATTCTACGATGCGTCTCTATCATGTCCGTATCCCAATATTGATTAAGAAAACAGTCCTGAGCTGGATGTCCACGTTAGACGATTTCAATCAGAGAGCGGTTTAAAAAAAATAACAATGAACAATGAAATGTTAGCTTTCATGACACGACTAGGTGACCCTCGCACAGGTCGGTAAGAAGTAAAAGTCCACCCACACCTCTTTCATATCAGTGGTCTTCACTAAATACTCATGCCTTGCGTGCTCCTTATATTTTGTTCAAAAACTTCTTATGCGTCCTTTCCTCATATCCTTCCCCAAAAATAATGCGATGTTCATTAACAAGAAAAAAAGTACGGCGATTGCAATTAAATAATTCATTGTATAATTGTGTGTAAGCTGTTAGCTGTTCACCAAAACCACGTCAGAACTTCCCAACTGAGCGCAGTGTTAATAGCATACTACGAGTGGATATCCTCGTTTTATTTTGAACACCAATCGATGATGAGTTTTAAAAACGGAATCATTATAATTTCCTCCTTATGCGCCTTGGGAGCTAATTTCGGTGCACATTTTCACACGTATCCCGCTGTACACTGAATATTCAGTTAAAGGTTGGCCCTGGGTTGATCGTGACTTATTATCGTGTATTAATGATATCAGATTGCGTTACTTTGGAGGTGTGGGATCGCATGATCCAGTCAACTTTAAAATTTTTCTTGAAACACACTCGAGTGGGAAGAAATTAATGGACGAATTAGTCAGCTGATTGGTTCAGTGACTTAGTTAATACAGAAATTATCCCTCTCTCTCTGCAATGGAACACCTCAGCCTCAAAATAACCCATTCATTCTCCTAACGGGCTGCAAGCTACATTTGCTGAAATTTCTTAATCTTCCAGAACAATACCATCAGACGCATCTGTGAAGAGGAGCCTACATCATCAGATCTCACCTCAGCAACACAGAATAACCAATTGACCAGAGCAAAGTCTTCGTCTTTTTTATTTACACATCTAAGTACTTGCAGGCAAAGTAAAAACATTTTATTCAAAGTATTGGCCATTGTTTTCTCCACATCTTGACCACCTTTCTGGCCAGTAAATATGTTCGTCTTTTAAAGCAAGCCAATCAGACACCCAATTTTCGAAATCTTCGTAGGAATCGAAGTGCTGCTCAGCCAATTTAGTGACAGTAGACAGAATTGGGTTTTTGAAGCGTTGAATTTCACACTGTCGTTCTTATCTTAGTTAATTTTGCTATCAAGGTCGGAATTCAATGTGCTTGACCTACGCTGTCGTTCCAGTACTAAGTCCTAAGGGCAGAGTCGTGAGTCTTGGAACTAATATGAAAAGCTGGGGATGCTGTCTTCAGCGATCATTTACAAAAATGAGAAAGACTATCAGTTACTTACGTCAAATTTTAGCGATTCATTCCTTAAATCTGGCCTGGTATTTTTCACAAAATCCCGATGTGACCTGGCTATTTTATATAGTTTTCCTCGTTCTATGAACGCATATATACAGTGGCTGTCATTAATATAAGCAATTTTGCGTACTGTCTGTGATTAGAACTGCTGTTATGCACCAAGAACTCCTTTTATTTCTACCGAAATACACATTATTTACATCTACATCAGACGGGTAAGAAGGTAAAGACCATCGTCTACTAATTTGCATACTGGATACTTATATGTACTACAATTGCGACGTAGATTTAGGTATATACAACTCTAAACGCGTCAAATTACCACGACCCACGAACATGTACCCACTTGCACTGGCTGTGGGTTGCCACAACGTGAAACTTAAAATACTTTCGAAACAACATCAGGCGTAGTCAAAACTATGTCGGCGGTTCAGGGTTTCCCACGAAATTTTCATCAATAAACTAATTTAATGAGCACAACGAGAATTCCTTCTAGATACGAGGCCATAGCAGTGCGTCCATCATCCGCCTACATGACACTGTCTAGACATTTTCAATAAACAAAACCACTGTCCAAATTAATTCATCCTCCGTTCGATGTGACTCACTCCGCTCGCTGCCTTTGCTGTTGGGCCCTGTCACATGCTGTTATTTACAATTTGATTTTGTTTTCTTGGCGTAGGCGGTTGTTCCACTCGGGATGTGACATTTTATTTTTGAAGAAGTCTAGACGATTCATTCTCAAACTGAACACATGGACATTTAAAAAGCCATCACTTCTACAAGATTCCTCACAAACCAACCAATTTAATAAATTCTTTCCGGGTACCAATTATCTGCTCCTCCTTAGCTGCCAGTCAAAGTTAGAAATGTCCTCATTACACATAACCCCCATCCAAATGCACGTTTGACACACAAACAATATGAATTGTAAGAGATCAAAAGGAAGGTAAACCATTTTGGGAGTATCAGGATAACCGGTTTCCTTCCGTTTCTCCCGGAATTGAAGATTATAGACTTACAGACGGAACAAAAGGACTGATCCGCTTACTTATATGTACATATCACTAATTTTAGAAATTTCTCAGAACACACATTTGCTTAATGCCGCCTTAAACGACAGCATAGCTTAAGGGTCTCTTCCAATTTTCCCGAACAAAAGGTCGAAGGACTGAATGTTGTACACCCACACGTTAAGAAAGTTGGTAGTGCGTTGGCTGTTGAAGGGAAAGTCAATGAAAGTAACAAGCAATTAGAATAATGCGACATGTTCCGGTACATGTTTGTGGGAACATATTTTCAAACGTGCACTTATTTTCAGAAATTTTAACACACTGTGGTGCGGGTGTCATCACGAGCGAAGAAAATTTAATTTTGTTCATGAAAAAGAAATTCGTTTTAATTAATTTTGTTCGATTCTTAAAGTTAATCAATCATTCAAATCAATCAATCATGTGAGTATGTGTTGCTAAAAGTACGAACCGTGATGTGGGAGTGGTTTCTAAATGAGTTCTGAAATGAAAAACCTTTAAAAGAAATGTTATGGTTCCCTGTAGAAATAGAAAAGCTGGGAAGTTTTAAATCGATTTTCATGTCCATGAGCAGTAAGACTTGCTTAAGCGAAACGACAAAAAAAATCGTTCACTTAAGCGGGCTCTTCAGTTAAGGGAGGTAGTTTGTATGTATGTGGGAATATTTTCATGAACGTGGGTTTCGCTGTACCCATTTTTATTTGGCAAACAGCGATGCCCGTGGCGTTGTGGGTACGTGCGTCCACCCCAACCTCGACGTCGTAGGTTCGATTCCAGCTCTGAGCGACAGAAATAATTTTCACGGCCCCATTTCTTTCGAGTCACTGACAATGCTCAAAGAGTATTTTCTGTCTAGAAAAGGCTTCTCAAACATAGCCGTTCGGATTCGGCATTAAACTGTAGGTTCCTTCCACTCGTGAAAGAACAATAGCACGCACAACACGAGTGGTTGCTGAGAAGGTAGGCTCTGGCCCCCTACGGGCTGTAGTGCCACCCATATTATTATTATATTATTAAACAGCGATGCGCCTCACACCACCTAGGCGTTGCAATCGACAGCTACAATTTCGAGGTAGTTAAGGCGTTTGCCTATTTCGGGGCAAACGTAAACTCCACGTATGCCAGCACAGTGGTGATCCGACCTGGAACCAACTGATGCTACTTCGGTCTGTCAAAACAACTGGGCTCGAAACTTCTGACTCGAAGGAGCAAGGTCATGCTCCACAAAAACCTTATTCTGGCAGTTCAACTTTATGGAGCCGAAAGCTGGACATTAAGTAAGGCTGCAGAGCTGATTCTTGGTGCCTTCGAAAGAAAAATTCTACGTCGGATATATGGTCCCGTCTGCGAGGAAGGCGAATGGAGGAGAAGACACAACCGCGAACTCTACGAGCTGTACAAGGATGTGGATGTAGTCCGGAAGGTAAAAATCCGTCGACTACACTGGCTCGGCCACATCGAGCGAATGGACAACAACGCTCCAGCAAAAGGGACTTCGAATTCGAGTCTCCTGGTTACAGAAGGAGAGGAAGACCGAACCTCCGGTACAAAGATTAAGTCATCGCGGATGTAAAACAGCTTGGCCTTGATGAATGGAAGCAGTGTGCCCAGGACCTTCACCGATGGAAGGCAGCAGTTGCTCAGGCTCGGACCCTTCGTGGTTCGTCGGCCTGATAAGTAAGGAAGAATTTTTATTTGGCGGCCCAAGCTCGAACTACTCACAACTAGTTGTAAACGAGAAGTGAGTGAGAAATACAAAATTCACGAAATCTTTGTGAAATATTTTAAAAGGAAAATTTATATTTTTATTGCATTCAGGGGTACAGTTGGACAAACAACCTTCTCCCGACAGTTGCTGATCTCGAGCGCGTACAGCTCCTATCCACCAAAGAGCAGCACAAAAATCTATGTTCTCTAATGCCCGATTTCACAGTACAACCTGCTGGTTTAGTTAAGTGTAGGATCCAACTTAAGCTTCAAAGAAAAAAGATATCGTTTTCACAGTCAACATTTTAGGGTGGTTTCAGTAAGTCAAGGATTGAGTGTCATTGTGAACTATTAAATACACAGCCGAAGAGAAACATAAACAAAATAGGGATTGTGATTGGAAATATCACTCAAATGGCCCCAACAAATGAGAATACACTAACCCAACAAGCGAATGTTCATGGATTTAAGTACACCTAAGTCTGTTGTTACACGGTCTTTTTTTTCACGGTTTTGATATAACACGGTTTGAAAATTGAATATTTTTAATTTTTTTACACGATTTTATTCCATTTAGCACGATTTGAAATTTTATGTACTTAAATTCTTTTTGTTTCCCTTTTAGCGCGTACAAGCAATTTTTACTGGTCAAAGCAAATGTGAATAGCACTAATTTAGGGGAATTCCCTTTATGTGCATACAAGCAAATTTACTGGTCTGAGCAATTGAAACGTGTTGTTATTTTGTGAATTATCAATGCCATCATACTTGTTCTTAAAAAATCCTTTTTTTCCTAATTTTAATAGGTTTTAGAGATTAGGAACAAATCACCCATTTTTGTATACGATCAATGTCTTTTTTACACTGTTTTTTTTTTTTACACGGCTTCTTCTGGAACCAATCTACCGTGTAAAAACAGACTTAGGTGTATATTGTTGAAATGTGTGTGATTTATAGATTTGCGTGCTCACTGCTCTCTCAGAAGCACTGCCAGACTAAATTATGTAAGGTTTGCCACCCAGAAAAAAGACACGGAACAAGTGTTTATCGGACGATCGCTTTATTGCAACTGATTGATGACAATGCTTAGCATACTTAGCATAACAACGAGTGTACATAGCGTGATCTAATATTAATGTTAACTTAACTCAACTGTACGTCATACGATCTTGTACATAGAAATAATCGAAAACAATAACATGATTATGTGTGTGTACGTGGTGGATAAAGGGTGACACCTTAGAGAATGTATTTTTATATATATGACTCGATCTTATTAAAACTCCTACAATTATAAGTTGGATGTGAGTTTTTTTCCATATATTTTGGCTTAAGTTAAACCATTATTTAAGTGGAATCCATCGCTTAAGCTACACTCTGAAAACGAAATTTCTATAGATACTGAGCTTGGCATCATATTGACACTTAGCTCGCACTGTGAAATCGGGCATAAGTGTTAACTCTCAGTATCGCTTTACACAGCAGATATTTAATGCGCGACTAAGGATCGTCTACCGACTATTCTTCTTACAGACTACTTCAAATAAACAATTTTAATCAACAGACAATGTGAAAACTAACTTTTTCGTGACAAATTTCATTGCAAAGATCCTTTAATGGGCTTATGCAAATCGTAATGGGTTCAGTGTAACAATAGTTGGTTATATTTATCAAAGAGCAAAAAAACTCAAGTTTTGCATGCCAATTATTCTACTTCACGTCATAATTAGGAAGCTCTTATTACTGGTCTTCGTCGTTTCAAACCATCAGAAAATTGCAGTTTACAGGCTCGAACCATCATATCACGTCCAATGCATCTTCGGCGAGTGCCATCTTCCGTGCTATATGCGGCTTGGCAGGATCAAACAGGACAATACGATCAGCGGCACATAAAGTCGTTCCAATCTTTGGTAAACAGTTTGGACATTGATTGACCATTGATGAGCCATCTGCTGTATGCATTTCGATGATGGACAGACCTGAATACATTAGCAACAGGGACTGTCTTGTCGAATTCACTTACACTTTTGACTGCGCTTTGATGAAGACTAAGTGGAGTTTTTTGTAATAAGTTTCACAATTATTCATGTTCAGTGACGGTTCATTTCATGTTCACAACGGCACACCGTTAACCAAATTTTTACTAACTCAGGTGACACTTATGTAGATCTGCTTGGCAAATAATGACCACGAATGAAATGCAATCAAATGTCCTTTTCAACGAATTATCGAGATCATGCCTACTTCACTTGTGTGGATATGGGTTATGGTTTTCATAAAAGCTTTGTATATCCTTCTGGTATTCTTCAACCACAATATTTCCTACTTCTAGAAATTACATGGTGTTTTTGGCAAATTAAAACGATGAGCCTACGTCCGCACTTAGAGAATTAAATTTTATCAGGAGCTTTGCATATAAATACTTAGCCCACGTCAATTGATAATTATTTTTATTTTTTTTAAGCATCATTATATTTTTGTGATTTCAGGTCAACACAACACTTTACTAGATTAAAACAACTTCAGTACAAAAATAACAAACACAGAAGCGAACAACGAACATTCGTTTGCATATTTGCTCTCATGAACGGCTTCAAATACTGCTCGAATGACTTATGAACAGGAATCTTGTTCATGGGACTCTGTTGGGCAGCTTCGAAGATCTTTTCATATGCATTTCCGTCGTACTAGCCTGGAGCTGAGTACAGCGTCCTGTCGTGGAAGTCGAAGCCATCGACAATCGCAACGGCATTCGGTCGGATACGACCCAGAGTTTGCTCCAATCCAGACTACATTCCAGTCAGATCGTCCTCCGTGAGATGGATACACCTCAGACTGTCTTTCATGTTCCTCATGCAAGCAGTGATGATGTACAACTCGGCTACATCACTAAGGACCGCATTCAGTTTGACCGAACGATTGTCAGTCTCAACGACGAGATTTTGCCAAGTGATGGTGCGACCATGGAGATTAGCTGCCTGGGCAAGCTGAATTGAAGCCGCGTTAGATGCCTCTTCTGGGGTCTTTCTTTGCTTCTTGGTGATGTCAAGATGCTAAGGTTGCGATTTTCCGAAATTAATATCCCTCCTAATTTATACGGGTTAGGTGAACATTGTCGTAATTGATGCTTCAGCGGAAGTCTGATTTATTTAAATTTCAAAAAAGCTTGCGCACCACATTCACACAGAACCACCACAGAAAGGCTCCATTCTGGTGTTGCCGGTGACATCGCAAGACGTTTCAGGAACTAAGGTCGTGTTGAGATAAAGCCGCAAAAAGGCCAGTTCTACAAATCATCACGGCACGAAGAACGCGTAATAATTAGAAAAATTAGAGATAAGAGCAGTTTTAGTGGACCCAAGTTGAATGTGGAGAGCATGCTATTGAGTCTACTGTTTGCCCAACAAAAAAAAAATAGAAGGGTTAAGCAGGCGAGTGACTAGACAATAGCCCTTCGGTTGTGATGATGATGATAATGCTCCATCGGATGTGTGATTTATTTAAATTTCAAAGAAAAAATACCAAAAAGCTGGCACACCACATTAATGATTTCCATCGTTTCAACAAAGCTTAAGATTTTGGGGAAATGCTCCATTCCGGTGTTAATTATGAAAAAACAACGATCAACCCGAATGCAAATTAAGCAATAAAAATTAAAAAATCCCCAAGACCGCACTGAGAGCTGAGATATCAAAAATGCGAAATCCTAATTATATGCATGTGTCTACGAATGTTTCAAAACGACCGCATGTACATATGTAAATGTTCTTTAATATCCATGCACGTTTCGCAGATAAACACACTTCAGGTATTTCGGGTCACTGTTAATCATAAAATGTCACTGTCACGCTGGGCTCATTACAGACTTAAATACTCATTACAGTTTCACTCCACCTCCCCCCGTGCGCAATCTTCCAGCAATAGACGCGAATACTTCTGCCTCACATTCTTGGTGGCAGCTCAACCTTGAAATGTCTTCAAGGATACCATTTGTTTTAGTCACATAAAATCTTCAAAGCCCAGATCGTGGGCAGAAAAAAGAGGAGAAAAGAACTCGTCACCTCACCACCAACACGGGCGGCAGTACACCTTTCACATGCAATAAAATCCACCTAATCCGCGCGGCCTACCTTTCCATAATAATTCACCCCTTTCTTCCTTAACGGCTGAGGGTTATAAAAATGAAATCCATTTATACGCACTTAGGCATAAAAAATATAAAAGTCGTAAAAATAAATCCCAATTCCACGCAAAACCTCCTTCATTGTGCAATTTACTCGGTTTTCGTTTATTTTCGCGTTTCACGTTTTTTTTTCTTCTCTTTTTTTGTTCCGTCCTTTTTTGTGCGCTGGTTTTATTCGCGAAACTGGGTTGCAACGTTACCCACGAAGGCGTACACGTCGGAGATCATCCCTTAACACCGTGTGCTCAGTACTCAGCTCACCTGAGTAATATTTCACGCTTCGAGGTACATTTGAATTGACTGACTGACGCCCCAGCAAAAAAGATTGTGTCTTGGGTGAAAAACAAAAAAACGAAAACAAATAAATACCATCTCTCGACCGTGGAGCGCATATTAAGCGCACTTGTATGTGTACGCTGCAGACTTGGAAGCAGTTTCGAAGTGTTCCTTCAGTGTATCGACATCATTATCATCTTTTAATGTTGAGGCGAAAAGCCTGTTGTTGTCTGTCGTAAAGAGCAAGTAGCGTGCAGCGGGGGACATGTAGGCGAGCTGTTAAGTTTCCCGCTGTGACCCACTTTGAACACTTGACGATAATTAGTAATTCTGTTTTTTTCCGCAAATGTGTGGACGTGGGAAAATGGGAAAACCTGAACCCTCTACACCCACTCCGGCCGTCCTTGCAGTTCACTGTGCGAACCAAATTGGGTAAGATCTCTGGAATAAATTTCACATTCCGTTCGAGTAGGGAATAAATTGGTGTTCCACATGTAATAAGGAGCTCTTCACCTCTAATTGGACCTCATTTCCCGAGTGACAATTTGTTATAAATGTGAGGGGGGTGGGAATCTAACGATTTCCTACTCCTCAGAGGACTTAGCACTGCCTACTGGTGGTGGGCCTTTAGAGTGTCATGCTTTGTAATCATTCGTTACCTTGTTGAAAAGTCACTGGCTGATAGTCTTGTCTGCTCTCAGTTCATTAGCGTTATCCTTATCCTGACGTTCGTGGAGCGTTCGCTTGCGATATTATACACAATTCTTTGCTGCGTGACAATTCATTGCACTGCAGCCACACACATAATACACACAAAATGAAAGCACTGGTTCACATCAAATTCGTCCATTTTCGCAAGAACAATCAACGGCATTTGTACGAGCTTTTTCTTTTCTTTTTTTGATTGCACACGGACCACTCTTTGACTTCTTGTGTAATCAAATTCTAATGGAGAAGCACTTTTTCCTTGCTATCGTTACTAATTAAAAGACCACCACATAGGTGCGTATGCACGCGCGCAACACACAAAGAGCACAGTGCGCCAGGTGCGGCGAGATGAGCGCGCGACGATCGGATCAGGGATGCCCGGTTCGACGTGGAATGAGGTGGACAAACTTTTTGACTGTGAAAAAATTAAACTCCTTTTCTTTGGGGGAGAAAAAAAGCGCACACAGAATTCCGTGGTTAACTTGTTACACGACAAAAGTTTCACGACGACTGCTCTAGCCCAGATAGCGGCACAATTCCATTCACCTTTCACCGAAGCCTGAATTCCAGAAGCCAAAAGCTCCGTGTTCCCAAAATATTCCTTGGAAGCGCGTGCGGTGCGCAGCTGCGGGAATTGATGCGCTTCCAAAGCTTTGTGTTTTGGGGGGTACTCCACGGTGGCTGATGTCAGTGATTGTTGCACGTGTTGCTTCGGTGTTTATTTGTCTAGTGCGGGAAATTTCAATTTCCCAGTCCCTATGTCCTGAATTCCTTTCAAGCTCGTGCATGTATTCGTGACACCCTTTCGTTGAGTTTTCGAAAGCAGCTACCCCTTTGCAGTGCTTCCAGGAATCCCTCTCCGGAAAGTCTCAAAACAAATCCCGTCTTGTTCTGATTTCCCCCCGTTCTGTCTCAGGTGGAAAATTGGAAAATAATTGTACATACATACACACCGAGCCGCAGCCACCCGATGGCGGAGTGAAATGCAGCAGCACAGGCAGTCGTGGCACTATTTTTTGATACTCAATGAGAGTTTTGGTGTAAAATCGTAATTTCAGTTTAATGTCAAACCATTTCGAGAATCGTATTTACGAGTGCTGGGGAGCGGAGCAAAAAACGGACAAACACACCCACACACACACAGGGACGTATACGGGTCGTTTATTGTTCTTGCACAGTGCAATGAATGTCCTTTGTATGGTACGCTTGTTGAGAGGGGGTGGATGTGTTTAGGTAGTTAGCTGGCTGGAGTCAATTTATTGCAGAGTTGACTGCATGAGTTTTATGTGTGGGTGGTGGGGTGGGGGAATGGCAAGTGCAGCAGTGGATTTCTTGCGGTTGTTTTTTCCTCTTCTTGTGATGTCGTTTCTCCGTGGGTTCTTTTTTTCCGCTTTCTCTGTTTTTTTTTTTATTGCGGGGGATGTCATAAAGTGAACATTAACCCCTTTGCCGTGGTAAATTTTCATTCGGTGGATGTTTGTGCGACCACAGCAGGTTGTTTGCTTATTTGACAGCCGAGGGTATTTCTATGATGGAATGTTCTTTCATGGCATAAGTGGAGCAGTACGTACCTTGATGTGCAAACATATCCGAATATAAGGATATCATCCCACTTGATGACATATTTTTGCTCAAATGATGAGTGGATGCTGACGCTTTTATATTGCTTTTTCAGGTTAGAACTTTGAATTAGGATTGAATTTATACACCGTACCTCGTGGTGTAGGGTCCTTAGAATATGTACATGAGCATATAAAGATGATGGTGGTGAGAGTTGTCAGGAATGGCAAACTCGTGGTGGGAATTTTAGGTCGATTGCGAGCTACTTTTTAGGTGTGCATGATGCTTACATCATTTTAAGATGCCGCAGCGAAATTGGGTTACGCTCAATTTGTTCTGATTTGAAAAAGTCTGAGACTTGTTCTGCACCACTTATAAATAGACACTCAAGTCAAATGTGCATCTTTGGTGGTGAGTGTCATTGAATTTATTGTTCTGCTGATTCGAAAGGTATCCGGTTTGAGGGAGAACTCAATTTGTGTTAAGTTTAGAGCTGTCTGAAGATAACCCCTATATTGAATACAAAGAACAATGGAGATAGGCAAACTAAATACGAATTCATATGCATGCATATCTCAACTATCCCGAATATAGGTTGAGTTAAGTTAGGACAAGTTAAGCCCTTACTTAGGACAACGCAGGCCCGTTAAAAAATGTTAGGCGTAATGAAACGAATTCTTGTACATATAAGCAATTAGTGGTGGCTATTAAGTGATTCAGCTAACTTACCACGATGCTACAGCTGGATGCCGCATCTGAGTGAGCGGTTGCCCTCATGATCTGGGCACAACGGTTCGTATCAATCAAAAAATCAAAGCAATGTTGATACTAATATAACATGGGTGGCGCTACAGTCCGTAGGTGGCCAGGGCCTAGCTACTAGCAACCACTCTTGTTGTGCGTTGCATTGTTCTCTCACGAGTGGAAGCGACCTACAGTTCTATGCCGACTCCGAACGGCCAAGTTTGAGAAGCTTTTTTCAAGAAGGAAGTACTCGTTGAGCACTGTAAGAGATTCGAACGAGGTGGGGCCGTGACAGGCCGTTTTTTGTCGTACAGGGCAGAGATGAAACTCATACGTCGAGGTTCCAAAGTGCGTTGGGGTCGACGAACGTAACAACATGATCATGGGCAACCACTTAGTTGATGCTACTACTGAGGTTGTCAATCAGTTGTAGTGTTCTGACTATGGGGAACTGAGAGAACCAAAAAAAAGATGCTTGGCGTCTTCCTACTCGTTGCGAGCTTCTTCACGTGTCATTGTGTCGAAAATCCATCCTAAAATCGTGAACGGTACCTAATGTCGAGTAGAATCTTATGTAGTGGCTTAAATGGTCTGTGTAAACACGGTGGGTGGCAAATAGATCGCCTTGGGCTGTCACAATGCCCCGGCTCTAGTGTATTGTGAAACATGTAGATATGCGGGAATTCAGTGAAGTCTTTAAGTCGAATGCAACTTTGTTTAGAGGTTCAATCGTTTACGGCCAATGCTCACCTATGGCTGCGGCTTAACGTGTGTACAAGCTTCTTGGAAAAAATTCTGGTGTTTGAGAGGGCTTGTCTTCGCCTGTACAGAACACCATAATCATTTAGATCCCGGATAGTTCAGACCCTGTATGGGGAGTTGGCGGTTTCTATCTTGCAGCGCATTGGATGAACATCTACAAGCTGTAACCAATGGCCGATGAACATAGTTTAGGGTAGTATAGGGTAGTTTGTGAGATATTAAGGCTATACAAAAAAATGAAGTATACACTTGTGGGTACTAATGTATATATTAATGAACATATGTGTATATTATTCTGTATACATGATATATGCTGAGCTTAAGGCAGTTTAAGATTTTTAAGGTATTTTTTACTTTTAGGCTGTACTGTTAAATTTGTTTGGATTTTATTTTAAGTCGAAGGACATATGTAGTTTAAGATTAAGTTTAGCTTATAGTACCCGCCTAAGGTCAGTAAGTCAGAGATAGTAATACAAAATAATAGATATAAATAAAAATTAAAAAAAGAGGCTTAACCCCAGTCTGATTGTCTGAATACACAACGACATCCTCTCTGGATGCTGAGCTGTGGAAACATATAAGGTGTGTTTTTTGTATCTCCTAGAAGGGATTAATACCATAAATACACAAAATATGATCAACAGCACTTCACTATTCACCAGAAAAACAGTCAGGCAGCATAGACGACATTTGACACGTGTAACAGTCAGCTGTTTAAAGAAATTAATGGGAAATTAAGCAAGGAAAACTAAAAAAAATATTTTATGTTGAATAAATAATTTTTCTTACTGACGACTTATCTCCCTCAGCCATTTTCAATGCCTTTGCAGTTTTGAATTGTGTTTTTGTGTCAAACGAATAATTCATTGATGAATTGTATGACCTTTCATAGTAAATATGGTAGATTCAGAAAAAAAATGATTGGAAGCAATATTTTAATCCCGGTCAACTTCTTACTTACTTAGTTACTTACTTATCAGGCAGACGAACCATGAAGGGTCTGAGCCTGAGCAATTGCTGCCTTCCATCAGTGACGGTCCTGGGCACGCTGCTTCCAGTCCTCAAGGCCAAGCTGTCTTGCATCCGCGATGACTTGGTCTTTGTACCGGAGGTTCGGTCTTCCTCTCCTTCTCAAGCCAGGAGGCTCGGATTCGAAGACCCTCTTAGCTGGAGCGTTGTTGTCCATTTGCTCGATGTGGCCGAGCCAGTGTAGTCGACGGATTTTTGCCTTCCGGACTACATCCACATCCTTGTACAGCTCGTAGAGTTCGCGGTTGTGTCTTCTCCTCCATTCGCCTCCCCCGTAGACGGGGCCACATATTCGACTTAGAATTTTTCTTTCGAAGGCACCAAGAATAAGCTCTGCAGCCTGACTTAATGTCCAGCTTTCGGCTCCATAAAGTAGGACTGGCAGGATAAGGGTTTTGTAGAGCATGACTTTGGTCCTTCGAGTCAGGAGTTTCGAGCTCAGTTTTTTTGACAGACCGAAGTAGCATCGGTTGCCAAGGGCGATTCTACGTCGGATCTCCACTACGATGTCATTCGTATAGTTTACATTTGCCCCGAGGTAGACAAACTCCTTTACTACCTCGAAATTGTAGCTGTCGATTGTGAAGTTTTGGCCTAGGTGGTGTGCGGCGTATCGTTGTTTGCTCGACAGCATATATTTTGTTTTGTCCTCGTTGACCTTAAGACCAGCTCGTTTCGCCTGTTCCTCAATTGCCGTGAAAGCTTCCACGATAGCACGTTGGGAACGCGCGACAATGTCGATGTCATCCGCGTATCCCAACAGCTGGACTGACTTGTAGAAGATAGTGCCTTCCGTGTTGACTTTTGCCCGCCGCACTATTTTCTCCAGTACCAGATTGAAGAAATCACACGACAGCGCATCTCCTTGCCGAAATCCGGTGCAGGTTTCGAACGGTTCAGAGGTTTTTGAACCGAACTGCACGGTGCATCGTGTATGGGTTAGCGTGGTGCGACACAACCGGATCAGTTTTCCCGGGATCCCGAATTCGGCCATCGCTTCGAATAGCTCCTTGCGATGAATGCTGTCGTATGCGGCTTTAAAATCGATGAAAAGATGGTGAGTATCGATTTGAAACTCGGTGGTCTTCTCCAGGATCTGCCTTAGTGTGAAGATTTGGTCTACAGTCGATTTTCCGGGCCGGAAGCCGCACTGGTACGTACCGATTAGCAGTACGCTGGATAGGATCTTGTAGGCGACATTGAGCAGGGATATACCTCTGTAGTTCTTGCAGGAGGTAGGATCGCCTTTTTTGTGGATGGGGCATATGGAGCTGATATTCCAGTCGTCGGGCATGCTTTCATCTTCCCAAATTCGGCAAATGATTTGGTGCATGCTCCCTACCATTACATTGCCCCCAGCTTTGAAAAGCTCCGATGATAAGCCATCTGAGCCTGCGGTTTTGTTGTTCTTCAGCATTTTAATGGCTGTACCGACTTCTTCGTCACTTAGTCCGATAGAGAATTGTTAGTGTCTTTTGCTGCAAATTGAATTGTATGCCTATGTATTACTGCAAAGGCTTCAACACACCGTTTCTACTTAAAAGGGATCGTGGTTATTTGCATTCACTGTTCTCTCCCGTTGTTCATATCTAAGATCAGCGAAGGGATAGTGAGAAGGGGAAAACCATCTCTGTCTTCTGTCCGGTGCTGCGTTGGCGTTTGAGGGCATTCTTGATCGAACTATTGACGAGGATGGTCACAGCACAGAGTTATTAAAAGTGAACCCTGCTTTATTCTCCATCCGCTTGTTTCCATCCCACCCGTCCGCGAACTGTCTGTGAGAAACGTCTATCGTCTCAAAGATAGACTTTTATTCGATTTTTTTTAAGAACGTCTTTAGTAAAAAGTGTTTTGAAAAGACGAGTTACTGTAGTAGCAGTGAGGTAGGTATTATTAGGAGCAAAGGAGACTAGGATCTATTTTTTTTTTGCTGGGCCGCAGAAATCCATGGCCGAGTCAGTGGGTAATTGGTTGATAAATGCTTGAAGGCCTTGTTTCAAGGCTGGGTTCTGTAGTGATTGAATTGAAATATTATACTGGCCGACGGGCTCAGCAATAACGATTTTTCTGTGTTTTACGGCACATTCGTGAGCGGAGATTTGATAAACCGACTCACTCAGCTGGCTAAATTTAAAGTAAAAATATTACTTACTATGAACAGCAATATAGCAATTCGTATGATGTCTCGACTGCAGCCAGCGTCCCATCATTAGCGATAAGGTCCTCCACTGGGTGTCAATTAAACCGCCTGGAACCGAATTGGATATGGTGGTGGTCTCCTTGAAGTTAATACATTCTTTACATTCTTATCCTAGCGGTAGGTATATACCATTCGTAAATATAAACACGATTGATTTGAAAAATCTACTTCTTTTTTAATTGGTGCTACAATTCGGGGTGGACCTGGGCCTCAACCAACATGCCTCTTCTGCCAGCACGATCTTTCGCCATCTGCGCACACCAAGTTGGTTGAGGTCCTTTTCCACTTGTGAGCCCCATCTAGTTTTAAGACGTCCTCTGTTGCGTTATGCCAACGGCTCAGAATCGAAGACTCTTCGGCCTGGAGCAGTGTTGTCCATGCGCCCTATATGACCTAACCATCTTAAGCGTTAGATCCAAGGACCGTTTACTACCGCATGCCGCTGTACAGCCCAAACAGTTCTTGGTTGAATCTTCTCCTCCACACGCCATCACCACAAACATGACCGAAGATTGGTCGCAGAACGTTTCTCTCAAAGCTATCAAGAGTCTCTTCATCCGCTTTCAACAGTGATGGGAACTATCGAATAAAAACTATGCAGTTATTCGGTAATCAAAAATCGTTCATTCATCCAATTGAATGAACAAATATATTCAATTGTTTTTACTTGTATGACTGGTTGGACTGAGTCAAATGGTTTTTGTAGCTGCTGTAAGCTAGCATTTTTATGTGTTAAGCTCTGAGAGAGAATTTTGTGTATGCATACACACTTTGTCGAAATATTTGCACATAAACGGTTTGGTTTGAGTCGATAGTTCGACTCAGTTGGGAAATGAGTTCGAATGCTTTTTCACTGAATCACTATGATTCGTTCACTTGTATGACGGAAAATGGTATTTAGGTTTTTGTGATTTTCGATTTGTGATATTTTTATACCGAAGACAAGGTTACTTTGGGAAACCTCAAAAACAAAACAAAAACGTGCTGTACCTTCTACTGCCACAGCCATCAAATCCTGGTCATATGTTTTTAAAGACCCAGTATGTGAACGAATGAATGAATAAAATCATTCAGTTACTAACTATCGATAAGTGCAATTCATTCGATAGTTCCCATCACTATTCATGTCTCTCTCTCTCTCTCCTTCATGCCATAGAGCAGGACAGGGCTGATTAGAGTCTTATATAATGTCAACGTCATGTTTCGAGAGAGGTCTCTTTACTCAATGGACTCTTGAGCCCAAAGAAGGAGCCGTTGGCCACTGCGTTTAATCTCGTTACTGACGATATTCGGAGTATTGACTTGGAATCCAAGGCAGATGAAGTCCTTTACCACATCGAAGTTGTAAAAGCCAATGGTGACGTTCTAAAACAGTCCCCGATGTTGCTTGTCCTTTCTTTGACGATAGCATATACTTCGTTCTTTCTTATTCACCACTAATCCCATTTTAGCCGCTTTCGCTTCACTGCCTGCAAACGCTTCATTGACAGCTAGCTGTGTTCGTCCAATCACGTCAATGTCGTCGACACTGACTCATGTGAACTCTCTATAAAAGATAAGATAAGCCGTCTTCCTACATGTCAGACGAGAACTGCCATCCACTGGGTTCGGATCCGGTCTTCAGAATTATTCTAGCACAAGTGCACCGCTTTCTACACAAACGTCAAGTGCAGACAGCTGGGACTGCTTCTGAAGGCGAAGGTTGACACATTTTATGGACTTTGTATCATTTTATTCAGCTTTTAGGTCTTTGCTTGCTATACAACTAGGAAATGACGGCAGGGCAGCCACTCAATTAAAAAGCTAAGACTTGCTCCACTAATTTTGACCAGAACGGTCGCCCATTGGTATCGATCTATTCGTCAGGATTTTTCTATCACAAGTGTAACACTTTCCACACGACTGGGAAGGATTGACTCCAGAAGGCCACGATTTCTGGTTTGATGTTGTGCTTGTTTCTCAAATAGTCAACAAGTGCAGGGAAGTTGCTCGCCTCTCCCAAGAGAAGCCCTTAAGTTTCTTATATCACAATTTTAAAGCAAAAGTTGACTGGACTTTTGGAAGATCATGTCTCTGGTGTTTACGTTCGAGTTTCGCACGATCTTCTAAAGTATGATATTGAAAAAGTCACATGACAGCCTGCCTAGAACCTTTGATGACATTAAAGGTCTCAGTGAGTTCGTTACCGACCTGGATGGAGCAGCGAGAGTTCTCCATCGTCATCCTGCACAGCCTGACGAGTCTGGCAGAAATGTCAAAACTAAACCTGGCGCTGTATAGCTCGTCTCTATGCATAGAGAGCATGTCGAATCACCTAGAGACAAAACTGCCGTCGATATCGATTCAGAAGGCTGTTTTCTTTTTGACGAACCTTTCTGCATTCTTCCTCTCTCTGTGTAGGGTAACCTTGCTACTGCGCCGCGTTTTAAGGGAAAAACTTTGAAAATAAATATCGTGTCGAGAAGAGGATTGAAAATATAATGAGGAACGCTATAACATGGCCTCTGTTGATATTAAAATCCAAAATTGTTAACTTGAAGCCATCATCAAAGAGAAACATGTCACTTACACATGCATTCCCGTGCGATCAAGGTTCAATAGTCCAGATAATCCACGACGCAATACTTCACAATTTATCAGCAACTGAACTAAAGCCCGGAGTTTCATCTTGCTGCCAAGGCTAAACAAAAGTCAAATGACCCAATCTCCAATGGATGTGGGTATACCTTGGAAGTGACATTTCAATCAAGTTAATCTTCAAACGTATTGTAGAGTCAATGTGCTTGCAGCACTGCCCAGCCTACACCCCCGCCCCGCGCTGCCCGGCAATAGGAACGAACAGAACACATTAAGACACCCACCCTCGGTCCCTTGTTTACCTGTGCTATTTCTGTATTTTCAATTTCCTCACCTTAATGTGTCACCCTGGCCGTGATAGAATTCCATCATTTATCTCAATCACTGTGGATAACACACGCAAACAATTCGTGTTGAATTGCGACAGTCCTTTATTGATTTCCTATTGCGAGAAAAAAAGGAGGAGGACGACAAGGAGAACACAACGTAAACAACATAAAAACCTATCTTCCACCATTCACTGGCCAACTACACCGGGATTGGACCCATCAGTGCCAAATGCGATTGTATGTATATTTGAAAATTATATCCGCATGAACAGGATGAGCACGGGGGCTTACCAGCACACGTTCGTACATCACTTTCGCTTTGTCGCGCGCACTGTGGCAATACAGTAGGCAATTTTGAGTTCCTTTGACACCTCCATTCTCCATCCGCCGCACCAGTGCCAGTCATCATCAATCAATAAGAGGCCAACATAAAGGAAGACGGAGGTTGATGTTAAGTATTATTGCCAAGAGTACGCAGTGGATGTTCCTTTTCTTTTGTACGGTTTCTCTTTGGTCGAAGAAAAAGTTCTCTCTGTGCCGACACATACGTTTCTTCTTTTGTAGCGTCGAGTGGGTGTATGGGAAGGCTTTTGTTGGGCGGCTTTCTTAAAGCCATTTGCAGGGGTTAATCAATAAACCGCTTAAGAGGTAATTTTATGTGTTGCCGCCTTCGTCGATGTATTGTATGGTTTCTGAAGAGGGCTTTGACATTATTTAATTGGATACTTTATCCGCATCAAAAGAAAGCATTCGTGTGGATTAGTAATGAATAGTGGTGCGGCGATAAATGGCGTGATCGTTGAATTGATGAAAAGCCGGAAAAGAGTTCAACACAACAGGACCAGGCGCAAATTAATATCTCAAAGTCAGTGCACTTGAGTTGATGCTTAGAGCATTAATTTGATTGGACACATTACGTTCATTGCATTTTACACATCTTGAGAGGCGCGACGTTACGAATCAATGCCTATGTTCAATAATGCAAGACAAAGGGAAAGTTAACAGAGAATGAAATGTGAAATGGAAAATCCACCCTGATCTCTGGGTTTTTGTGTTGCTTGTGATCTATTTGGTTGAGTGACTGCGTAAGGTTTTGGGGGTCCCAGATTCAAATCACAGTGAAAGCAAGGGTTAATGAGTTTTTATCTGGTTTTCAAACCTGGTCCAGTCGCTATTAGCCGTTCGATGATAAATTAATGGCACTGGGTATCACAATAGATCAACAATGGATTAAGTGTGCTAGCAGCTATTTGTACGCTCATTGAGTCTGATCTATTATCCCTCGCCTCTGTTTTTTTGTGGAAGTTGGATCTTTGTCTGACTTCCGAACTTGTTCCTTCTTCACAAACACGATTATAAAATTATGGCTTATTGAAGAGAAGTTGCTTTTGCTGATTTGCGCTTACCGCCGAAGTTTGCACATTTAAAGAAGCTTTTTGGGTATCGGTCTCACAAAAGAGAGAGAAAGAAATGCACAGCTCCTAATTGAGTACAGAGCATCAAAACACCATTCAATCTCCAATTGACCGTCACAGCATACTGGTTGGATTTAGTTTTCGACCTTTAGGACTGAAGTCAACTTAAACAACTGACTGACTTCAAACATTAAATTATATGGATACGTACTATCGATTCAAATAAAGACTTCATGCATTTTTCTGAATTTTATGTGTTTTTTTGTGAAAAACTTTCCTATAGTTTTTAAAAAATCACCCATTTTAATGGCCGTATAATGCCCGTTTTTTGGATTTTGTGATACGCGTAGTCAGACCACTACTATTGATCGACTACTCCAGCTAACGTGTCCTTAATTTGATCCCAAAAGCACATGGTGACTGGACCAGACATAAGACCATATCTTCTTTTTTCTTCTTTGAGTGGTCCTACAATCCGTTGCGGACCTATGCTTCAGTCAGGATTCTTCTCCAACAAGCGCGATCTTGGGCTAAGCGCCTCCAATTTCATACACCCAGCTGATTGTGATCTCCTTCTGGCTGGTTACACCATCGCACGCGAGGCCTTCCTCTTGTCTTACCTTTTTCATTCACCCGCTTCCCTCTCGATGCTAGCTAACGCCCCACAGCCTGTTGAGTTCTTCCGATAATGTCAATGCCATCGGCACATGCGAGCAGTTGCTCATACTTGTGGATGATCGCGCCTCTTGTGTTGACGTCTGAGTTCCGCACGATTTCTTCGAGAATTATGTTAAAGAAGTAATTTTTGATCAAAAGTTTCGGTAAGATCCTTACCGACCTTGATGGAGCAACGGGCGTTCTCTAACGTTGTCCTTCACAGACGGATGAATTTTGCAGGGATGCCGAAACTAGAAAAGGGGCTGTATAGCTCTTCTCTATACACTGGTATACTGTCATACGCGGCCGTAAAGTCGATGAATAGATGGTAGGTGGGTATCGACTTGAAACTAATGTAATGTGAATATTTGGTCAATAGTGGATTTCGCTCACCAGACCAAGCAGACTGTTAACGTAGGGTTCCAGACGTTTACACAAGACGGCAGATAAGATCTAACATATGCTATGTTTAGGAGACATACCTCTACATTTAGCACAGTTTAGGGGATCTTCTTTCTGCAGGATCGAGCAAACGATGCATCGGGCATACATTCATAGGACCAAATTTAACAGATGAGTTGGTGTATGCGCCTTTCAAAATCATCGCTAATCGCTAGTCTCCTTAACATCGCCTACACGATCTTCTATGCCGTTCTGTGTGAGCGCCTGAAACCATTCGTCAACAACATGATAGGTCCCTATCAGTGCTGTTTCAGGCCTGGGAAGTCCACTATCGATCACATTTTCACATTATGGCAGACCCTCGAAAAAAACCCAAGAGATGCACATCGACACCCACCACCTATTTGTCGACTTTAAGGCCGCATATGACAGTGTGCACAGAGACGAGCTATACAACGCCATGTCTAGATTTGCCAAAGGTGCAAAGCTCACAGCCAACACAAGAGGCACGATATTTCAAAAATCCGTGCAACTGCTAGCATACGCGGACGACATTAACGTGATTGGCCGAACTCAGCGAGCCGTCAATGAAGCGTTTGCTTGTATTGAGACGGTGGCGGCAAAAATGGGTTTAGCGGTGAATGAGGTCAAAACAAAGTATATGCTGTCATCAAGAAAGGACACACAACATGGACGACTCGGTCAGTACGTCACCATAGGCAGCTACAACTTCGAGGTAGTAAAGGACTTCATCTACCTTAGCTCCCAAGTTAATAGTGCGAACAACATCAGTACCGATATTAAACGCAGAATAACTCTGTTAACGCTGTTTCTTTTGGCTCAAGAGGCAATTCAGTAGTAGAGCCCTCTCTCGAAGGACCAAGCTCACATTATATAAGACCTTGATCATCCCTGTCCTGCTGTATGACGCGGAAGCTTGGACTATCTCAAGAGCGGATGAAGACGCAATTGGTCTCTGCGAGAGAAAATTTCTGCGTTCAATCTTTGGTCCTGTTTGCGTTGAAGCTTCCTGGAGAAGAAGATTCAACCACGAATTGTACGGGCTGTACAGCGACATGAGTCTAGTCAGGCGTCTACGGATTCCACGCCTAAGATGGCAAGGCCATGGTGAGCGCATGGACAACACTGCTCCAGCCCGAAGAGTCTTCGGCTCCGAACCAGTGGGACAACGCAGAAGAGGACGACCACGAACCTGATGGCGCACTCAAGTGGAGAGGGACCTCAACCAACTTGGAGTGCGCAGATGGAGGCAGCTTGCTAAAAATCGTGCCAGCTGAAGAGGATTGTTGACCGAGGCCCAGGTTCCCCCGGACTGTAGCGCCACACGAGGAAGAAGAAGATTATCGGAACAGATGGTGATATCCCTTTTTGATAGCACATTGCTTTTAAGCCAAGACAGCGCCTCTTTAATCGCTATGGTGTCTGCCTGAAAAGCTTCACGGAGTTAGCAATGTTGAGATCTTGAGAATACACCCGCACCCACTCCTTCTTTTGTCTTCGATCCATCTGTGGAAATGCGCAGGGGATCTTTCAGCGTTTGCCTGTCAGTCATCCAGTCCGATCTGGAAGGAATGCTGAATGAGAATTACTTCTCGAAGATGGCCTAAGGTAGTAGGCGGTCAGTGTCGCTAGGCAGGATTGAATTCCTTGAGAATGGTCGATGGGCCAGAGTTGAGTTCGGGTCACAATCGGAGTGTTTTCAGTATCAAGGCTGTGCTTGCTGCTGTTTGTTTGCCGAATATTTTCAGTGGTGGGAGACTTAGGAGAATATTCAGTGCGTCTGACGGAGTACTTCTCAGTGTTCCGCTGATACACAGGCAGGCCAGTCTTTGTAGTGCATTGCAATTTATAGCCTTGTTTAGTGCTGTCCACCAAACTGAGACACCATACAGAAGTGTCGGTCTGACGATAGAGGTGTAAATCCAGTAAGCGATGTGGTAGTAGGCCCCATTTGCATCCATTGGCTTTTTTGCAGCTAAGAAGTGCAGAAGAGGTTTTTTTTTACCCTTTCCTGGATTTTGAGCTTCCAATTTAGCTTGCTATCGATGGTGGGACCCAGAAATTTCGCACTGGTGGTTAGCTGTAATGTAGTGCCACACAGCAGTGGTGGGTCATGGTTACCTTGACCTTGTGGCTGTTTGATTTATTTAAAAGATCTCAAAAATACCCAAAAGTGTGTTAAGCTACCCAAAAGTTAAATACTTAAATTATACGCCTAACTAAAAAAATGAAAACTACTAAATTGCAAAAGTTGAACACGTTTTTGTTCTCTTTTTCTTCCGCCTCCGCCAGTATTCGGACGGCTTGAAGAAAAATAAGTCAGCGAAAAAAAACGGAACCAGAAATCAAGTGCCTTCGCGAAAACTTTTACTCACCGTTGTTCGAAGAGTTAAAATAACTTTAACTGCAATAGAACGCAAATTCTAAATTGACTCGGCTAACAGAAAAACTTTTCGCAGAAATGATTTAAATTCTATTCCTTGAGCTAACGCCTAGACACACAAATCTTCCGAGAGAATAGGTCTGGCATAAAAGTCCATCCGCATAGTGTGTACACACTACATACCCACACCAGCACGTATAATACATATTTCTCTTCTCAATGATTTAAGTGTAAATTCACGCTCGATAGATGATATCAGATGTGGCGTACCTAGGGATTCACATGCTTACACTATGTACGTAGCTGTGTACATATGTGCACATAAGTCGTGACGATGCGTATGGTAAGACGACGAAGAAAATCACGGTCCATGGGGATGGAAGTCGAGAAGATAAATCACACCACTCCTTGTAAAGCGTTGAGCTGTTCTGCTGGAACTATGAAAGTTTTCAGATTTCGTTTTTTTTTTTATTTCATTTCTAAGTGTATCCCCTCCGCTGGCTTTCAGGCGGATGATTGGATATGTCGAATATAATTGAGCATTAAAGTCGGGTGAAGTGGGTTGTATCGCTGTTGAATTTCAGTTTACGCTCGAATACGTTTGTTGTAAGGGTCCCTTTTACTGTTGACACTCAATTGACCATATTGGTTTGAATCCAATAAGATGGGAAATTCTGAAAAGATTTACACTCGAAAACGTACACATGCCGGGAAATTAAAGGGCAGACATCCCTGAAATATTACTGCGAGTCCCTCATGTGCTTCAGCAGTCAATAAACATGACGACGTTGTGATCAAAGCAGTGATGTTTAGCTTGAGGATATACATACTTGCATACATATACCATATTCCTCCTCATTGGGCGCTGCTGTAGACTCTGAGGTGGAGATCGAATCAAATATAAACTTTAATTATTATCTTGAAAGGAAATTAACTTTGGAGTCTAATGCCTGATTTCACAGTGCTAGTTTAAGTCTCGATCTGTCGGTAAGCTCAAAGTCATTAGAAGTTTCGTTTTTTAGCGGAAGTCAAGTGGTCAAGATTCAGCTGTAATTATTTGTTTCGAATTTTTCAACCTAACTAATAGGGTTTATAGACTAGACTTCCCTGAGTGCGAATATATTATTCATTCAGTTTTATCCGCGCAGATAACGCAGAAAATTCGATTTCTGTGCTGTGACCGTATCGTTATGCTGGCACTGCTAGGGTACTTGTTTAGGATTACCTGCAAAATAGAAGTTTACGAAGGATAAAATAGACCAAGAATAAATATGAGCGAATTCATGAGTAACTTTATAGTTAATAGAGGTCTGCATGAATGTACTCATTTGAATTTTCTTACAGTGTACAGTACTTCAGTGTACTCTATTAATTGAAATCATTCGGTATAGTCTGCACTGACAATAAGTACTGCTATTGGAGAAACAAACATTGTACAACATTCGATCACCTGATAACGAAACGAATACACTGTTTGATTTCGGTCTGATTCGTGGGTGTTTTACTCAAATGAATGAAGTTCACGCATAACTGGCCAAAATACACCGAGTACACCGAGTGCACCGAGTGCACCGAATACAAAACCAAAGAATTGGCTGCTCTCTCTGTCTCTTACATTCATCGAGTGTAGGAGTTATGATTAACAAACGATCAGAACCAGTGAAGTAAAAATAAGTTCACGCAGTAAAGACGCCATGACACTGTGCATTTTTCGCCTTTCTGGTCTGTGTGTAGTATGGAAGTTACCGTATGATTCTCCATTCTTTGAAGACGCGTTATAGAATAAAGACCTGTAACAAACGATCAGAACCAGTGAAGTAAAAATAAGTTCACGCAGTAAAGACGCCATGACACTGTGCACTTTTCGCCTTTCTGGTCTGTGTGTAGTATGGAAGTTATCGTATGATTCTCCATTCTTTGAAGACGCGTTATAGAATAAAGACCTGTAACAAGAACGAGCTCCGTGACAGTGAAAACACAGATGTGATTTTTTGGTTTACAGTGGTGGCACATGCATCAACTCGAGTTCCCCCTTTTATACAAAACAATTTGTAAAATATTAGCTAGAGCTTCGGAGTGGGTCTTTGCTTCGGCTAGACAGTTGATCTCAGAAAAAAGTAGTGTCATAAGTTCCGACCAAGTTTTGGTAAACCAATTAATGTTCTTAAACTATAATGCTAGAAAGGCACCCAGGCTCTTCGAAATTGCGAGGGTAACCTAGTTACGGACCCCCAGGGAATAGTGGATGTGTTTAAGCAGCACTTCCAACAGCTGCTTAGCGGGCCTGACCAGGAGAGAGTGATAGGGAACCAGGAAATCCCAACTCCAGTCGATGAAGAAGTCCTCCCACCTAGCTTTGAAGAAGTCGGTACAGCCATTAAAAGGCTGAAGAACAACAAAGCCGCAGGCTCAGATGGCTTACCATCGGAGCTTTTCAAAGCTGGGGGCAATGTAATGGTAGGGAGCATGCACCAAATCATTTGCCGAATTTGGGAAGATGAAAGCATGCCCGACGACTGGAATATCAGCTCCATATGCCCCATCCACAAAAAAGGCGATCTTACCTCCTGCAAGAACTACATGTATCCCTGCTCAATGTCGCCTACAAGATCCTATCCTGCGTACTATGTGAACGTCTAAAGCCCTTTTCCACCGCACTAATCGGCACGTACCAGTGCGGCTTCCGGCCCGGCAAATCGACTACAGACCAAATCTTCGCACTAAGGCAGATTCTGGAGAAGACCAGCGAGTTTCAAATCGATACTCACGATCTTTTCATCGATTTTAAAGCCGCATACGACAGCATTCATCGCAAGGAGCTATTCGAAGCGATGGCCGAATTCGGGATCCCGGGAAAACTGATCCGGTTGTGTCGGACCACGCTAACACATACGCGATGCACCGTGCAGTTCGGTTCAAAAACCTCTGAACCGTTCGAAACCTGCACCGGATTTCGGCAAGGAGATGCGCTGTCGTGTGATTTCTTCAATCTGGTACTGGAGAAAATAGTGCGGCGGGCAAAAGTCAACACGGAAGGCACTATCTTCCACAAGTCAGTCCAGCTGTTGGGATACGCGGATGACATCGACATTGTCGCGCGGTCCCAACGTGCCATCGTGGAAGCTTTCACGGCAATTGAGGAACAGGCGAAACGAGCTGGTCTTAAGGTCAACGAGGACAAGACAAAATATATGCTGTCGAGCAAAAACCGATCCGCCGCACACCACCTAGGCCAAAACGTCACAATCGACAGCTACAATTTCGAGGTAGTAAAGGAGTTTCTCTACCTCGGGGCAAATGTAAACTCCACGAATGACATCGTAGTGGAGATCCGACGTAGTATCGCCCTTGGCAACCGATGCTACTTCGGTCTGTCAAAAAAACTGGGCTCGAAACTCCTGACTCGAAGGACCAAAGTCATGCTTTACAAAATACTTATTCTGCCAGTAAGGCTGCAGAGCTCATTCTTGGTGCCTTCGAAAGAAAAATTCTACGTGGGATACATGGCCCCGTCTGCGAGGAAGGCGAATGGAGGAGAGGGCAAATCCGCGAATCCTACGATTTGGTTAAGGATGTGGATGTCCGGAAGTCCGGAAGGCAAAAATTCGTCGACTACACTGGCTCGTCCACATCGAGCGAATGGACAACAACGTTCCACCAAAGAGGGTCTTCGAATCCGAGCCTCTTGGTTCGAGAAGGAGAGGAAGACCAAACTTTCGATACAGAGACCAGGTGCTTCATTCATTTCTTTTATATTTTGTTACGAGTATATTTATTTATTTCATCTACAGAGTTTAACTCTCTTACAGATTGCAGAAATACAAGTATAATAGTATTTTAATAATAATAAGGGAATAATTTTATATAAAGTCAGTAATTAGCTAGTTATAATAAATACAATTAATAATAATATATAACAGCAGTGTGAAATTGAACATATTTAACTAAGACACGATATGAATTTTATTCAGAGATTTGGAATTGAATTTTTGAATTTCAGTCTATCATCACATAGATCTATTTCGATACAGGCAGAATTAAAATTGAGGATGCATCTTGTAAGCGGCTCATTAAGACCATAATTATATAAGTGGCTTGGTTGGTACAATAAGTTTCTTGATCGAAGATTTCTTTCTTGGGCATACAGTTTAATGCATTGAAGTATATCCGGACAGTTTATACGGTACGAGAAAATATCATAAATAAACATAATGGATTGAATACTTCGTCTTTTTTCTAGTGTATCTAGTCCTATTAAGGCACATCTTATTTTATAAGGAGGCATAGATTCAAGGTTCCACTTCATTCTTTTCACAACGAATCTCGTAAAGGTCTTTTGAACCTTTTCTAAACGTAACACGTGTTTTGAATGCGATGGAGACCATATTACGGAACAGTATTCCAGATACGGACGTACAAGAGACATGTAAACTGACTTTAGGGCATACGGATAAGAAAATTCATAACAAGAACGTTTAAGGAACTCAAGCATTGAGTTTGCTTTAGCAATTACGTAGTCAATATGAAATGTGAACTTCAATTTCGTATCAAAAATTATACCAAGGTCTTTAATTTCATTTTTTCTCGTTAGAGTCTTCCCATATATAGTATATTCACAGAGAATTGGCAACAAAGTATGGAAAACAGAAAACGAATGACATTTATTTACATATAGCTCCAGATGGTTGATATCACACCATTTGACTAACGCGACTAAATCATTTTGAATTTTTGTACAGTCTTGGATGTTTGCAACACGCAGACAAATTTTTAAATCGTCAGCATACATTAAAAAATTCTTCTTCTTCTTTGTGTGGCGCTACAGTCCGGGGTGGACCTGGGCCTCAACCAACATGCCTCTCCAACTAGCGCGATCCCTGGCTAGCTGTCTCCAGTTTCGCACACCAAGTTGGTTGAGGTCCTTCTCCACTTGGGTGCGCCACCTTAAACGCGGGCGTCCTCTGTTGCGTTGCCCAACAGGTTCGGATTCGAAGATTCTTCGGGCCGGAGCTGTGGTGTCCATACGCTCTACATGACCTAGCCACCGTAGGCGTTGGATCCGTAGACGCCTAACTAGGCTCATGTCGCTGTACAGCCCGTACAGTTCGTGATTGAATCTTCTCCTCCAGAACCCGTCAACACAAACAGGACCAAAGATCGTGCGTAGAACTTTTCTCTCAAAGAGACCAAGGACTTCTTCATCCGCTTTCGAGATTGTCCATGCCTTCGCGCCGTATAGCAGGACTGGGATAATCAGTGTCTTGTATAGAGTCAACTTGGCTCTTCGAGAGAGGGCTCTATTACTCAATTGCCTCTTGAGCCCGAAGAAACAGCGGTTGGCAAGAGTTATCCTACGCTTGATCTCGGTACTGATGTTATTAGTACAGTTTACTCCGGAGCCGCGGTAAGTGAAGTCCTTGACTACCTCGAAGTTATAGCTGCCCATTGTGACGCTCTGTCCAAGACGTCTATGTTGTATGTCCTTTTTTGAGGACAGCATATACTTCGTTTTGCCCTCATTCACCGCCAGACCCATTTTAGCCGCTTCCGTCTCAATGTTAGCAAAAGCCTCACTGACGGCTCGCTGAGTTCTGCCAATCACATCAATGCCATCGGCGTATGCTAACAATTGCACGGACTTCTGGAAGATCGTGCCTCTAGTGTTGGCGTGTGAGTTTCGCACGATCATCTCCAGGACGATGTTAAAGAAATCACATGACAGCGCGTCGCCTTGTCTAAAACCTTTTTTGACATTGAAGGTCTCGGTGAGTTCGTTACCGACCTTGATGGAGCAGCGAGAGTTCTCCATCGTCATCCTGCACAGCCTGACGAGTTTGGCAGGAATGTCAAAACTAGACATGGCGTTGTATAGCTCGTCTCTATGCACGCTGCCACATGCGGCCTTGAAATCGACGAACAGATGGTGAGTGTCGATTTGCATTTCTTGGGTCTTTTCCAGCATCTGCCGTAGTGTGAAGATTTGGTCTATTGTGGACTTTCCTGGCCTGAAGCCACACTGATATGGACCTATCAGATTATTAATGAATGGCTTCAGGCGGGTACACAAAACGGCAGAAAAGATCTTATATGCGATGTTAAGAAGACTGATCCCTCGATAGTTGGCGCAGTTGAAGGGGTCTCCTTTCTTGTGGATCGGGCATTAAACAATTAACATATTTAAAAATTGACTGAATATCATTAACAAATAATATTTCTCTTTTCAAGATGTGAGTCCAATGAATCATGTACTCGAAAAAATAAAAAAAAATTGCAGACCTCTAATAGTTATATTCAAAAGTCAACCAAAGGTATTTATTTGGTGTGTGAGTTTGTTAAGAACATCTGACACACAGGCCAATATTACGTTTGAGCAATAAACAGCGATCGTTTGAATTCCAAATGCGGTAATGGCTTCAATCCGAATTACATTATTTACTGCGACATCAATAAGCCAAGTGAAACAAAACCAGCTCCACCACTTTTTTCCTCTGTATCAAATTCAGTAATTATTCATATTTTAATCAATACGATCGACACGACACACGTACTCATTCTAGGGTGTTCACAGCGACCAGGCTTTGAAACCAAATCGTATTGGCTTACTTCAGTTAAACTGCTTGCAACCATGTCTTCCATAATAAGCTATCATCTTATGATTGTTGTGTGGGAAGGAACATTTTGAGCACGTTTGTCTTCGAATGGTCCGCTGATATTTCCATCTACATCGGGTGGTTCAATGTAAATACCGTCCACCAAGTTACCAAGCACCGTCAGCAGTGCCAACGTGACTGTACGGTCACGCCTTCAAACAAACTCTCAAAACTAGTAGAAAAGAGTTTTTCTTTTTTAACCAAGTAATATGCTTAGACAAAGGTTGCTGCCTACTACTTACTAAATGTAAGAATTACGTTATTAGTTACTTTTTCATGTTTGCCATAATTCACTTTTTTCACACTTCAAATATGACCCAAAAAATGAAGAGCTATGTGTGACTATATGTATGACGGTACTGATTGAAATTTCGTTTTCTTCATAAGCGTCAATTGTCATACGTCAAATATATATCCCATTCTTGAGTTTAAATGCTTGGGTGTAGGACACAAGACATTATCACATAAGCCTACTGTGTGTGACCATTCGATTACACTGGCACAGTTCGCATTAATAATTATAATAATATGGATGGCGCTACAACCCACAGTCGGCCGGGGTCTAGCTTCCCAGCAACTACTTGTGTTGTGCGTGCTATTGTTCTTTCACGAGTTGAGGGGACCTACGGTTTATGCCGACTCCGAACCGCCAAGTCTCTTTGGCAGTGACTCGAAGGAGGTGGGACCGTGCAAATTATTTTTGCGTATAGACCAGAGATCGATCCTAAATTTCGAGGTTCAAGTGCTTTTGGGTCGACGCACATACCAACAAAGCCGCAGGTCACCATAGATTCCACTTATATGGTGGTTTAACTTAAGCCATGGCAAAAGTTTCAATCTAGCGCGTACATAATTGCCATGCGTGTATTAAAATAATATTATCCCTGCAGAGAGCAGAGAGCACACATATTCATAGATGCTGGTTTCCTCTTTTTCTTTCCCTAAAATATCTTAACTACGATAGCCAGCCCAATGGACGTACATGTTGATAGCGCTATGCAAACAATAAAAAAAACATTACTGATCCTTTTCCTGATGAACTCTATTTTAACCCAGACGATCTCCAGTTTTTTTAACGATCTTCGAAATAATAAGTCTCCATGGCTCGATGGTATTAAAAGCATAGTTATTAAAGAGCTCCTATCATCAGCGGTTGATGTGCTTTGCTCATAGTAAGCGCTTGCGTAAAGATGAGAAATGGAAAGTATGCAGGATAGTTCCTTCAACCCGGAAAGCCCCATGAAGTCAAAATCGATCGCGCAATAAGTTTGCTTAGCAGTCTAGGTAAAATTTACGAAAAAGTCATTAAGTCAATAGCAGTTTCTTGAAAATAATAATCTCCCTTATAGTGGCATACGGCGCATCAGAGATTCACTTCCACTTGTCATATGGATCGTGGAAAATGGCTGGAGACTACCTTATCGATGAGTATTTCGAACTCGCAAAACAGATGTAATGCTGGAAAATGGATAATGGATAGTATAAGGTTATACTTTAATATTGGGGACCATGCAGTTTCTAACAGAAGAGGCCGAACTACGTGAGTTGGCATAAGTTTTTAAAACTCAAAATTTTGTTCGTTCAATTAAGAGTTATTTTTTTTGTCAAATATGGTTAAACCTACGGCAGCTTTTCGTTTGGATGTCTTCAAAACAAAGACTAATCCGAGCTGGAAGTCATTTTCATTTTCTTCTTCACAAAAAAACACCCTGATACGCAATGAATTTGCTGCGCTTGAGAAATGTCAAATTCTGTATGGCGTGTTTTAATTCGAACATTCTCCAGGATGGCTGGGTGCTGTGGGAATCGGGTAGGCACTGACTGGAGTCAACCTGGCGATGCCCAGTGTTGCAACTTTTCCTACACACCAATTGTGCTTATTTTACCTCCAAGTGGTAGCCATCGGGTACTGGTTCTAGTTCACCTGAGCTCAACCAGCCAAACTTATAAGTGCGACTTCTTGTCCTAGGGGTTACAAAAAAGGAACTGGCCCTCCGGCTGGGGGTTGTGCCGTCGGGGTAACTGCCCGGCCACACAAAACACCATAGTTAGGAAGCAACAACAAGCCTCGGAAACGGATGATTTTACTGATGACGAACCCTGCAAACGATATACGGACAACGACCTTCGGATCTGTACCTGGAATTAAAAGGTCCCCTTATAGGCCACATGCAATTAGCGGAAGCCCTAGACTGCTGCAAAGCAGACATAACCGCCATCCAAGAAGTGTGTTGGGATAGAACGGGCAAAAGAAGGATGAAAAACTGTCATATATATTACGGTGATTGCTACAAGCAACAAAAACAGCGCCTATTTGAATGTGGATTTGTCGTTAGAGGCAGACTTAGGCAACTTCAGTGAACGAGCGCCTCAGTACAATTCGCATCCAGGCTCAACTTGCCAACATAAGCCTTATATGCGCACATGCCCCCACAGAGGAGAAAGATGACGACACCAAAGACAGGTTCTATGAGCTCCTGGACAAAACGTATGAGCAATGCCCTAGCTACGACATTAAAATTGTTCTTGGCGATTTTAACGCAAAGCTAGGAAGAGAGAACATCTTTGGTAGTACGGTCGGGAAGCACAGCCTACACGACACCACATCCGATAGCAGATTTAGGCTGATCGACTTTGCTGCGGGGTGAAATGTTGTAGTAGCCAGTACAAAATTTTCACATCTCGATATTCACAAAGGAACATGGCGATCACCTGATCAATCAACCATCAATCAGACTGATCAGATTGCGATCGACGCAAGGCACTCCTCCAGTATTATAGATGTCCGAACGTTCCTAGGTGCCAACATTGACTCGGACCAACACCTTGTAGTATCCAAGGTAAGGTTGCAGATATCCAGGACACCGCCAAGACAAAGAAATACTGTGAGGAAGTTCAACGTCGGCCGGCTGCAATCGCAAGAGATTGCCAAATCCTTTTCCGATCGTGTCTCCCTCAACCTCTTAAGTTATCCTACGCTGCCAACATCAAGCATTGAAGACCAGTGGCAGCATTGCCAAAAAGCAATCAGAGATGCCGCCTCCGAAGTGCTGAGATTTAATCCGCCACCACAACGAAACCCCTGGTTTGGCAATGAGTGTCGGCAGGCGAATGCAGCCAAGCAAGAAGCTTGCAAAGGAGGATAAAAGCTGCTCGGGAGCTCTACGAGCAGAAGAGCAGAGACGAACACCGGCTTCTCAAGAGAAAAAAGAAGGAGCATGAGAAGCGCGCGATCGGCAGAAGAGGGGGATATTACTGCAGGAATACGGTAAGGAAGTTTTACCAAAGGATAAAGTCAACCAGTCAAGGTTATAAACTCCGAACCGAAGCTTGTAAGGATGATCAAGGGAACATCGTAGTAGAGTCACAGTCGATTCTGAGGATATGGAGAAACCATTTCTGCAGACTGTATAACGGCGACGAAGAACCAAATTCCGCTGTCAGGTAGAACGAACCATTCAACCCCAATGAAAGGGACGATGAAGACCAACAATTCCGTCCACCCGACCCCGATGAAGTGAGGATTGCTATGCCTAAACTGAAATCCAACAAGGCTGCTGGAGCTGACGGCCTACCCGCCGAGCTTTTTTAAGCCGATTTGGTAAGGAGCATGCACCAACTCATCTGTAAAATATGGTCGGAGGAAAACATGCCCGATGAATGGAACCTCAGCATTGTTTGACCGATCCACAAGAAATGAGACCCCTTTGACTGCGCCAACTATCGGGGGATAAGTCTCCTTAACATCGCCTATAAGATCTTACCTGCCGTACTGTGTGAACGCCTAAAGCCATTCGTCAACAACTTGGTCAGTCCATACCAGTGTGGCTTTAGGCCAGTAAAATCCACCATCGACCAATTATTCACACTTCGGCAGATTTTGGAGAAAACCCATTAGCAACAAATTGATACCCACCACCTGTTCATCGATTTTAAGGCCGCGTATGATGGCATTTATAGAGACGAGCTATACAGAGCAATGTCTAGTTTTGGCATCCCTATCAAACTCGTCCGTTTGTGTAGGATGACGATGGAGAATGCACGCTGCTCCATCAAGGTCGGCAAAGACCTAACCGAGACCTTTGATGTCAAAAAAGGATTCAGACAAGGCGACGCGCTGTCATGCGACTTTTTCAACATCGTTCTTGAAAGAATTGTTCAAAACTCGAACGCCAACACCAGAGGAACAATCTTTCAAAAGTCCGTCCAACTACTCGCATATGCCGACGATATTGACATTATCGGAAGAACGCAGCGTGGTGTCAATGGCGCTTTAGTGAGTATTGCAACGGAGGCCGCGAATATGGGTTTAGCGGTAAACGAGGGTAAGACCAAATATATGCTGTCAACGAGAAAGGACACCCAACACCGACGTCTCGGTCAGAACGTCACGGGAGACAGATATAACTTTGAGGTAGTTAAAAGCTTTGTCTACCTAGGAACCGCTATCAACTCAGACAATGACACCAGCGCTGAAATCAAACGAAGAATAACTCTTGCCAATGGGTGCTTCTTTGGTCTAAGAAAGCAATTGGTGAACAAAGCCCTCTCTCGAACAACCAAGGTAACGCTTTACAAGACCTTAATGGTCCCAGTCCTGCTATATGGCGCGGAGGCATGGACTCTGTCGAAAGCGGATGAAGCAGCTCTTGGTTGCTTCGAGAGGAAAATTCATAGATGGTGAGTGGAGGAGGAGATACAACGACGAACTATACGGGCTGTTCAGCGACATCGACTTAGCCAGAAGAGTGAAGATCCAACGATTGAGATGGCTAGGTCATGTAGAGCGGATGGAAACCCATGCTCCGGCCAGAAAAGTCTTCGAATGCACCCCCGAGGGACGGCGCAGTAGAGGAAGACCGCGACTCAGGTGGCGCACGCAAGTGGAAAGGGACCTCAACCAACTATGCGTGCGAAACTGGAGACAGCTAGCTAAAGATCGCGCTGGCTGGAGACGCTTGTTGGTTGAAGCCCAGGTCCACCCCGGACTGTAGCGCCACCTTAATTAAGTATTCTCCACGATCGCCTCAAAACGCATTCACCTTACCGACAAATGAACAATTCACTTCCAATGTATTCAAAGATCCAAAATCGTTAATATTTTACCTAATGAGCAATTCAGTTTTAGGCAGTGGCATAACACATCGCGGTAAGTTCTTCGTATTTCAGAGCATGTCTTGTTTTGCTGTTTATTGCTGTATTGCCACGAACGTGAATGTCTCCAAAGTATGTAATTCCCATGTACACATAGTTTCTAAATTACAAACGCGAACAGACAGTTCAAGAAACCGTATTTGAAATGCTAATCGCACTACTTTAAAACCGTTTAAATATGTGTACCCACCTTAGTTGAACGGGGTTGTAAGAGCAAAGTGCTAGACACTCAATAGCTGCAGGGTTGCCGTACATTCATGCGTGACTGACACTTTTGTAGTGAAAGCAAACGTATAAATTTTTAATCAGAGCAAAGCAAATCTTGCAAGTGTGGTGTTGAGGAGATCCTAAGTATAGGTAATTTTCCTCCACAACGGTGTCGATTACAGCCACAGGTTGTTAACATGCCCGCATAAAAAATGAATGAGTTGATTGTCTAGAATGTGAGAGCTAATATCTTATTAGTACTCTACGGCTTCCACTAGTGTGTAATTTGTAAAATTGCTTCATCGGAACGTCCCCGGTGACATCAGAAATGACTTAAGAAGGGCTACAGGAACCATATGTGTGGACATTGTATGAATTCATTGAAGGTACAGTGAACTCTCGATAATTCGAATTTCGTCGGACGTTTTTATTTTGGGCAAACCAAATTATTGTTCGTCGTCTACAGCCTGAACTCTTCTCAGAGGTAGGGAAATGCTTGAAATTTTAGGAACTCAATTGTATACTCAACTAAGACACGAAGGAACAAACGATTTTAAAAGGGATTAGAATCTTTTTGATGTACCGATGGTCAGAGCTTCGATTTGACTCTGAGAATGCTTCTATTTACAGAGGTTTTCGAATTGTGGAGGGTAGAATCATTGAGAGTTCAATGTACTTGCACAGGCTCAGCATTGACGACTTTCTGTCTACACACCAAAGTTCAACCACCTCAGGGGTTTTATAACTCTCAGTTGCACTCATGTTGGTACTCAGTAGTAACGAAGAAGGTAAGGCCATGCGGTGTAGTATGATTTCTTTAACCTGGTACTGTGGATAGTGGTAAGTTATGGGCCAGTGCATCCAGGGCAAAGTTGTTGATTGCGCTCAACTTTGCGAGATGCCAGCAACGATCCTTGTGAATGCACAGGTCAAGTTGACATATAGCCTTCCCGTGGGGCCCTCTGGATATGCTCTTCTGCAACCGCTTAGAGGTGAACCAATGTATGTATGCAGCGGCGCCTTGTCCGGGGTTTCAACCAGGACCCGATCGTCCACATTCGAGGATTTCGCGTGGGGCTAACTTCCCAACCGTGTAAAATACACTTTAGTTTAGAGACGGCAAGAAGCCTCGGATACGGATGACCCTACTGCTGACGGACCAAGGACAACGAACAAAGGTTTTCGGTAAACAGACCACGTGCAGCCGATGAACTTGCGGAGGCCCTAGAAGCCTATAAGGCTGATATCACCGCGCACCATAAGGTGCGATGGGATGGGCCGGGCAAAAAGAGAATGAAAAACTGCGACATGTACTACGGCGCTAGTTACAACGAGCGAAGGCAGCGCTTGTTTGGATGCGGTTCTGTTGTATGAGGAGAGAAGTCTTAAGATTTAGATACATAAGCGAGCGCCTCACAACAATCCGCATCAAGGCAACATCAGCCTAATCTGCGCCCACTCCCCAACGGAGAACAAAGACGACGATAGCAAGGATGACTTCTATGACCTCCCAGAAAGAACACACGATCAATGCCCCAGCTTCGACACCAAGATTGTTCTAGGAGATTTCAACGCAAAGCTGAGTAAAGAAGAAATCCTTGCTAAAGTCATCGGGAAACACAGCCTACACGACACCACGGGCTATGGCTGGTGGACTTTGTCACGAGACGTAACCTCTCTGTTGCTAGCACGCGGTTCCCACACCTCAACATCCATAAAGGGACATGGCGGACCCCAGATCAATCAACCAGATTGATCACATTGCGATCGACGTCAGACACTCCTCCAGTGTTCTCGATGTCCGAACGTTCCGAGGATCCAACATCGACTCGGACCATTTCCTTGTTGTAGCCAAGGTAAGAATCAGGATATCAAGAGAACAACGGAGTCGAGAACGAACACCACGGTTTGACGTCGCAAAGCTACAATTGCAGCGGACTGCTAGGATCTTTGCCGACCGAGTCTCCCAGAAACTCTCTGTAAGTTCGACGCCGCCTGCACAAACCATCGAAGAAGAATGGAGTCGTTGTCAAGAAGCCATCAAAGAAGCTGCCACTGATGTGCTGCGTTTTACGACACCACCTAGAAGGAACCCATAGCTTAACGACGAGTGCAGGCAGGTACATGCAGCCAAGCAGGAGGCCTACAAGGCAAGGCTGCATCGAACAACGAAGGCTGTTCGTGAGTTCTAGGAACAGAAGAGAAGGGAAGAGCACCGGCTTCTCAGAAGACAAAAGAAAGAGCATGAGAAGCGCGCGGTCGACGAGATGGAGAGGTGTTATGGCAGGAATGACGTCCGAAAGTTTTATCAAAGGGTAAAACAATTATCCAATGGATATAAAACTCGGACAGAAGCCTGTCGGGATGGAAATGGACATCTTGTAGTAGAGTCGCAGTCGACACTGAGAATCTGGAAAGATCATTTCTGCAGACTGTTAAACGGCGATGAGGACCAACATACCGCTGTCAGGCAGAATGTTCCACTCAATCTGGACGATGATAGACGTGAATACCGTCCCCCAGACTTATGGTAGACGAGGTCAAGGGAGCAATATCAAGACTGAAGTCTAACAAAGCTGCTGGAGCGGACGGTCTGCCCGCTGAAATATTTAAGGCAGCTGGAGATGAGCTGGTTGGGCGCATGCACCAGATCATCTGCAAGATATGGTCTGAGGAAAGTATGCCCGACGAGTGGAATCTCAGTATCGTTTGCCCGATCCACAAGAAAGGAGACCCCTTCAACTGCGCCAACTATCGAGGGATCAGTCTTCTTAACATCGCGTATAAGATCTTCTCTGCCGTTTTGTGTACCCGCCTGAAGCCGTTCATTTATAATCTAATAGGTCCATATCAGTGTGGCTTCAGGCCAGGAAAGTCCACAACAGACCAAATTTTCACACTACGGCAGATCCTGGAAAAGACCCAAGAAATGCAAATCGACACTCACCAACTGTTCGTCGATTTCAAGGCCGCATATGACAGCGTGCATAGAGACGAGCTATGCAACGCCATGTCTAGTTTTGACATTCCTGCCAAACTCGTCAGGCTGTGCAGGATGACGATGGAGAACTCTCGCTGCTCCATCAAGGTCGGTAACGAACTCACCGAGACCTTCAATGTCAAAAAAGGTTTTAGACAAGGCGACGCGCTGTCATGTGATTTCTTTAACATCGTCCTGGAGAAGATCGTGCGAAACTCACACGCCAACACTAGAGGCACGATCTTCCAGAACTCCGTGCAATTGTTAGCATACGCCGATGACATTGACGTGATTGGCAGAACTCAGTGAGCCGTCAGTGAGGTTTCTGCTAACATTGAGACGGAAGCGGCTAAAATGGGTCTGGCGGTGAATGAGGGCAAAACGGAGTATATGCTGTCCTAAAAAAAAGGACATACAACATCGACGTCTTGGACGGAGCGTCACAATGGGCAGCTATAACTTCGAGGTAGTGAAGGACTTCACTTACCTCGGCTCCGGAGTAAACTTTACAAATAACATCAGTACCGAGATCAAGCGTAGGATAACTCTTGCCAACCGCTGTTTCTTCGGGCTCAAGAGGCAATTGAGTAATAGAGCCCTTTCTCGAAGAGCCAAGTTGACTCTATACAAGACACTGGCCATCCCAGTCCTGTTATACGGCGCGGAGGCATGGACAATCTCGAAAGTGGATCAAGAAGTCCTTGGTCTCTTTGAGAGAAAAGTTATACGCACGATCTTTGGTCCTGTTTGTGTTGACGGGTTCTGAAGAAGATTCAATCACGAACTGTGCGGGCTGTACAGCGACATGAGTCTAGTCAGGCGTCTACGGATCCAACGCCTACGGTAGCTAGGTCATGTAGAGCGTATGGACACCACAGCTCCGGCTCGAAGAATCTTCGAATCCGAACCTGTGGGGCAACGCAACAGAGGACGTCCTCAAACCAGATGGCGCACACAAGTGGAAAAGGACCTCAACCAACTTGGTGTGCAAAACTGGAGACAGCTAGCCAGAGATCGCGCTAGTTTAAGAGGCATGTTGGTTGAGACCCAGGTCCACCCCAGACTGTAGCACCGCACAAAGAAGAAGAAGGGTCTTTATTTGGAAGCTTGCGTTCAAACTTTTCCGCTCATATGAATGGGCCTTTAGCCTTCTATTATCGACTCTAAAACGAACTGAAGTACGCTTCCAGATGTCTAATGCACGATAACGTCAATTGCATTGTCTCACAGGCTGGATAAGCCGAGGTTTTGAACTAGTAGACACTAGCCTTAAATACCATTGTCATCTCCGTGCTTTACTTAAACGTAACACTTGCAGTTATAGTATTGAATTTCAATGTGTCTGACTCTCTGTACTTCTAATTTGCTTTTCAATTTCAAGCGTTGAACGTACATATACCTTGTAGACACAATTATTCATTATGGTAAGAGCAGATGCTGTGTTCCTCCTAAGCAGCAAAATACCATCCCCATCGTCAGAGACATTAATCTCAACCAATGATTTTTGACTTGGGACTACCCAGCTGGCGACATCGCTTGACTGACAGTTTTTCCAGACGGACATGTCCCCACCCCACCGCGGCAAGCAGAACGATTCTGACGCACCACTCTACCTCGTACACACAGATACAGGTGAGAGTACAGAACTGGATAAATCACTTTTTGGTCATTGAGAGCCCAGCAGTCTGTTGACACCAAAGGGAAGGCATGTCAAGCCGACTGTCCCCTCCCATCCGTCCGCCAGCCAAATTGCCGCCATTTGTATTCCGTGACATTTCTGTGGATAATTTTCTATTTCGGCGTCCAAAAAACTTTCGGCCGTGTTACGCTGCCGTGTGTTTTTTCGTTCGCTTTCTTTCACCCTTGTTACTCCTCCTTTGCTTTATTTATCGTTTTCCAGGCACAGAAGGGTTGCGGATTGTTAGCAAAAGGAAAAACTGCGGAGATTAGTTGACAGGGATAAAAGGGAGCATTTTTGGCAGGCCCTCAGTTGCTATTAACAACTTTCTGAATAATTTCAAGGGAATATAAAAAAGAAACTTTGCCCGAGTGGAGCGCCGCCGAATACTAACCGTCCACCTGTAAGGAAAAGCGATTAACCTTTGCAGACGAGCAGAGAAGTAAGTGAGAGGCCATATAAATGAAAAGGAAATTCTCTGTGTACGACTCTTGATGGATTGTGCTGTATTTTTACGGAACGCTTACTCAACCTTACCTCAACTGCAGGGTAAGTACTGTCAGTTTGCATAGCAACGTCTGTGGTTTTTATCCACGTTGCATGTATGATTTAGCTAATTGCGAGCCCACTGCCGACAAGAGGTCAAATCAGGTGCTGTGATGATACACACACCCTTATACGCTCTTGAATGCAAGTCTGGGGTCAGCAGTCAATTACCCAAGGTAACGACGGCCAAGGAAAACATTTGCTTTTGATCTCCTTCTTTTTTACGTCTGGCGTTAATGAGAGAGGATCCAATGAGTGCATAATAAAACTAGATACACATCATTGGATTATCTGGCATTTTAGCTGTGTGGCGAACGATAGGAGAGTTTGTGTGAAATTAGAGGGTGTGCAACAGTTTGGTACAAGCCGTCGAACTTAAGCCGTCGTTACCAGCCGAAGATTATACGGTGAACATGAGTAGAGTTCATTAACATTATGTGATGCTTGTTTAAGTCCAGCGCAATAATACTACATAATGAACACACTAACATGCGAACATCCTTATGCATGCACGTGTGTTGTTTGCGGAACATGCAAAGCCCAGAAAAAGAATTGCATGAATGTGAATTCAGCAACATTGAGATGCCCTTCCTGTGGCTCTATAGATTGCACGCAACAAGGCGACAAGGCCATCCTATGATTTATGAATGAAAGAAGAACGTAAAGCTTGTAATCAATCCGATTATTTGCGAAAACACAGCAATTGAATCTTACACCCTCAAAGACACACATTGTAAACCATCATTGGTCAGCCGCCCGTGGTCCTTGATAGGTCAGTGGCACGAGTTACGCACCAAATGAAACAATTGATGATGTACCAGTATGAAGTGAGCGTCAAGATACAAATGTGCCGAATGTTCCCTTTGTTGTGAACGAGCCCTAATTTTGTTTGTTTGTTTGCTATGACATCTGTGAAATCTGTCATTGAACAGACAAAATCATATTTTTTCATCGTGTTAAAAATGTCGAATTTTGTACCAGAAAGTGATGATTTGCGGAAAGCATTCATTTTTTGTTTTCATTTGAAGAAAAGTGCTGCAGAGTCGCATCGGATGCTTGTCGAGGCATATGGTGATCATGCTCTATCAGAAGCAACATGCAAAAGATGGTTTCAGAAATAATGCTTTTGATGTTAGAAATGAAGAACGTGGAAGACAAGCAAAAAAGTCTGAAGACGCCGAATTGCAAACGATATTGGATGGAGATGACACTTTGAGTCAAAAGCAAATGGCAGCAATGTTAAATGTTGCACAACAAACAATTTCTGACCGTTTTTACTTTCCCATTAATAATTAGTGTCTTATATTTCAATGCGCTCACGCATGATCACGGGAATGAGTTCATGAAACGTAGTAACCCAAATATTTCTGGGGTTAACATTGAAAATGGTCAGCAAAACGTGATCAATCTTGTGATTATTCTAATCAATTCAGTCTTTTATGAAATAATATTTTAGTGACGGTTATTACATGCATGTACTAACTTCTTCTCACACAGCACTCAGCTTACAAAACCATTTTTATGTTCAAAGTTCTCAGCAGGAGATCAACATTTTATTTCATTCACTCATGCGCTGGAATACACTTAATTACACTTCTAAAAAATCCATGAATTGTGAGATCTAAGTAATGGTGGAATAAGCGGATGGCGAACGGTTTCCTCGTAAAATGACAATGAGGTCAACGCCACGCGATTGTACTCTCCTACCCTCTTCCGCTTTATAGTATATGTCATATCTACCGAGACTTGTCCCATGTATGCACATCAGTTTCAGGATTCTAGCCAGCATCCTGTGGTCCATCCATGTCACAGTCAATTGACGTCTCCTACGTATTCCTTCACAATTCCACTTGAAGTGACTGTGAATGACTTCTTTGGCAATTAGGATCGTTTTGCACTTGATGCAGGTTAGCTTGTTCAGAATTTTTCTTGAAAATCTTTTTAGTGAAAGTGAGTGAAGAACGAACCGTATAGATTTATTCTAGCTCAAGAAAATCATGATCTAGGCTCTTGTTTTCGGTAAATATGAGCCTTTTTTTTCATAGCAAGTTCAAATTAGCCGACTTGCAGTGCTATTCTTGATTTCCTCGTAGGAAGGCTGCTCGAACATTCTATCAACAGATTACAAAAACTCAAAAACTGGTAAGAGCCGAGTGGATATAGCCTGCAAGGATAAAGATGGAAATCTAATAGTAGAGTCACAGTCGGTGCTGAGAATATGGTCACACCACTTCTGCAGACTGTATAACGGAGATGATGACCATATACTGTTGTCAAGCTCCATGTGTGATAATGGACAAGAATTCCATCCTGCCGACCTGAATGAAATTACGACAGCAATCGCCAAACAGAATGCCAACAAGGCTGCTTATGACGATTTATTGGTTAATATCTGTGCTGGTACAAGCCTTAAAAATCCACTATTCACATTACGCAGATATTTGAAATTCCCATTCAATTCAAGTCTATATCCGCCATCTATTTATCGACTTTAAAGCCGAGTAAGATGAGCTATACAGCACATTGTCTAGTCATCCGTGTGTGAAGGACAACGGTAGAGAACGTCCGTTGCTCTAAGGTCGATAAGGGTCTTACCGATACTATTGATGCCAAAAAAGGCTTTTGACAAGGCAACGCAATCTCATGCGAATTTCTTAACATAGTTCTCGGAAAGACTCAGACGTCAACACCGGAGGCACGACTACATTAAAGGTCTGTCAAGGCATAGTCCCAGTTTTGTAGTGCGACTCAGAAGCATCATCTTCTTTGAGTGGCGCTACAGTTCGGGGTCTACCGTGCATCTCCAGCCACCACGATCTTTCGCGTTGTCCCAATGGCTCGGTATTGAAGACTCTTCGGGCTGGAGTTATGGTTTCCATCCGCTATACACGACCTAGCCATCTTAAGCGTTGGATCCGAAGACGCTAACTGGGTGCATACCGCTGTACAGCCCGTACAGTTCGTGGTTGAATCTTCTCCTCCAGTCGCCATCAATGCAAACACAGATCAGACGCAGAACTTTTCTCTCAAGACGGCCAAGAGCTTCTTCATCTGCTTTCAATAGCGTTCATGACTCTAGGCCACAGAGCAGGACAGGACTAATCAGAGTGCTATGTAGAGTCTGCTTGGTGTTTCGAGATATAACTCCGTTACTCAAAAGCCTCTGGAGCTCAAAGAAGCAGCGTTTGGCAAGACTAATTCTGCACTTTATCTGGATACTGTGTTATCGTCCCTGTTTACAGCAGAGCCGAGGTATATGAAGTCCTTAACTATCTCGACGTTATAGCTGCCCAATTTGACGCTTTGTGCGAGACGTCGATGTTGTGAGTCCTTTCCAGATGGCAGCATGCACTTTGTTTTTCCTTTGCTTACCGCTAGACTCATTGTAGCCCATTTCTGCTTCAATGCCAGCAAACGCCTCATTGACGGCTAGCTGTGTTCGTTCAACCACGTAAATGTCGCTCGCGTAAGCAAGAATGGACTTTTGGAAGATCGTTTCGCTGGTGTTGACGTTTGAGTTTCGCACGATCATCTCAAGTATAATATTGAAGATGCCATATGACAGCGTGTCGCCTTACTTAAAACCATCTTTGACATAGAAGGTCTCGGTGAGTTCGTTTCCGGAGGCAGAAGCATGGACAATTTCAAATGAGGATGAAGAGATTCTTGTTCGCTTCGAAAGGAAAATCCTTCGAATCAGAGTGAACGACGAACTCTAGTCAAACGAATTCGATTGTCTCGACTCGGATGGCTAAGACATGTAGAGATAATGGACACTAACGCTCCGGGTCGGAACGTTTTCGAGGCCAACCCTGAGCGACAATGCGGTGGATGAAGACCTCGGCTCCGATTGCGTAACCTGCTGGAAGGAGACCATAATCAGCTGGGTGGAGGCCCTTAGCCCAAGATCGCGCTAGTTGGAGAGGAATCCTGACTGAGGCCCAGGTCCACACCCGACTGTAGCGCCAGCTAAGAAGAAGACGTTGCTTTTATTCTACACTATGCCGTAGAGGGTTATTAACCGAAGCAAGAAAACTTGATGTCAGTACTGATAATGCGATACAATCTAATTTCCGTACAAGAAGTTTTTTTGGAGTGTAATTTTATGTCAGAATAATATCCATGGTTGAGACCAGCAAATGGTGTACATGTGTGTCCATACATCCGATATTCTGTTCCCCACGCCGTTCAAGCCCTTTGTCAATTTCATTTGTAAATTGAAATGGTCACTCAAGTCCAATGAAATGGGACACAAGAACACAAACACAAACTATTAATCCCTAAATGCCTTTCTCCTAGTTCCGACATTACTCGCAATTGTGTCCCAAACTTCCCGACAATCAAACGAATAGCATTTCAGTATAATTTGCCCCACTTCCGAAGTCATGTCAGTCGACTACACATATCTGCTTCCAATTAGTTGAGTTAAGGATTTACATGATTTCCAGAGAATCAAATTCGTTCGGGAGCAGCCCACAGGCAGGCGACAGCACAGAGCACAACCAAAGGATTATCGGAGCACACACATGCTGCAGGAAAAAAGAAAAACAAAAATTACTACGGGCTTAGCATTTAATTGGCAGTTGCATGCCAGAAACTATTTCATTTCCATGCAATATTTTGACATAATGCAAGCATTCCGTGCACACAGCCGGTGGCGTTTGGCTGAGATCCTGCACCGACAGCATAACGATATTAATGGCGGACTAAGACGTACTTATTGGACGTTGGCATCACTATTTGGCTATTAATCCCGGCCCGAAATACGCATAATGGCCCAGATATATCCGGAGCGGGCCTCAGGTCACGGGATTAATCCCAGATACGCACACACAGCGGTAAGTTGTCCGCTGCAGATTCGGGTTTGCTAGTTGCCAATTGGCATGGATGATCTATGCCCCGGGAGCGTTTTCGGACTGTTCTTGGGAAAATTGTGTAGCCAGTCCGAATCAAAGACGCTGAATAATTCTTACGAATGATAAGCCAGTGCTGGTGGGTTGCAGATTCAATAATGAAAATTAATTGAAACGCAAGCAGCGTGAGTGAATGTCTTTTCCAGTACGGTGATCTGATTTAATTGGGATTTAACATTTTTAGAATTCTGCAATATTTTGAGATTGGCTTTCATTCGAAAGTGGGAAGAGTTCGTATAAATTGCATTTTGATTCGATTCGAACCCATTCGGATGTTCTGCTGCTGCTACTAGAGAGCATGTCACTCGGGATCGCCAGGTTACTGTATGGATAGTTTTGCGAGGGAACCTTGTGCCACCGACTTCTCGGACAGAGCTTCGTATTAGGCAGCTTTGAGGTAGTCAAGGACTTCGTCTACCTAGGCTCTGGCGTAAATAGGGACAACAACACCAGTACCGAGATCAAGCGCAGAATTACTCTTGCCAATCGCTGTTTCTTTGGGCTCAAGAGGCAATTGAGTAACAGAGCCATCTCTCGAAACACCAAATTGACCTTGTATAAAACCCTGATCATCCCAGTCCTGCTCTATGGCGCAGAGACATGGACGCTATTGAAAGCGGATGAAGAAGCTCTTGGTTGTTTTGAGAGAAAAGTTCTGCGTACGATCTTTGGTCCTGTTTGCGTTGGTGGCTTCTGGAGTAAAAGATTCAACCACGAACTGTACGGGCTGTACAGCGGCATGCACCAAGTTAAGCGTCTTCAGATCCAACGCTTAAGATGGCTAGGTCATGTAGAGCGGATGGACACCACTCCGGCCCGAAGAGTCTTCGACACTGAGCCATTGGGACAGCGCAACAGAGGACGTCCTCAAACGAGATGGCGCACACAAGTGTAAAAGGACTTCAACCAACCTGGAGTGCGCAGCTGGAGGCAGCTGGCGAAAGGTCGTGCTGGCTGTAGATGCATGTTGGTAGACCCCGAACTGTAGCGCCAAGCAAAGAAGAAGAAGAAGAAGAACCTTGTGCGTGCTGTCACAAAGTCTGTCAGTTGGAAGTCGTTATATGTTGTTGTGACGTGAAGGCTGGGCTTTTCGATCACTCCGCCAAAGATGTTTTCGTTATTATTCCGATTTTGGCATTCAAGTCTTCGGTCGCAATTTTTACATCGTACTCCGGACATGCTTCGTTTGCACAGTCCAGGAGGTCTTGATAATCCTCTTCGGCATAGTCTTCAGACTCATCGGTAGGGGCATGCGACTAATGTTGGAGGATCTGCCTTGGATGCGGATCACAGGCAGGCAGTCGCTCATCGGCTTAATCTCGATGACCTTCGATCTTAACCGTTTTCCCACGACGAATCCGCATCTAAATATGGGTCCTTTTGTGATAGTTGTAACGCATCTCGCACGCTTCTCTTTGAACTATCACTTGTCGAATCCAGCGTATTTCCTGCATCGCAGTAATACCCGCCTTGTACTGCGTAACGATATTTTCTAGCTTATGAGCGGCCTGTGGAGTGTAGAGCGTTCTTACACTCCACTAGCACACTCGCAAATCGTTGTCCGTTGTTCCGAGGCAACTTGCTCTTTCGTAACAATTGCTTTTTCTGTGGGTGAGTTGTTAGCCCTCAGCTCAAGCACAAGGAGTTCGTTGTATGCTTTAGTTCAGCTCACAACGGGTGTTGTAAGAACTGTCCAGGGGACGCCTAGGGGGTTGTATGTCAACTATCTGATCTATGAAACGACAATTATCGTGCTTGGCATCCCGCCAAGTTGAGAGTGATCAAGAGCTTTGTTCGCGTGAGTCCCTTGTTTGTATGCAAACAAATTGAGAATTGAATTATCGTGTTTTTTATCAACAAATACCCGGACAACAGTTATCATAAGTGTCTCTGCGTATCAATCACTCTCCTTGCAAACTGAGTTCGCAATACACAAAGAGGGAACCACAATACTTTGGAAGGATCAGTTTTCACCCTTAAGGCGCATTCAAAAGAGCGGCGAATTGCGAACGCTAACTTTCAGAAACAACCCTTCCAGCAAATATGAGCAATAAGTTATTTTTCTTGGTATGTAAAATTATTGAAAAGGAGCTATCGACTCTTTTCATCTTCGAAAATCTCAACAAAGTTGAGCTTAAGTATCCTAATTAATGATTTAAAAGTTTTTCTCTGCGAATCAATCAATCTCTGTGCGAACTGTCAAGCTGAGGTCGCAATACACAAACAGACAAATCCACAACCACCACGACCAATAAATTGTTTGTGAAGTGTCAGTTTACACACGAAGTTTTGTGTGAATGAGAAAACTCCATATGAAAGGGTTGCCAGAGTTTACTAAGTTCGGAGTAGGAACCTGCAACCTGTGTTGCAGTTGAAATCCACAAAAATCGTATTTGCCGGATTGTAAGGAGGTGTCCAATGAAATACCAACGCTGCGGCCGAAATATATATACACATACAGTCCCGAAAGGGGTTCCTGGACAAGGGAACCGAAGGGGTTTCTGGACAAGAGAACCGAAGGGGTTTCTGGACAAGAGAACCGAAGGGGTTTCTGGACAAGAGAACCGAAGGGGTTTCTGGACAAGAGAACCGAAGGGGTTTCTGGACAAGGGAACCGAAGGGGTTTCTGGACAAGAGAACCGAAGGGGTTTCTGGACAAGGGAACCGAAGGGGTTTCTGGACAAAAGTAACCGAAGGGGTTTCTGGTCAAGAGAACCGAAGGGGTTTCTGGACAAGGGAACCGAAGGGGTTTCTGGACAACGGAACCGAAGGGGTTTCTGGACAAGGGAACCGAAGGGGTTTCATGACAAGGGAATCGAAGGGGTTTCTGGACAAGGGAATCGAAGGGGTTTCTGGACAAGGGAACCGAAGGGGTTCCCGGACAAGGACACCGAAGCGGTTTCTGGACAAGGGAACCAACGGGGTTTCTGGACAAGAGAACCAAAAGAGGTTTCTGGACAAGGGAACCGAAGGGGTTTCTGGACAAGGGAACCGAAGGGGTTTCTGGACAACGGAACCGAAGGGGTTTCTGGTCAAGGGAACCGAAGGGGTTTCTGGACAAGGGAACCGAAGGGGTTTCTGGACAAGGGAACCGAAGGGGTTTCTGGACAAGGGAACCGAAGGGGTTTCTGGACAAGGGAACCGAAGGGGTTTCTGGACAACGGAACCGAAGGGGTTTCTGGACAACGGAACCGAAGGGGTTTCTGGACAAGGGAACCGAAGGGGTTTCTGGTCAAGAGAACCGAAGGGGTTTCTGGACAAGGGAGCCGAAGGGGTTTTTGCACAAGGGAACCGAAGGGGTTTCTGGACAAGGAAATCGAAGGGGTTTCTGGACAAGGGAACCGAAGGGATTTCTGGACAAGGGAACCGAAGGGGTTTCTGGACAAGGGAATCGAAGGGGTTTTTGGACAAGGGAACCGAACGGGATTCTGGACAACGGAACCGAAGGGGTTTCTGGACAAGGGAACCGAAGGGGTTTTTGGACAACGGAACCGAACGGGTTTCTGGACAAGGGAGCCGAAGGGGTTTCTGGACAAGAGAACCGAAAGAGGTTTCTGGACAAGGGAACCGAAGCGCTTTCTGGACAAGATAACCGAAAGAGGTTTCTGGACAAGCGAACCGAAGGGGTTTCTGGACAAGCGAACCGAAAGGGTTTCTGGACAAGGGAACCGAAGGGGTTTCTGGACAAGGGAACCGAAGGGGTTTCTGGACAGGAGAACCGAAGGGGTTTCTGGACAAGAGAACCGAAGGGGTTTCTGGTCAAGGAAACCGAAGGGGTTTCTGGACAAGGGAATCGAAGGGGTTTCTGCACAAGGGAACCGAAGGGGTTTCTGGCCAAGAGAACCGAAGGGGTTTCTGGACAAGGGAGCCGAAGGGGTTTCTGGACAAGATAACCGAAAGAGGTTTCTGGACAAGGGAACCGAAGGGGTTTCTGGACAAGGGAACCGAAGGGGTTTCTGGACAAGGGAACCGAAGGGGTTTCTGGACAAGGGAACCGAAGGGGTTTCTGCACAACGGAACCGAAGGGGTTTCTGGTCAAGGGAACCGAAGGGGTTTCTGGACAAGGGAACCGAAGGGGTTTCTGGACAAGGGAACCGAAGGGGTTTCTGGACAACGGAACCGAAGGGGTTTCTGGACAACGGAACCGAAGGGGTTTCTGGACAAGGGAACCGAAGGGGTTTCTGGTCAAGAGAACCGAAAGGGTTTCTGGACAAGGGAACCGAAGGGGTTTCTGGACAGGAGAACCGAAGGGGTTTCTGGACAAGAGAACCGAAGGGGTTTCTGGACAAGGGAGCCGAAGGGGTTTCTGGACAAGGTAATCGAAGGGGTTTCTGGACAAGGGAACCGAAGGGGTTTCTGGGCAAGGGAACCGAAAGAGGTTTCTGGACAAGGGAACCGAAGGGGTTTTTGGACAAGGGAACCGAAGGGGTTTCTGGACAAGGGAATCGAAGGGGTTTCTGGACAAGGGAACCGAAGGGGTTTCTGGACAAGGGAACCAAAGGGGTTTCTGGACAAGGGAACCGAAGGGGTTTTTGGACAAGGGAACCGAAGGGGTTTTTGGGCAGGGGAGCCGAAGGGGTTTCTGGACAAGGGAACCGAAGGGGTTTTTGGACAAGGGAACCGAAGGGGTTTCTGGACAAGGGAATCGAAGGGGTTTCTGGACAAGGGAACCGAAGGGGTTTCTGGACAAGAGAACCGAAGGGGTTTCTGGACAAGGGAACCGAGGGGGTTTCAGGACAAGGGAACCGAAGGGTCTTCTGGACAAGGGAACCGAAGGGGTTTCTGGACAAGAGAACCGAAGGGGTTTCTGGACAAGGGAATCGAAGAGGTTTCTGGACAAGGGAACCGAGGGGGTTTCTGGACAAGAGAACCGAAGGGGTTTCTGGACAAGGGAGCCGAAGGGGTTTCTGGACAAGGGAACCGAAGGGGTTTTTGGACAAGGGAACCGAAGGGATTTCTGGACAACGAAACCGAAGCGGTTTCTGGACAAGATAACCGAAAGAGGTTTCTGGACAAGCGAACCGAAGGGGTTTCTGGACAAGCGAACCGAAAGGGTTTCTGGACAAGGGAACCGAAGGGGTTTCTGGACAAGGGAACCGAAGGGGTTTCTGGACGAGGGAACCGAAGGGGCTTCTGGACAAGAGAACCGAAGGGGTTTCCTGACAAGGGAGCCGAAGGGGTTTCTGGACAAGGGAACCGAAGGGGTTTCTGGACAAGAGAACCGAAAGGGTTTCTGAACAAGGGAGCCGAAGGGGTTTCTGGACAAGGGAACCGAAGGGGTTTCTGGACAAGAGAACCGAAGGGGTTTCTGGACAAGGGAACCGAAGGGGTTTTTGGACAAGGGAACCGAAGGGGTTTCTGGACAAGGGAGCCGAAGGGGTTTCTGGACAAGGGAACCGAAGGGGTTTTTGGACAAGGGAACCGAAGGGATTTCTGGACAACGGAACCGAAGGGGTTTCTGGACAAGCGAACCGAAAGGGTTTCTGGACAAGGGAACCGAAGGGGTTTCTGGACAAGGGAACCGAAGGGGTTTCTGGACAAGAGAACCGAAAGGGTTTCTGGACAAGGGAGCCGAAGGGGTTTCTGGACAAGGGAACCGAAGGGGTTTTTGGACAAGGGAACTGAAGGGGTTTCTGGACAAGGGAACCGAAGGGGTTTTTGGACAAGGGAACCGAAGCGCTTTCTGGACAAGGGAACCGAAGGGGTTTTTGGACAAGGGAGCCGAAGGGGTTTCTGGACAAGGGAGCCGAAGGGGTTTCTGGACAAGAGAACCGAAGGGGTTTCTGGACAAGGGAACCGAAGGGGTTTCTGGACAAGGGACCCGAAGGGGTTTCTGGACAAGCGAACCGAAGGGGTTTCTGGACAAGGGAACCGAAGGGGTTTCTGGACAACGCAACCGAAGGGGTTTCTGGACAAGGGAACCGAAGGGGTTTTTGGACAGGAGAACCGAAGGGGTTTCTGGACAAGAGAACCGAAGGGGTTTCTGGTCAAGGAAACCGAAGGGGTTTCTGGACAAGGGAATCGAAGGGGTTTCTGGACAAGGGAACCGAAGAGGTTTCCGGACAAGGGAACCGAAGCGGTTTCTGGACAAGCGAACCGAAGGGGTTTCTCTACAAGGGAACCGAAGCGGTTTCTCGACAAGGGAACCGAAGGGGTTTCTCTACAAGGGAACCGAAGGGGTTTCTGGACAAGGGAACCGAAGGGGTTTCTGGACAAGGGAACCGAAGGAGTTTCTGAACAACGGACCCGAAGGCGTTTCTGGACAAGAGAATCGAAAGAGGTTTCTGGACAAGGGAACCGAAGAGGTTTCTGGACAAGGGAACCGAAGGGGTTTCTGGACAAGAGAACCGAAGTGGTTTCTGGACAAGGGAACCGAAGGGGTTTCTGGACAAGGGATCCGAAGGGATTTCTGGACAAGGGAACCGAAGAGGTTTCTGGACAAGAGAACCGAAGGGGTTTCTGGACAAGGGAACCGAAGGGGTTTCTGGACAAGGGATCCGAAGGGATTTCTGGACAAGGGAACCGAAGAGGTTTCTGGACAAGAGAACCGAAGGGGTTTCTGGACAAGAGAACCGAAGGGGTTTCTGGACAAGGGAACCAAGGGGGTTTCTGGACAAGAGAACCAAAAGAGGTTTCTGGACAAGGGAACCGAAGGGGTTTCTGGACAAGAGAACCGAAAGGGTTTTTGGACAAGGGAACCGAAGGGGTTTCTGGACAAGGGAACCGAAGGGGTTTCTGGACAAGGGACCCGAAGGGGTTTCTGGACAAGCGAACCGAAGGGGTTTCTGGACAAGGGAGCCGAAGGGGTTTCTGGACAAGGGAACCGAAGGGGTTTCTGGACAAAGGAACCGAAGGGGTTTCTGGACAAGGGAACCGAAGGGGTTTCTGGACAAGAGAACCGAAAGGGTTTTTGGACAAGGGAACCGAAGGGGTTTCTGGACAAGGGAACCGAAGGGGTTTCTGGACAAGGGAACCGAAGGGGTTTCTGGACAACGGAACCGAAGGAGTTTCTGAACAACGGAACCGAAGGCGTTTCTGGACAAGAGAATCGAAAGAGGTTTCTGGACAAGGGAACCGAAGAGGTTTCTGGACAAGGGAACCGAAGGGGTTTCTGGACAAGAGAACCGAAGTGGTTTCTGGACAAGGGAACCGAAGGGGTTTCTGGACAAGGGATCCGAAGGGATTTCTGGACAAGTGAACCGAAGAGGTTTCTGGACAAGAGAACCGAAGGGGTTTCTGGACAAGGGAACCGAAAGGGGTTTCTGGACAAGGGAACCGAAAGGGTTTCTGGGCAAGGGAGCCGAAGGGGTTTCTGGACAAAGGAACCAAAGGGGTTTCTGGACAAGGGAACCAAGGGGGTTTCTGGACAAGAGAACCAAAAGAGGTTTCTGGACAAGGGAACCGAAGGGGTTTCTGGACAAGAGAAACGAAGGGGTTTCTGGACAAGAAAATCGAAAGAGGTTTCTGGACAAGGGAACCGAAGGGGTTTCTGGACAAGGGAGCCGAAGGGGTTTCTGGACAAGGGAACCGAAGGGGTTTCTGGACAAGGGACCCGAAGGGGTTTCTGGACAAGCGAACCGAAGGGGTTTCTGGACAAAGGAACCGAAGGGGTTTCTGGACAAGGGAACCGAAGGGGTTTCTGGACAAGAGAACCGAAGGGGTTTTTGGACAAGGGAACCGAAGGGGTTTCTGGACAAGGGAACCGAAGGGGTTTCTGGACAAGGGAACCGAAGGGGTTTCTGGACAACGGAACCGAAGGGGTTTCTGGACAAGGGAGCCGAAGGGGTTTCTGGACAAGGGAACCGAAAGGGTTTCTGGACAAGGGAGCCGAAGGGGTTTCTGGACAAGGGAACCGAAGGGGTTTCTGGACAAGGGAATCGAAGGCGTTTCTGGACAAGGGAACCGAAGGGGTTTCTGGACAAGGGAACCGAAGGGGTTGCTGGACAAGAGAACCGAAAGGGTTTTTGGACAAGGGAACCGAAGGGGTTTCTGGACAAGGGAACCGAAGGGGTTTCTGGACAAGGGAACCGAAGGGGTTTCTGGACAAGGGAACCGAAGGGGTTTTTGGACAAGGGAGCCGAAGGGGTTTCTGGACAAGGGAACCGAAAGGGTTTCTGGACAAGGGAACCGAAGGGGTTTTTGGACAAGGGAACCGAAGGGGTTTCTGGACAACGGAACCGAAGGGGTTTCTGGACAAGGGAACCGAAGGGGTTTCTGGACAACGCAACCGAAGGGGTTTCTGGACAACGCAACCGAAGGGGTTTCTGGACAAGGGAGCCGAAGGGGTTTCTGGACAAAAGAACCGAAGGGGTTTCTGGACAAGGGAACCCAAGGGGTTTTTGGACAAGGGAGCCGAAGGGGTTTCTGGACAAGAGAACCGAAGGGGTTTCTGGACAAGGGAGCCGAAGGGGTTTCTGGACAAGAGAACCGAAGGGGTTTCTGGACAACGGAACCGAAGGGGTTTCTGGACAAGGGAACCGAAGGGGTTTCTGGACAACGCAACCGAAGGGGTTTCTGGACAAAGGAACCGAAGGGGTTTTTGGACAAGGGAACCGAAGCGGTTTCTGGACAAGGGAACCGAAGGGGTTTCTGGACAAGGGAACCGAAGGGGTTTCTGGACAAGAGAACCGAAGGGGTTTCTGGACAAGGGAACCGAAGGGGTTTTTGGACAAGGGAACCGAAGGGGTTTCTGGACAAGGGAGCCGAAGGGGTTTCTGGACAAGGGAACCGAAGGGGTTTTTGGACAAGGGAACCGAAGGGATTTCTGGACAACGGAACCGAAGGGGTTTCTGGACAAGCGAACCGAAAGGGTTTCTGGACAAGGGAACCGAAGGGGTTTCTGGACAAGGGAACCGAAGGGGTTTCTGGACAAGAGAACCGAAAGGGTTTCTGGACAAGGGAGCCGAATGGGTTTCTGGACAAGGGAACCGAAGGGGTTTTTGGACAAGGGAACTGAAGGGGTTTCTGGACAAGGGAACCGAAGGGGTTTTTGGACAAGGGAACCGAAGCGCTTTCTGGACAAGAGAACCGAAGGGGTTTTTTGACAAGGCAACCGAAGGGGTTTTTGGACAAGGGAGCCGAAGGGGTTTCTGGACAAGGGAGCCGAAGGGGTTTCTGGACAAGAGAACCGAAGGGGTTTCTGGACAAGGGAACCGAAGGGGTTTCTGGACAAGGGACCCGAAGGGGTTTCTGGACAAGCGAACCGAAGGGGTTTCTGGACAAGGGAACCGAAGGGGTTTCTGGTCAACGCAACCGAAGGGGTTTCTGGACAAGGGAACCGAAGGGGTTTTTGGACAAGGGAACCGAAGGGGTTTCTGGACAAGGGAACCGAAGAGGTTTCCGGACAAGGGAACCGAAGCGGTTTCTGGACAAGCGAACCGAAGGGGTTTCTGGACAAGGGAACCGAAGAGGTTTCCGGACAAGGGAACCGAAGCGGTTTCTGGACAAGCGAACCGAAGGGGTTTCTCTACAAGGGAACCGAAGCGGTTTCTCGACAAGGGAACCCAGGGGGTTTCTGGACAAGGGAACCCAGGGGGTTTCTGGACAAGGGAACCCAGGGGGTTTCTGGACAATTGGAGCGACGGGGTTTCTGGACAAGGGAACCGAAGGGGCTTCTGGACAAGAGAACCGAAGGGGCTTCTGGACAAGAGAACCGAAGGGGTTTCTCTACAAGGGAACCGAAGGGGTTTCTCTACAAGGGAACCGATGGGGTTTCTGGACAAGGGAACCGAAGGGGTTTCTGGACAAGGGAACCGAAGGAGTTTCTGAACAACGGACCCGAAGGCGTTTCTGGACAAGAGAATCGAAAGAGGTTTCTGGACAAGGGAACCGAAGAGGTTTCTGGACAAGGGAACCGAAGGGGTTTCTGGACAAGAGAACCGAAGTGGTTTCTGGACAAGGGAACCGAAGGGGTTTCTGGACAAGGGAACCGAAAGGGTTTCTTGACAAGGGAACCGAAGGGGTTTTTGGACAAAGGAACCGAAGGGGTTTCTGGACAAGGGAACCGAAAGGGGTTTCTGGACAAGGGATCCGAAGGGATTTCTGGACAAGGGAACCGAAGGGGTTTCTGGACAAGAGAACCGAAGGGGTTTCTGGACAAGAGAACCGAAGGGGTTTCTGGACAAGGGAACCGAAGGGGTTTCTGGACAAGAGAAACGAAGGGGTTTCTGGACAAGAAAATCGAAAGAGGTTTCTGGACAAGGGAACCGAAGGGGTTTCTGGACAAGGGAGCCGAAGGGGTTTCTGGACAAGGGAACTGAAGGGGTTTCTGGACAAGGGACCCGAAGGGGTTTCTGGACAAGCGAACCGAAGGGGTTTCTGGACAAGGGAGCCGAAGGGGTTTCTGGACAAGGGAACCGAAGGGGTTTCTGGACAAAGGAACCGAAGGGGTTTCTGGACAAGAGAACCGAAAGGGTTTTTGGACAAGGGAACCGAAGGGGTTTCTGGACAAGGGAACCGAAGGGGTTTCTGGACAAGGGAACCGAAGGGGTTTCTGGACAACGGAACCGAAGGGGTTTCTGGACAAGGGAACCGAAGGGGTTTCTGGACAAGGGAACCGAAGGGGTTTCTGGACAAGGGACCCGAAGGGGTTTCTGGACAAGCGAACCGAAGGGGTTTCTGGACAAGGGAGCCGAAGGGGTTTCTGGACAAGGGAACCAAAGGGGTTTCTGGACAAGAGAACCGAAAGGGTTTCTGGACAAGGGAGCCGAAGGGGTTTCTGGACAAAGGAACCGAAGGGGTTTCTGGACAAGAGAACCGAAAGGGTTTTTGGACAAGGGAACCGAAGGGGTTTCTGGACAAGGGAACCGAAGGGGTTTCTGGACAACGGAACCGAAGGAGTTTCTGAACAACGGAACCGAAGGCGTTTCTGGACAAGAGAATCGAAAGAGGTTTCTGGACAAGGGAACCGAAGAGGTTTCTGGACAAGGGAACCGAAGGGGTTTCTGGACAAGAGAACCGAAGTGGTTTCTGGACAAGGGAACCGAAGGGGTTTCTGGACAAGGGATCCGAAGGGATTTCTGGACAAGGGAACCGAAGAGGTTTCTGGACAAGAGAACCGAAGGGGTTTCTGGACAAGGGAACCGAAAGGGGTTTCTGGACAAGGGAACCGAAAGGGTTTCTGGACAAGGGAGCCGAAGGGGTTTCTGGACAAAGGAACCGAAGGGGTTTCTGGACAAGGGAACCAAGGGGGTTTCTGGACAAGAGAACCAAAAGAGGTTTCTGGACAAGGGAACCGAAGGGGTTTCTGGACAAGAGAAACGAAGGGGTTTCTGGACAAGAAAATCGAAAGAGGTTTCTGGACAAGGGAACCGAAGGGGTTTCTGGACAAGGGAGCCGAAGGGGTTTCTGGACAAGGGAACCGAAGGGGTTTCTGGACAAGGGACCCGAAGGGGTTTCTGGACAAGCGAACCGAAGGGGTTTCTGGACAAGGGAGCCGAAGGGGTTTCTGGACAAGGGAACCGAAGGGGTTTCTGGACAAAGGAACCGAAGGGGTTTCTGGACAAGGGAACCGAAGGGGTTTCTGGACAAGAGAACCGAAAGGGTTTTTGGACAAGGGAACCGAAGGGGTTTCTGGACAAGGGAACCGAAGGGGTTTCTAGACAAGGGAACCGAAGGGGTTTCTGGACAAGAGAACCGAAGTGGTTTCTGGACAAGGGAACCGAAGGGGTTTCTGGACAAGGGATCCGAAGGGATTTCTGGACAAGGGAACCGAAGAGGTTTCTGGACAAGAGAACCGAAGGGGTTTCTGGACAAGCGAACCGAAAGGGGTTTCTGGACAAGGGAACCGAAAGGGTTTCTGGACAAGGGAGCCGAAGGGGTTTCTGGACAAAGGAACCGAAGGGGTTTCTGGACAAGGGAACCAAGGGGGTTTCTGGACAAGAGAACCAAAAGAGGTTTCTGGACAAGGGAACCGAAGGGGTTTCTGGACAAGAGAAACGAAGGGGTTTCTGGACAAGAAAATCGAAAGAGGTTTCTGGACAAGGGAACCGAAGGGGTTTCTGGACAAGGGAGCCGAAGGGGTTTCTGGACAAGGGAACCGAAGGGGTTTCTGGACAAGGGACCCGAAGGGGTTTCTGGACAAGGGAACCGAAGGGGTTTCTGGACAAGGGAGCCGAAGGGGTTTCTGGACAAGGGAACCGAAGGGGTTTCTGGACAAAGGAACCGAACTGGTTTCTGGACAAGGGAACCGAAGGGGTTTCTGGACAAGAGAACCGAAAGGGTTTTTGGACAAGGGAACCGAAGGGGTTTCTGGACAAGGGAACCGAAGGGGTTTCTGGACAAGGGAACCGAAGGGGTTTCTGGACAAGGGAACCGAAGGGGTTTCTGGACAAGGGAGCCGAAGGGGTTTCTGGACAAGGGAACCGAAAGGGTTTCTGGACAAGGGAGCCGAAGGGGTTTCTGGACAAGGGAACCGAAGGGGTTTCTGGACAAGGGAATCGAAGGCGTTTCTGGACAAGGGAACCGAAGGGGTTTCTGGACAAGGGAACCGAAGGGGTTTCTGGACAAGAGAACCGAAAGGGTTTCTGGACAAGGGAACCGAAGGGGTTTCTGGACAAGGGAACCGAAGGGGTTTCTGGACAAGGGAACCGAAGGGGTTTCTGGACAACGGAACCGAAGGGGTTTCTGGACAAGGGAACCGAAGGGGTTTCTGGACAAGGGAGCCGAAGGGGTTTCTGGACAAGGGAACCGAAAGGGTTTCTGGACAAGGGAACCGAAGGGGTTTTTGGACAAGGGAACCGAAGGGGTTTCTGGACAACGGAACCGAAGGGGTTTCTGGACAAGATAACCGAAGGGGTTTCTGGACAACGCAACCGAAGGGGTTTCTGGACAACGCAACCGAAGGGGTTTCTGGACAAGGGAGCCGAAGGGGTTTCTGGACAAGAGAACCGAAGGGGTTTCTGGACAAGGGAACCCAAGGGGTTTTTGGACAAGGGAGCCGAAGGGGTTTCTGGACAAGAGAACCGAAGGGGTTTCTGGACAAGGGAGCCGAAGGGGTTTCTGGACAAGAGAACCGAAGGGGTTTCTGGACAACGGAACCGAAGGGGTTTCTGGACAAGGGAACCGAAGGGGTTTCTGGACAACGCAACCGAAGGGGTTTCTGGACAAGGGAACCGAAGGGGTTTTTGGACAAGGGAACCGAAGCGGTTTCTGGACAAGGGAACCGAAGGGGTTTCTGGACAAGGGAACCGAAGGGGTTTCTAGACAAGGGAACCGAAGGGGTTTCTGGACAAGAGAACCGAAGTGGTTTCTGGACAAGGGAACCGAAGGGGTTTCTGGACAAGGGATCCGAAGGGATTTCTGGACAAGGGAACCGAAGAGGTTTCTGGACAAGAGAACCGAAGGGGTTTCTGGACAAGCGAACCGAAAGGGGTTTCTGGACAAGGGAACCGAAGTGGTTTCTGGACAAGGGAACCGAAGGGGTTTCTGGACAAGGGATCCGAAGGGATTTCTGGACAAGGGAACCGAAGAGGTTTCTGGACAAGAGAACCGAAGGGGTTTCTGGACAAGCGAACCGAAAGGGGTTTCTGGACAAGAGAAACGAAGGGGTTTCTGGACAAGAAAATCGAAAGAGGTTTCTGGACAAGGGAACCGAAGGGGTTTCTGGACAAGGGAGCCGAAGGGGTTTCTGGACAAGGGAACCGAAGGGGTTTCTGGACAAGGGACCCGAAGTGGTTTCTGGACAAGGGAACCGAAGGGGTTTCTGGACAAGGGATCCGAAGGGATTTCTGGACAAGGGAACCGAAGAGGTTTCTGGACAAGAGAACCGAAGGGGTTTCTGGACAAGCGAACCGAAAGGGGTTTCTGGACAAGAGAAACGAAGGGGTTTCTGGACAAGAAAATCGAAAGAGGTTTCTGGACAAGGGAACCGAAGGGGTTTCTGGACAAGGGAGCCGAAGGGGTTTCTGGACAAGGGAACCGAAGGGGTTTCTGGACAAGGGACCCGAAGGGGTTTCTGGACAAGCGAACCGAAGGGGTTTCTGGACAAGGGAGCCGAAGGGGTTTCTGGACAAGGGAACCGAAGGGGTTTCTGGACAAAGGAACCGAAGGGGTTTCTGGACAAGGGAACCGAAGGGGTTTCTGGACAAGAGAACCGAAAGGGTTTTTGGACAAGGGAACCGAAGGGGTTTCTGGACAAGGGAACCGAAGGGGTTTCTAGACAAGGGAACCGAAGGGGTTTCTGGACAAGAGAACCGAAGTGGTTTCTGGACAAGGGAACCGAAGGGGTTTCTGGACAAGGGATCCGAAGGGATTTCTGGACAAGGGAACCGAAGAGGTTTCTGGACAAGAGAACCGAAGGGGTTTCTGGACAAGGGAACCGAAAGGGGTTTCTGGACAAGGGAACCGAAAGGGTTTCTGGACAAGGGAGCCGAAGGGGTTTCTGGACAAAGGAACCGAAGGGGTTTCTGGACAAGGGAACCAAGGGGGTTTCTGGACAAGAGAACCAAAAGAGGTTTCTGGACAAGGGAACCGAAGGGGTTTCTGGACAAGAGAAACGAAGGGGTTTCTGGACAAGAGAATCGAAAGAGGTTTCTGGACAAGGGAACCGAAGGGGTTTCTGGACAAGGGAGCCGAAGGGGTTTCTGGACAAGGGAACCGAAGGGGTTTCTGGACAAGGGACCCGAAGGGGTTTCTGGACAAGGGAACCGAAGGGGTTTCTGGACAAGGGAGCCGAAGGGGTTTCTGGACAAGGGAACCGAAGGGGTTTCTGGACAAAGGAACCGAACTGGTTTCTGGACAAGGGAACCGAAGGGGTTTCTGGACAAGAGAACCGAAAGGGTTTTTGGACAAGGGAACCGAAGGGGTTTCTGGACAAGGGAACCGAAGGGGTTTCTGGACAAGGGAACCGAAGGGGTTTCTGGACAAGGGAACCGAAGGGGTTTCTGGACAAGGGAGCCGAAGGGGTTTCTGGACAAGGGAACCGAAAGGGTTTCTGGACAAGGGAGCCGAAGGGGTTTCTGGACAAGGGAACCGAAGGGGTTTCTGGACAAGGGAATCGAAGGCGTTTCTGGACAAGGGAACCGAAGGGGTTTCTGGACAAGGGAACCGAAGGGGTTGCTGGACAAGAGAACCGAAAGGGTTTTTGGACAAGGGAACCGAAGGGGTTTCTGGACAAGGGAACCGAAGGGGTTTCTGGACAAGGGAACCGAAGGGGTTTCTGGACAACGGAACCGAAGGGGTTTCTGGACAAGGGAACCGAAGGGGTTTTTGGACAAGGGAGCCGAAGGGGTTTCTGGACAAGGGAACCGAAAGGGTTTCTGGACAAGGGAACCGAAGGGGTTTTTGGACAAGGGAACCGAAGGGGTTTCTGGACAACGGAACCGAAGGGGTTTCTGGACAAGATAACCGAAGGGGTTTCTGGACAACGCAACCGAAGGGGTTTCTGGACAACGCAACCGAAGGGGTTTCTGGACAAGGGAGCCGAAGGGGTTTCTGGACAAGAGAACCGAAGGGGTTTCTGGACAAGGGAACCCAAGGGGTTTTTGGACAAGGGAGCCGAAGGGGTTTCTGGACAAGAGAACCGAAGGGGTTTCTGGACAAGGGAGCCGAAGGGGTTTCTGGACAAGAGAACCGAAGGGGTTTCTGGACAACGGAACCGAAGGGGTTTCTGGACAAGGGAACCGAAGGGGTTTCTGGACAACGCAACCGAAGGGGTTTCTGGACAAGGGAACCGAAGGGGTTTTTGGACAAGGGAACCGAAGCGGTTTCTGGACAAGGGAACCGAAGGGGTTTCTGGACAAGGGAACCGAAGGGGTTTCTGGACAACGGAACCGAAGGGGTTTCTGGACAAGGGAGCCGAAGGGGTTTCTGGACAAGGGAACCGAAAGGGTTTCTGGACAAGGGAGCCGAAGGGGTTTCTGGACAAGGGAATCGAAGGGGTTTCTGGACAAGGGAACCGAAGGGGTTTCTGGACAAGGGAACCGAAGGGGTTGCTGGACAAGAGAACCGAATGGGTTTTTGGACAAGGGAACCGAAGGGGTTTCTGGACAAGGGAACCGAAGGGGTTTCTGGACAAGGGAACCGAAGGGGTTTCTGGACAACGGAACCGAAGGGGTTTCTGGACAAGGGAACCGAAGGGGTTTTTGGACAAGGGAGCCGAAGGGGTTTCTGGACAAGGGAACCGAAAGGGTTTCTTGACAAGGGAACCGAAGGGGTTTTTGGACAAAGGAACCGAAGGGGTTTCTGGACAACGCAACCGAAGGGGTTTCTGTACAACGCAACCGAAGGGGTTTCTGGACAAGGGAGCCGAAGGGGTTTCTGGACAAGAGAACCGAAGGGGTTTCTGGACAAGGGAACCGAAGGGGTTTTTGGACAAGGGAGCCGAAGGGGTTTCTGGACAAGAGAACCGAAGGGGTTTCTGGACAAGGGAGCCGAAGGGGTTTCTGGACAAGAGAACCGAAGGGGTTTCTGGACAACGGAACCGAAGGGGTTTCTGGACAAGGGAACCGAAGGGGTTTCTGGACAACGCAACCGAAGGGGTTTCTGGACAAGGGAACCGAAGGGGTTTTTGGACAAGGGAACCGAAGGGGTTTCTGGACAAGGGAACCGAAGAGGTTTCCGGACAAGGGAACCGAAGCGGTTTCTGGACAAGCGAACCGAAGGGGTTTCTGGACAAGGGAACCGAAGAGGTTTCCGGACAAGGGAACCGAAGCGGTTTCTGGACAAGCGAACCGAAGGGGTTTCTGGACAAGGGAACCGAAAGGGTTTCTGGACAAGGGAACCGAAGGGGTTTCTGGACAAGGGAACCGAAGGGGTTTTTGGACAAGGGAACCGAAGGGGTTTCTGGACAAGGGAACCGAAGGGGTTTCTGGACAAGGGAACCGAAGGGGTTTTTGGACAAGGGAACCGAGGGGGGTTTTTGGACAAGGGAACCGAAGGGGTTTCTGGACAAAGGAATCGAAGGGGTTTCTGGACAACGGAACCGAAGGGGTTTCTGGACAAGAGAACCGAAAGGGTTTCTGGACAAGAGAGCCGAAGGGGTTTCTGGACAAGGGACCCGAAGGGGTTTCTGGACAAGCGAACCGAAGGGGTTTCTGGACAAGGGAGCCGAAGGGGTTTCTGGACAAGGGAACCGAAGGGGTTTCTGGACAAGGGAACCGAAGGGGTTTCTGGACAAGGGAACCGAAGGGGTTTCTGGACAAGAAAACCGAAGGGGTTTCTGGACAAGGGAACCAAAGGGGTTTCTGGACAAGGGAACCGAAGGGGTTTCTGGACAAGGGAACCGAAGGGGTTTCTGGACAAGGGAACCGAAGGGGTTTCTGGACAAGAGAACCGAAGGGGTTTCTGGACAAGGGAGCCGAAGGGGTTTCTGGACAAGAGAACCGAAGGGGTTTCTGGACAAGGGAGCCGAAGGGGTTTCTGGACAAGAGAACCGAATTGGTTTCTGAACAACGGAACCGAAGGGGTTTCTGGACAAGGGAACCGAAGGGGTTTCTGGACAATAATACCGAAGAGGTTTCTGGACAACGGAACCGAAGGGGTTTCTGGACAAGGGAGCCGAAGGGGTTTCTGGACAAGTGAACCGAAGGGGTTTTTGGACAAGGGAACCGAAGGGATTTTTGGACAAGGGAGCCGAAGGGGTTTCTGGACAAGGGAACCGAAGGGGTTTCTGGACAAGGGAGCAAAAGGGGTTTCTGGACAAGAGAACCGAAGGGGTTTCTGGACAAGGGAGCCGAAGGGGTTTCTGGACAAGAGAACCGAATTGGTTTCTGGACAACGGAACCGAAGGGGTTTCTGGACAAGAGAACCGAAGGGGTTTTTGGACAAGGGAACCGAAGGGGTTTTTGGACAAGGGAGCTGAAGGGGTTTCTGGACAAGGGAACCGAAGGGGTTTCTGGACAAGGGAACCGAAGGGGTTTTTGGATAAGGGAGCCGAAGCGGTTTCTGGACAAGGGAACCGAAGGGGTTTCTGGACAAGGGAACCGAAGGGGTTTTTGGACAAGGGAACCGAAGGGGTTTTTGGACAGGGGAGCCGAAGGGGTTTCTGGACAAGGGAACCGAAGGGGTTTCTGGACAAGAGAACCGAAGGGGTTTCTGGACAAGGGAACCGAAGGGGTTTCTGGACAAGGGAACCGAAGGGGTTTCTGGACAAGGGAACCGAAGGGGTTTCTGGACAAGGGAACCGAAGGGGTTTCTGGACAAGGGAACCGAAGGGGTTTCTGGACAAGAGAACCGAAGGGGTTTGTGGACAAGGGAACCGAAGGGGTTTCTGGACAAGGGAACCGAAGGGGTTTCTGGACAAGGGAACCGAAGAGGTTTCTCGACAAGGGAACCGAAGCGGTCTCTGGACAAGATAACCGAAGCGGTCTCTGGACAAGATAACCGAAAGAGGTTTCTGGACAAGAGAACCGAAGGGGTTTCTGGACAAGGGAACCGAAGGGGTTTCTGGACAAGAGAACCGAAGGGGTTTTTGGACAAGGGAACCGAAGGGGTTTTTGGGCAAGGGAGCCGAAGGGGTTTCTGGACAAGGGAACCGAAGGGGTTTCTTGACAAGGGAACCGAACTGGTTTCTTGACAAGGGAACCGAAGGGGTTTCTGGACAAGGGAAGCGAAGGGGTTTCTGGACAAGAGAACCGAAGGGGTTTCTGGACAAGGGAGCCGAAGGGGTTTCTGGACAAGGGAACCGAAGGGGTTTTTGGACAAGGGAACCGAAGGGGTTTCTGGACAAGGGAACCGAAGGGGTTTCTGGACAAGGGAACCGAAGGGGTTTTTGGACAAGGGAACCGAAGGGGTTTCTGGACAAGGGAACCGAAGGGGTTTTTGGACAAGGGAACCGAAGGGGTTTCTGGACAAGAGAACCGAAGGGGTTTTTGGACAAGGGAACCGAAGGGGTTTTTGGACAAGGGAGCCGAAGGGGTTTCTGGACAAGGGAACCGAAGGGGTTTCTGGACAAGAGAACCGAAGGGGTTTCTGGACAAGGGAGCCGAAGGGGTTTCTGGACAAGGGAACCGAAGGGGTTTTTGGACAAGGGAACTGTTTAATAAAGGGATAGGCAATAATGCTGCAAAAAAATGTTTCTCACTAATCAAGAAAAAAAACAGTCACACTTAAATCGTTATAATAATATTTATTGTATGTCCCAATTGTTACCAGCTTCTGCTACGACCAAAATCCAAGTGACCGAGTACTTGTCGAATTTGTATAATGCAACCAAAAAACGCACTATCAGCTACATGTACATTGTTATTGCACCGATCGTACGAGTTTACGGCAGATGCCTCATCCGATTTTCGTGTACAATTGTTGGTAAAGATAAAAACATACGATTTTTGTGTACAGTGATTAACAGCAAATTTTTACAAAACTACAGTGAGTGAAAACTAACATAATATAATCTTGAACATCCCGGCCCCCCTGCGACGAAGTTTTAGCAGTACGGTAATACAGCAAGTTTTGCAATTGGTCGTACAAACGTGCCGCTTTTGGTCTTGACTGTTGCCACACGAACGCACTTGTCTGCCCCTGCAGATACCGACTCGATTCTGCCAAGCATCCACTTAGTTGGAGGAAGGTTTGGTTCCTTTACTATTACCACATCGCCTGGGTGTACATTGGACTTGATTTGCTGCCACTTCGGTCTTTCTTGTAGAGTGCTGATATACTCGTTCTGCCATCGACGCCAGAAACCCTGGACCATGTTTTGGAGGTGGTTCCAACGCTTCAATCGGCTGACACGGGTATCCACCAAATTTGGTTCGGGAACTGCTGTATAAGGCTCACCTATAAGAAAATGCGCTGGAGTAAGTGGATTTAAGTCATCATCGGACACACGACATAGAGGACGAGAATTCAAAACAGATTCTATTTGACAGGTCACTGTGCATAACTCTTCGAAAGTTAATATTGTAGTTCCCACTACCCGCCGTAGATGTAGCTTCATCGATTTGATTCCGGCCTCCCACAATCCTCCAAAGTGTGGTGCAGATGGTGGAATGAAGTGCCATGAGATGTTATCTTTTGCCAAGGAAGAGGTGATGACGTCAATGTGGCCCTCTGCCATAAGCAGCTTGTGCATCTCAGTTAAGCAGCGACGTGCGCCTTGAAAATTTGTCCCATTATCGCTATAGATGTGAGAGCATAAACCACGACGAGACACAAATCGCCGAAAGGCGGCTAAAAAGGCTTCAGTTGTAAGGTCGCTAACGACTTCCAGATGTATTGCTTTGGTAGCCATACACACGAATAGCGCAATATAAGCCTTCGAATGTTTCGAATTGCGCAATTTAGACAGTTTGATGGTGATTGGGCCAGCAAAGTCGCACCCAATATTCAAAAATGGACGACCTGGTTGTATTCGATGAGCTGGTAAGTCCCCCATCAGCTGCTGACTTGTCACCTTCCTTTGCATGAAACACGCCTTGCATCTGTGTACTACATGCCGGATCAAGTTACGACTCCCTAGTATCCAGTATCTTTGCCGAGTGATGCAAAACGTATCGGATAATCCTGGATGCAAATTATTGACATGAATATCTGTTACAATAAGACGAGAAATATTATTGTTTTTAGGAAGTATTATAGGGTGTTTTATGTCGAAGGATGCTATCGCATTTTTAATCCTTCCTCCGACACGAAGCAATCCTTCATTGTCGATAAAAGGAGAATATTTCAGCAATCTTGATTTCGCCGGTAGATGGTGGTTTTGACTGAGATACCGAATGTCGTCACTGAATGAATTTAATTGCACTGATTTAATTATTAATCGTCTTGCGGATTGCAACTCTGCTAGAGAAAGGTTAGAGGACCGTCGATTGAGCTTTGCTGTACGAGAGTTAAACCCAAACCGAAGGCAATACGCGACGATTCGTTGCAACCGAAACCACGATGAGATTTTCCCGATAAGTGTTTGTAATGCATCAGTCTCCGGCGTAACGACCAATGCTTGACACGATTGTCTTTCTTCAAGGTGAGTTTCCTTGGAAGAAGATCTTGACGTGGGCCAAAGTTGTTCTGGGAGTTTTAACCATGATGGGCCTTCCCACCAAAGATTATGACCTGCCAGCTCCGAAGGAAGTACACCACGTGAAGCACAGTCTGCAGGGTTATATTCTGACGAGATATGACGCCACGAATGCCGAGGAATTGTTTCAATAATGGCAGCTGTGCGATTCGCGACGAATGTTGTCCAGCGGCGAGGTGGTGAAGACAGCCAATGTAGAACGATCTCCGAATCGCACCAAGCGTTTATCTTCGGAATTCTGGTCGCCAGCGACGATTTGAGGTTACTCATCAATCGAGTGAGAAGCAGTGCACCACAGAGTTCCAGCCTTGGAATCGAGACGGGTTTCAATGGAGCAACCTTGGTCTTAGCAGCGACAATTCTTGTTTGAAAGTTTCCATCCGCCACTCTGCAACGAATGTAAACAACAGCTGAATAAGCCAGTGACGACGCATCTGAAAATCCATGCATCTCGATATCTTCCAATGTAGCGAATACATTGCGAGGAATCTGTATGCTCTCGAGACAGTGAAGTTGTGTTCTATACTTGCTCCATCGTTCAGCCAAAGATTGAGGTAAAGGATCATCCCAGCCAAGATTGTAATCGGACGACCAGAGCTCTTGAAACAAAAGCTTGAAAAGGATGACAGATGGAGCCAACAAACCCTAAGGATCGAATATCTTCGATACTTCAGACAACAATGTTCTTCGTGTTGGTGACAAGAGCGGAAGAGTTTCGCACATACGAAAGCCAAAGACATCAAGGGATGGATTCCAAAGCATTCCAAGTACTTTAATTGATGACTGCGAATGTTCGATATCTAACGACGATTGCTCCGATTCAGCACTTGATAATGTCGAAAGAAGAGCCCAACAGTTTGAACTCCATTTTCGAAGTTGCAGTTTAGCCATGGACAACAGTTGCACAAGTTCGGTTTTCAACGCTAAGAGTTGGTCAATAGAGTTGGAACCCGTGATAACATCGTCCACATAAACATCGCTGACTAAAACACGTGCTGCATTAGGATATTCGGCCTGGTAGTCATCAGCAATTTGTTTAAGGACACGCACAGACAAGAAAGGCGCTGAAGCAGTACCATAAGTTACTGTACGTAAGCGATAATGCTGAATATCTTCATCAAAATTGTCTCTCCACACAATCCGCTGGAAATTAGTTTGGTTGTCCTCAATCCAAATTTGACGAAACATTTTTACAACGTCAGCACAGAAAACGTACCGATGTTCTCGAAATCGCAGACAAACACCGACTAAATCGCGTTGGATTGGAGGTCCAACTAGTAGCTCACTGTTTAAAGACAGGCCAGCAGAATCCTTACTGGAACCATCGAATACCACGCGTAACTTGGTTGAGACACTGTCAGGTTTCAAAACCGCGTGATGAGGAAGATAAAAATGCTGACCACGAGCTGTTTCGATTTCGTCTGTGGGGATCCGTTCCATGTGACCAAGATTGACGTATTCCTTCATAAATTCGGAATACAATCGGTGTAACTCTGGATCTCTATGAAAACGTCGTTCCATTAAGTTTAACCGCGAAACTGCTGATTTCAATGTGTTTCCAAACGAGGGCGGAGTATTTTTAAAAGGAAGTGAAACAACATATTTACCGTCCGATGCTCGACTAAATGTTCTGCGAAAATGTTGCTCCGCTGGGTCATCGGTGAAATCCGTATCCTTGGCAGGTTTGACCGCCTCCAACACCCAAAAACGTTGTAGAAGGACATCTACATCAACTGTGGAATGCAGGGAACTCAACGGCATACTGTCCAACTGCTGCTTTTCAAACAATTCTCCAGTGATTACCCAACCGAACGATGTCTTTTGGGCAATAGGATACCCCTCAGGACCACGAATCTGGTTTCCTTGTAAAATATTCCATATTTTATCTGCTCCTAGTAGGACATCAACTGGCGCTGCCGTGTTAAAATAGGGGTCAGCTAAGTCCAGATCTTTAATATGAGGCCAGAGATCAACGTTTAGCGATTGCGATGGCAAGTTACGCGTCAATTTACTCAAAATGAATGCGTCTACTGACACTGAATTTGAGTCATAACGCGAACCCAGTTGGAAGGAAACGTAACCTCTGGTGTATCCTGCGTCTGTTGATGATAACCCAAGTATTGGAATACGAGCATGCTTCCGAGAATAGCCGAGTCTTTGAACGAAAGATTCGACAACGAAAGAGGATTGTGAACCCGAATCCAGTAAAACTCGACAATCGATAAAATGACCCCGAATATCCTTAACCTTTGCTAACACAGTTGGAAGAAGAGTTTGAGTACGACGAGTGGGTTTGAGAGAAAGGTTATTCATAAGGGGTAGATTTGAATTCAGGGGAGAACGAGACGATTGGTACGAGGACGACGACGAAGGGATTCCCGGTTCCGCTAGCGTGGATGGTGATGGTACGCTGTTTGAATCGTCAGGGTGGACCAGCGAGTGATGACGCGACTTACAAACTCGACAACGGAAACATGATCGACATTTGTTCGACGAATGTCCAACCCGAAGACAATTAAAACACACTGAATTGGTTTTTACAAAGTTTCGACGCGAATCTGTTTCTAAAGCCAAAAACTTGGGACACTGGGCTAATAGATGATTCATTTTACACTTTGGACACACAGAACTAGATTCTTCAGCAACATGCGCTCTTATTGTAGCTGATGGCCTTACACGAGGTGCTACAGAACGATTTACCGATTGACACGAATCAAGAGCATCACAGCGTTTTTGGAGATAGTTCAACAGCTCGGTTATAGTGCAATCGTCGCGAGACCCTACGTGTTCCGCCCAAGATTGATTGGTATCCTGATCGAGCTTATTTAACAGTAAGTATATAAGCCACGGGTCGCGACTGGTTTTGTCCATAGCATTTAATCCGCGCACAACTTCATCCGCACCGTCAGCGATTTTTCTTAGAGTCTGAGCATTCGCGGTGCTCATTGACGGAAGCGACAAGAAGGATTGAATAAACGACTTTACTATCAAATGCGCGCGATCATACCGGCTTTCTAATCGCTCCCACGTTTCAAGATAATTAACATCTGATATCGGAATGTGCTTTACAAAATTGGCCGCATCATCACGAAGAAAGGACTTAAGGTAGTGAAACTTTTGGGTTGGTGTCAGATTTTTTTGATTATCCACCGAACCAAGGAAAAGATCACGAAATGTTGGCCAATCCTTATAATTCCCGGAAAATGGCGGAATCACAATTGTCGGCAATTTTACCTCAGAGCGCGAGTTGTTTGCGGAATCGTTGAGTTTTTCGAGAAATGAAGTTTGTTGATTCACAAGGCGGTCTATCGCCGAACTGTCCGAAATTTCTTTAACGAATGTTTTTCGCTCACGAATGGCTTTCACAAGTACAGCATTTGCACGAAAGAAGTTAGTTTCATAACTTGCGAATTCGTTTTCCATCAGCACAAACTCATCATCTTTCAAATGTTGAAGAAGATCGTTGTGAACGTCTGAAAACTGTACCCACGTATCGTTTAGATTTGTTAGGCGTATCTCTAGCATTTCTAAATCTGTAGATTCACTGATTGTTTCGACGAATAACACCGCGCGATTTAATCGTCCTTTTGCATTTTCACGTTTTGCTTTCTTTGATGCACTCATGATTAAATACTAATTCAATGGCTTATTACAATGATTATAGACTAGTATAATTCACTTAATCACACAGGAATTTCAGAAATAATCACAATTACAACCAATTCACTTTTTTTATTGTTAACTATCCGGATTCGAAGGACCAAAAAATGTTTAATAAAGGGATAGGCAATAATGCTGCAAAAAAATGTTTCTCACTAATCAAGAAAAAAAACAGTCACACTTAAATCGTTATAATAATATTTATTGTATGTCCCAATTGTTACCAGCTTCTGCTACGACCAAAATCCAAGTGACCGAGTACTTGTCGAATTTGTATAATGCAACCAAAAAAACGCACTATCAGCTACATGTACATTGTTATTGCACCGATCGTACGAGTTTACGGCAGATGCCTCATCTGATTTTCGTGTACAATTGTTGGTAAAGATAAAAACATACGATTTTTGTGTACAGTGATTAACAGCAAATTTTTACAAAACTACAGTGAGTGAAAACTAACATAATATAATCTTGAACA